>CM055403.1:108877647-108903055 GCA_029228625.1 Pseudolycoriella hygida
CTCACTAAGCCAAAGTGATTCCACTACACCATCGTCTCCACGTCCTTGTAACGCTTTTATTCGTATTAAACGCATTTACATAAGAATGCATGCATGGTGAATGACGATTTAACCACAGTTACCAATAACATATAATAATTCGACAGCAAAAGTGACGACCTGCGATTTCGACATGTTTTTTTTTCGTTTTCGCTGAATATCTTTGTCAGGAGATCAGCCCTAAGCCCAAGGCTGGTCTCAATCGTCAACCCTTAATATTTTTTAACGCCGGAGTGTGCCACCTGGTGAGAAAATTTGGTCTACTGATATAATTGATGATTTCGACATGCTTTTTTTGCTTTATCAATGAATATCTTTGCCGGGAGATCAGCACTAAACTCAAGATTGGTCTCAATCGTCAGCCCTTAATATTTCGTAAGCGCCAAAATGCACTCCTCGTTGAAAAAAATGTGGCTAGTGACATAAATGATGATTTTGACATGCTTTTTTGCGTTTTTGTTGAATATCTTTGGTTGGATATCAGCCTTGTTGAATATTTTTGGTAAGACATCAGCCCTAAACTCAAGATTGGTCTCAATCGTCAGCCCTTAATTAGTTCCATTGAAATAGCTCGAGAGCAGTCTACAAATAATGGCCAGACAGTAGAAAACACATTTGACATGATTCGACCCATTCAACCATTAAATGCTCGAGTCCAGTAATAGCCCTAAACTTAGAAGCTGCAGCCCCTTTCAGCCCTTAACCAGCCCCTTTCGTTTTGAACCCTTCAAAAAGAAATTAAGGGGTGGGGTTACAGCGACATGTACCTCTTTGACAACAACAAATAAATGTAGGTAGAAACATATATAAGGTTTTATCGGTAAATGCGATGAAATGACAACGAACTGACGAATTTATGTAAGTCTCGGTGGCTGAGTCAGTACGAGCACCGATGTATGAATATTTTCTTTCATCATTTTATGTTCGAATCATGGTGGCTGCAAGATTTTTTTTTTCAATTATTTTTTACAATTGAAGAATAGAAAAACAATTTTCATAACACCCAATTTTGTTTCCCCTTGACATTGTTTGCAATTTCAGAATGCCATTCAACTTCAACATTAGAATTTAATTACATTAAAAAATGTACAATCGAAGCGTTGGTGTACAACTACTTTTACAAAAATTATATTCTTGCAAATCAATGTGATTAAATTGTACATAATTTTGCATTACCGCAGAACGAAAACATAAAATAACGTACGAAGTTTGTGTAATTCGGTGGCTCAGCGCGCTGGGTCTGATCGTCCTACGCCGAAGGGCGCGAGTTCAAGCCCGTCGTGCAGGGTTTGGTTTTTTTTCATCATTTTCTTCTATTTCTACATCATAAAAAAACCTAGTCATCATAAAATAAAAATTAAGTTACTATGTAGGGCATCGCATACAACTAACGCACGTTATATGACTTATATACAAGAACACTTGGTCACATCTTATTGATGTGGACACTCTCTTGACTTTGATTAAAGTTTATCATACAAGATGTAAGCAAACTGTAAATACAGTTAGCAAATTCATAATTTAGCAATGAAATTCTCAACCAACTAATTAGCGGCTGAAGCGCTCAGACAAACCAATAAGCAAACAAATTTACTATTTAACTCTACATTAATTTATGAAGTCAGGTGCATTCGCTCTTTAATAAATTAGAAACCAAACTGATGGGTAGTGACGTTAATTCAATTTCATATAAAAAATTAAACAATCGAACATCGTTTTTAGTGATTTCTATTTGAGAAGTAATCGAAAGCCTAACTGTATTCAAAACAAAATTTTCTCACGATGCCTGTAACACTAGCCAACAAAGTTTTTGTACCTGCTCTACAGAAAAAAAATCACCTTTTTTTGACAAGGTCATTTTTCTATGCAGTTTGGCTCTGGAACCCCTAAAATTTTGTGAACTTTATATGGGTGCAATTTGGTCTCCATGTCAAATCATTCCCTTGCGATGTAAAATGTTTTTCCTAGGGAGAGAATGGCCACATTGCCTCCTTAGTAAAGTAAAGTCCTGATCCGGTTTCTTCATATGACAAAGCATTCATAATTGTGATTGTAAGCTAAATTTGTGAAACACAAAGGATTTTATTTAGTTAAATTAATTTATCACAACAACAAAACTTCTTCGAAGGTTAAGTGTGACGCAGTAAGTAAGTCAGTCCACTTTCAAAATTATTGATATCGGTAGGGGTGACGCTTTCGCTGATAAGGCGTAAACATTTTTTTGAAAAGAATGTTAGCTTGTTATCAAAGTTTTATTCTTAAAAGAATTTGCACCACTTTTTTTAAAACAAAATTACGTTGTGTTCAAAAAATTGCGTCACAAATGCGAGACCCACCAGCGTAATAATTTTTCAATACTTTTAGTTTTCACACGCAAAAATTTAAATTTATGTAAAGAAGACTTATATTTCTGCAGCGTAAAAACTGAAAGTACAGACAAATTATTTCGCCGTTGGGTCAAGACATCTATGTATAAGCGAACTTTTGAGATTTCCCCCCTTGTCGCCCCCTCCCAGTTATTTTTATAAAAAACTTTATCAAATCCCCCGAGCTATCACACATCAAAATCGGTTGAAAAAGAGCTGAGATATCGAGGTTTCGAGATGACATTTTTCGTTTTTCTATTGTTCTCATTATTATTAAAAATTTTTTTCTGATCTGTCGGTTTCTATATATCTAGGGGAGGCGGGGGTAATGACGATCACAACATGTTTTAATTTGTTCGCTTGTTTTGATTGAACCTATTGTTGAGTGATATATTTGTCCCACTCTATTACACCACTGTGCCTTCTGCACCGATGTACTCTGCATCGAACAATCTAGTCTTGTTCGAACTGTTCATCAAGTTGCATTGCGATTATTGCTTGTTGTAACAATAAATTTGTATAAAATTGTGCCGGTGCGTCTCATTTTATTCTTCACGTTATCAGCACGAAGCTCTGAAATTAATCAAGCGATCAAGTAGTTTTCCTAAATAAAGTGAGATTTTGTTGCCTAAATTAAAACGATTGCGAGCAATTGTGTTAAGGAGAACATTGTTCAAGTTTTGCAAACAATTAGCAACGTGGCAAACAATTAGCAACGTTTGATCGAACAAGTGTGTGCAAAAGATTAGCAATTATTTTGTGTTTCGGACAATTTATTGTACTTGAGGGGAAAATAACATTTCGAAGGGTCGACCTGGTGTTTTATCTCATCGCAAGTACAATATTTTGATAGATAAAATAGTGTGAAATGGAAAAAGACGAATTTACGACGTTGGAAAAATTGAAAGGAGAGGAAAACTGGGTCATATGGAAATTTCAAACGAGAGTTTTTCTGAACGCTGATGAACTGTATGAAATAACAACGAAAAAGATGAAACCGGAACGTTCAACGTACGTGGCAGGTGAAAGTGGTGATACAACACACCAGACCGCTATTGATGCATGGAAGAAAAAGGATAATAAAGCCCAAAAGATAATTGTTCGCACAATGGCGCAACAGCCTATGATGCATGTGATTAATTGCGAAACTGCTCACGATATGTGGATCAAGCTTCATTCAGTGTACGAACAAAAATCTGCAACGTCAATACATCTCCAGCAACAGAGATTCTATAGCTTTGTGAAAGATCCGCAAGATACACTAGCGACGCATATTTCTAAGCTTGAAAATATAGTTCAACAACTCAAGGATTCAGGAGAGAACATATCCGAATCGATGGTAATAACCAAAGTTCTCATGACGCTGCCACCGAGCTTCAGTCACTTCACGAGTGCTTGCATTAATAGCAAGACGTTATCAACAAGCACAGCAATATGGAAACAAAACTGGTGGAAGGTCCGGGAATTGCTATCATTGTGGTGAAAAGGGGCATTTTAAAAATCAATGTCATCATCGGAGAAATTTTGAAAATTTGAAAGTCGAAAATGGTGATTCGTCCTTGAAGGCCGATGCATTGGTCACAGTTCATCGTAGTGTGGGAAAATCATCTAGCGAAGGAGGCAGAGGTGAACAAGTGTCAATTAACATCCCAAGAGGTGAAGCATACAGCAGTGTGGCAGGTCCTTTTCAAAAGGTGCTAAATAGAGGAGGGGAAAATCCAGTCCAAAATCGTCATCGAAGAAATAATCAAAGATCAGCCAACGTTCGTCGAAGTGAAGCATTTATTAGCATTACTATGGCCGCTGAGGTGGTAGAAATCAAATCTTTCGACTGGTGGATGGATTCTGGGGCCAGCGACCATATGAGTCATATGAGACAGTGGTTTATCGAATATCAGCGTTTCGAACGTCCATTCCCAGTACAAATTGGCAACGGCAAATTAATTTATGCGTACGGAAAAGGTTGCATCAACATCCTTTCTTTCGTTGAAGGCGTTTGGAAGGAAAAACATTTGCAGGACGTGTTATACGTTCCCGACATCCACTTGAACCTATTTTCCGTAATCACCACTCTCGATAAGGGATTAAAACTTGAAGCCGATAGTCAGAAGTGCCAATTTTTCCATTTAGGGAAAGTAGTTGGCATGGCTGTACGAGATAAAGGGTTGTTTCGCATGGTGTTTAAGACGATGAAAAATCAGATGGTGAATTCAGTAGCTCAAACAGCGAGTAAGGTGTTAATCTCCCTGAAAACATGGCACGAAAGGCTGGGACACCAAAATGTCAATTACGTCAGAGAGTTCCTGAAGAAGGCTGGCATCAGGTTTGTGGACGAAAACAATTTTTTTTGCGAAGGATGTGTTCTCGGAAAACATCATCGATTGCCTTTTGTAAACAGTGAAAATAGAGCAAGCAAAATTGGTCAGCTAGTGCACTCAGATGTGTGTGGATTCATGCAAGAAGTCTCGTTTGGCGGATCTAAATATTTTGTATTGTTCAAAGATGACTATTCAAGTTACCGGACTGTTTATTTTATCAAACAAAAATCGGAGGTGGCAAAGCTGATCGAGAAATATGTTCAAAAGTTGAAGTCAGACACGTGCTGCTCTGTAGTTGCTCTTCGTACAGACAACGGAACCGAATATGTCAATCAGAGCGTGAAAGTTTACATCGAAAGTCATGGCATTTCTCATCAAAAATCAGTGCCTTACACTCCGGAACA
This sequence comes from Pseudolycoriella hygida, assembly GCA_029228625.1. NCBI lineage: Eukaryota > Metazoa > Arthropoda > Insecta > Diptera > Sciaridae > Pseudolycoriella > Pseudolycoriella hygida. The sequence continues at coordinate 108,882,775 of CM055403.1, forward strand.
AAACGGTAGGGCCGAAAGGGATATACGTACGATCGTTGAAGCAGCTAGGACGATGATCCATTCAAAGAATTTGTCGATAAAATATTGGGCTGAGGCAGTCAACACGGCAGTTTACGTGCTGAATAGAACAGGACCAAGTCAAATCAAGGGAAAAACCCCTTACGAAGTGTGGTTCAAACGCAAACCAACCGTTAATCACCTACGCAACTTTGGATCACAAGCTTTTATTCACGTGCCAAAAGAAAAACGTCGTAAGTGGGATTCGAAGGCAGAAAAAGGCGTTTTCGTGGGATATTGCGATGACACCAAAGGCTATCGCATATGGTTCCCTGATCAAGGGAAAATTGGAATATCAGGTGATGTAATATTCAGAGAACATGAAGAGACTCAAGCACATACAAACGTTCACACGACTACTATCAATGACACAAATGTAGCTATTGTGTCGTCATCGACACCAAGTGCTGCACCTGAAACTCAAATTGAAGGTGACTCAACGTCAGTTCAACTTAATCAGTACACTAGTGAAAACGATGCAAATGATTCGAACAATTCTGTAATAGAAATACTGGATTCAAGTGAACAAACTACTTATCGTGAAGATGATGATGAAACGTTTGAAAGTGTGGATGAAAATGATCCTGAAAATGATCCAACATGGAATCCTGATGGAAGCTGGTCATCGCATGAGTCTTCTGATGCGTTGTTTTGTCAAACAGCGGTTGAATCAAATGAAAGTTTCTGGTCAAAAATGTCCATAGGATGTGCCTTTGTTTTGGAATTCATTGAGCCGAAGTCGTACCGTGAGGCAATAGGCTGCTCAGAAAACGATAAGTGGATCAATGCCATAAATGGTGAAATTGCGTCACTTCAGAAGAATCAAACCTGGAACCTCGTCGATTTGCCCAAAGACAAAAAGGTAATTGACAATAAATGAGTCTACAAAATTAAGTTCTCGTCTACAGGTACTGTTGAAAGATATAAAGCAAGATTGGTAGTGCGAGGGTTCACACAACAATATGGCGTAGATTATCTTGAAACGTTCAGCCCTGTTGTAAAGCTTACGTCGGTAAGGCTTATCTTGGCCATCGCTGCATCGGAAAATCTTCAGCTGAAGCAGTTTGATGTGGAAACGGCATTTTTATATGGGAGGCTCAAAGAGAACATATACATGCGTCAACCAAAAGGATATGAGGACGGAACTAATCGAGTTTGTAAATTGAACAAAAGCCTATACGGGTTGAAGCAGGCCTCACGCATATGGAATCAACAATTCACCGATTTCCTTCAACGATTCGAACTTCGAATCTGCGCAAAGGATAATTGTGTATTTGTTGGAAACATACGGGGAAGAAAAATCATTTTGGCAATCTGGATCGATGACGGATTGGTTGCAGCTACAAGCGAAGATGATATAAATCAACTCATCCAATTATTACAACAAGAATTCAAAATGAAAGTGTCGAATGGGCATTTCTTTTTGGGTCTTCAAATCAATCGTTTACCTGATGGGTCGATACACGTGAACCAGTCAACGTATGCAAAACGAGTGCTGACAAAGTTCAATATGATCGACGCCTGTCCAATCGATACACCAGTTGAGACGAGTGTTCTATCAAAGTTCGAAGATGAAAATTCAACTTCGTACCCTTATCGAGAAGCTGTCGGCAGCCTGATGTATCTTGCGGTTGCTACCAGACCGGATATATCATTTGCCGTGGGGCTGGCATGCAGATACTTAGATCGTCCGATGGAAAGACATGTCAAAGCGGTGAAACGAATATTCAGGTACATAAAGGGGACGTTGAATTTCGGCATTCGATTTGGATCAAATGTCACTCTTGATCTAGCTTGTTTTAGCGATGCCGACTACGCTGGTGACCCTGAAACCCGGAAGTCAACGAGTGGTTTTGTTTTCATGTTTGGCACTGGATCGATTTCCTGGGGATCGAATCGACAAAAATGCGTTTCTTTGTCGAGCACCGAATCGGAATACATTGCAGGTTCAGAGGCGGTTAAGGAATTAGTTTGGTTGTTCAGCTTTGTTAACGATTTGAACGAAAGCATTACAAAACCAATTCTGCATTTAGACAATCAAGGAGCAATCAAGCTAACCAAGAATCCCGAGTTCCATAAACGGACAAAACACATTGAGGTGAGATACCACTTTATTCGAGAAAAGTACGACCAGGGCTTCTTTCAAGTGCGATATGTTAGTACGAAAGACCAAATAGCCGATATTTTCACGAAGCCACTGTTAAAGCACAAATTTCAATACTTTCGAAAGTTGATGGGGATGTGCTCAATTTAATATTTTGTTAATTTCAATCGAACTCGTTGAGGTCGTAAATTTTTTTATTATTATTCATTTATTGATTAATTTTTATTATTGTTAGAGAGTAAACAAATAGAGGGTGTGTTGAGTGATATATTTGTCCCACTCTATTACACCACTGTGCCTTCTGCACCGATGTACTCTGCATCGAACAATCTAGTCTTGTTCGAACTGTTCATCAAGTTGCATTGCGATTATTGCTTGTTGTAACAATAAATTTGTATAAAATTGTGCCGGTGCGTCTCATTTTATTCTTCACCTATTTATTACATATTGTAAAGTAACATAAATTAAACTGTTTTCACCTTTCGTAGCACAAGGCGTCAAAGGAGTATTTTTATGTTTCAGATTGACAGTTACATAACCTCACTAAAGAACTCACTTGACAGATTAGTTTTTCTATCTCTTGAGTAGCATACAATTTTTTTTATTTAAATGATAGGTAATATCAGCAAAATTGACATTTTTTGGGGACATCTGACAACAGTAGATTTTGAAGCCATGCAAGTGATCGCCATTACCCCACGAATTTTACATTTTTCATTTTTCTTATGAATCATTAAAACAATTTTTTTTCTAACTTTTTGTGTTATTGGACTCCAAATAATTTTTTATAAGAAGTACTTTGTGTCTTTTGATTTTTCATTTAAATTAAGTCATAGTACAGGGAACCTCAGTCTTGACTCCAAATGAAAAATTTCATGAGCCTATTTTCCGGGAAAAATTAGAAAAGCTGTGATGTCTGGAAAGTGGTCAATTTTGAGGGTTTTTCAGGTAGTGCTCGGTGAAGATTTTTGGGAACTTAAGAAAATGGATGCCAACTGTCAAAGCGGCGCTACCTTGGGTGTCAGTAAGCAATAAATTAGGTTTTTTCTGGTTTTTGAATTTTAGCTTCGGAATGATAATGCTTAGAGAGTTGGTTTCTTCTGCAAAGTTATAGAGATTGGTGAGGAGCATTTTTTGGGACCTTGAGAAAATGGCTGGATTTGCGAGAGCGAAAAATTATGTTTTTTTGGTTTTCGAATTTTAGCTCCGGAATGACAATACTAAGAGAGAGTTGGTTTCTTTTGATCTAATAATTCACATTATTGGATCCTTTGTATTGCTAGGAACTCAGACCAAAAATTGTTTTCACAATTTAACTAAAGTGAAAATATTACTTTCCAACTTTTGAAGGGACGAAACAAAAGACAACGACAAATATGCTGATTTCGGCGTATCACGCCCTCACATTCAGAAGTATGTGATCTCAACAGTACACATATGTCTTGTCGGACTATGTGTATATCAGCGCACATAAAGACAGAATGAGCAGTCATTCGAATTACAACATTCGAAACAATTTTAATTATTGAATTTTCTTAAGGTACTAGACCTTTGTTGTCAGATCTCTCACATCCAACTTTTGGTTGAAGTCTCAAAGTTTTACTTCATATTTTACTGAATCTGCTAGTTTGTTGAGAGTTGGTTTCTTCGGAAAAGTTATAGAGATTGGCGAGGAGAATTTTTTGGGATCTTAAGAAAACGGCTGTCAGCTGTCAAAGCGTCGCCATCTTGGATTTTCGTGAGCGAAAAATTATGTTTTTTGGTTTTCGAATTTTAGCTCCGGAATGACAATGCTTACAGAGTTGGTTTCTTCGCAAAAGTTATAGAGATTCATGAGGAGAATTTTTTGGGATCTTAAGAAAATGGCTGCCAGCTGTGCTATCTTCTGAATTAGAATAGCTCGAAAGTTGGTTTCTTCGGGAAAGTTATAGAGATTGGTGAGCAGAATTTTTTGGGACCCTAAGAAAATGGACAGCTGTCAAAGTCACGCCATCTTGGATTTTTTGCTGTCTTCTTAAATAGAATAGCTAGAGAGTTGTTTCTTTTTTTTGGAAAGTTCGATAGATATTGACTTGGGCATCATTTTGATGAATAGAAAGTGGGGTCGCCGAGGCGTGGAAGTTGGCCAAAATCGAGGCGAAATTTTCGAAATTTTTCGCCAAAATTTTTTTTTCGTCGAAATCGAAAGATATTGACCTGGGTATCATTCCGAGGCGCGGAAATTGGTCGAAATCGAGGCGAAAGTTTTCACCAAAAATTTTTTTTAGTCGAAATCGATTGATTTTGACTTGGGCATCATTTTGATGAATTGAGAGTGGGGTCGCAAAGGTCAAAATCGAGGCGAAAGTTTTCGCCATAATTATTTTTCGTCGAAATCGATAGAAATCGACTTAAGCATCATTTTGATGAAAAGAAAGTGGGGTTGCGGAGGCGCGGAAGTTGGTAAAAATCGGGGGTGTTGAAATGAAATGGTTAAGAAACCAAAACAAAACAAAAAACTTCCAAAACTACTGATATCCCAACAAAAATCTCTTAAAAGGTAAAGTGTAACGCAGCCCTTAATGTCCACTTCTAAAATTAATGATATCAGTGGAGGTGACGCTTACGCTGAACACACGCATACATTTCATTGACGACAACGTTACCTTGTGTTCAAAAAATCGCGTCACAAATGCCAGACCCACCAGCGTAATAATTTTTCAACACTTTCAGTTTTTCACAGACAAAAATTTAAAACCAAAAACAATCTTCGAAAAAAGATACGAATGTTGAATTTTTGCAGCGTAAAAACTGGAAGTGTTGAAAAGTTATTACGCTGGTGGGTGACGCGATTTTTTGAACACAAGGTAACATTGTCGTCGAAGAAATGCATGCGTATTTTCAGCGTAGGCGTCAACTCCACTGATATCATTAATTTTAGAAGTGGACATTAAGGGTTGCGTCACACTTTACCTTTTAAGAGGTTTTTGTTAGGATTTTGTTTTAAAAAAAGTAGTGCAAATTTTTTTTAAAATAAAAGTTTGACCACAAGCTAACACTCTATTCAAACAAATGTTTGCGCCTTATCAGCGAAAGCGTCACCTCTGACGATATCAATAATTTTGCAAGTGGACTTCCTTACTGCGTCACACTTAACTTTCGAGGAAGTTTTTTTGTTGTGATATCAGTAGTTTTGTAAGGCGAGCTCTGCTACCTATGCTACCATGGACAAAAATGATCTGAAACTTTCTGACACTTGCTGACAACTTTCTGAGACTTTCTGACAACTTTCTGAAACTTGCTGACAACTTTTTAAGACTTGCCAACAACTTTCTTCGACTTGCTGACAACTTTTTGACATTTGTTGATAAGTTTCTGAGAATGTCTGACACTTGCTGACAACTTTCTTAGAATTTCTGATCGAATTTCAACCGATTTTGATGACTCTAGGCTCCTACTACGTTGTTTTTTAAAAAAATAATTTAGAAGGGCAGGGAGAAAAACTCAAAAATTCGTGTATACCGGGTTTTTCATATGAAAGTGTGCAGCCTACTATGATCCTCTCATTCTTCGATGGTACGTATGAAAGAGATAAAAGGATGGTCATGTTCACCTTCATATGAAAAACCATATATATGGTGACTTGTCCCAAATGTTTTTGTATGGCGTTTTTTGAGTTTGTGGACTTCTTTTTAGGGTGTGGGGCAGTGCCTATTTTCGCAAATTTTTTCGCGAATTTCCCGAATTTTCGCGAATTTCACGAATCCAAATTCGCGAAAATAGGCCCTGGTGTGGGGTGTGAAGTTTCAGAGGACTCTACACACCAAAATGTCTGATTTCGACTAGTTACAAACGTCGTGATGTGCACATAAATAAAAATACATGACCGTACAATTACTTTCACTTTTAAAGTTTTATTCAATATCCACATATTTCACAGAATTCTATTGTTCGAACAATGGAACTTTATTACCTGGAATAAACCCAAAAAAATATAGATTGTAACTACGACTCGGATCGGTATCTAAAGACACACCGACGTGGACACACGGACACGGACGCGCACACATGGACGGGGACACACGGGCACACGAACGCGGACACACTGACGCGGCCACATGGAACGGACACACGGACGCGGACTACCGGACGCGGCCAAATGGAACGGACACACGGACGCGGACACACGGACGCGGACACACGGAAGCGGACACACGGACGCGGACACACGGACGCGGACACACGGACGCTGACACACGGACGCTGACACACGGACGCGGACACACGGACATACGGACGCGGACACACGGACAAAATCGACCCTAATTCGGCCGTACGACCCTGACTAACGTCAAAAGAATTTAAGATACGACATATTCACGCTGAACCGATAATAGTATTTTATTACCATTTGAGGGGAATAATCGACGCTTGCCGAGATGTCCCCTCAAATGGCAATATGATGCTTTATTGCATGAGCGAAAAAGAGAAAACAAACATAGGAGAACGACAAATGTTATTGTCAACGATTAATAATTTCTCTTTTATATTACTAGATTAATAATTTTTAAGGGGAAACACAGCGCGAATGCAATAAATTATTTTATCGGTTCGGCGTGAATATTGCCATTTGAGGGGACATCTCGGCAAGCGTCGATTATTCCCCTCAAATGGCAATAAAATACTATTATTGCATACGTGCACTGTTTCCCCTTAAAAATTATTACCCTAGTGATTATAAATAGCATTGAAGTCCTCAGTAGTACCCGCTGACTGGAGCTTCGGTGTTATTGCTCCGATCTTCAAGAAGGGTAACCGCAAAGTCCTTTCCAACTACAGGGGGATTTCACTCTTGAGCGTGGTCGGGAAGGTTTATACAAGTGTGCTAGTAGACAGGGTTAGGGTTATAGTGGAAGATGTTCTTGACGAGGTTCAGAGTGGTTTCAGACCTCTGAGAGGTTGTCAGGATCAGATCTTTTGTCTCAGGCAGGCTATAGAAAAGCTCTCTGAGAGAAATATTGATTTATACTTGTGCATCAGCGACCTAGTAAAGGCATTCGATCGGGTACCGAGGCAAAAGCTGTTCGAGGTACTTGGCGAATACGGGGTTAATGGAAGTTTATTGGGCGCTATCAAAAGCATCTACTCAGGGAGCAAGGCTGCGGTAAGGATAGAGGGTGAAATTAGTGAGGCTTTCGAAGTTAATGAGGGAGTTCGTCAGGGTTGTTGTCTCTCCCCTCTTCTGTTCATAATTTGTATGGACAAGATTATCAGGCAAGCGAATTTGCAAGGGAATGTGAAGGTGGGGGAAGTAATCATGAAAATCCTGGCCTATGCGGATGACTTAACTCTATTAGCAGATAATGCCAAGGATTTGCAGGAGAATTTAGACTGCCTGAATGCTGCATGTGAGGAATACGGCATGAAAAGAAGTGTCAGTAAAACTAAAGTTATGCATATTGGCAAATCCCGGAAGGATGTAGTTTGCAGTTTAAATGGGGAGCAGTTGGAACAGGTCTCTGAGTTTAAATATTTAGGAGCCATTTTGTCGGAGAATGGCAAGTTAGTTAGGGAATTTGAAGAAAGGAGAAGAATGGGGAATGCAGTGGCCAGTCAGTTGAGGTCGTATGTGTTCAACAAAAAGGAGTTAAGTAGTGGCACAAAGCTAGCTATTCACAGGTCAATCTTCAGACCAACGATTTTATACGGTAGTGAAAGTTGGGTGGACTGCGGCTACCTTGTGCATGACCTGGAGGTTTCTGATATGAGGGTTCTTAGGAGCATAGCAAAAGTAAATCGGAGGGAACAGTGGGACAATCATATTAGGAACGACGACATCAGGGAAAACTTAGGGGTTACATCAGTGGAAGAGGCGGCACGGATTAGTCGTCTGCGGTGGTACGGGCACGTTCAGAGGATGGGTAATAGCAGGCTACCAAAGAGGATATTGGATGCTCAAGTCCCGGGTGTGCGTCCCAGGGGTAGGCCAAGGAGAAGGTTTATAGACTCAATTAAATCCGATTTAGACGTTAGGGGACTTTCTCTAGGCGAACAAACCATCTCCTTGGCACAGGATAGGGGGGTATGGAGAAGGGTGGTCCATGATCAGTAGTAAAGACCTCACACCGAAAGGTACAAACGGTCTATAAAGTGTGATGATGATGATGATGATGATGTGATTATAAATAGAAATTATTAATCTGTGAATGTCATTCATTCCCCTATGATTGTTTTCTCCTTTTCGCTTATGCAATAAAGCATCGTATTGACATTTGAGGGAAAATCTCGGCAAGCCTCGATGTTCCCCTCAAATGTCAATAAAATACTATTATAACTCAAAGGTTCGCAAATATATGGCTTCTTGTCCCAAAGGTTTTTGTATGGCGATTCTTATGTTTCTTGATTTTTTTTTGTGTGGGACCTGCGTCACGCCCTCCGCTCTCGCTGGGGGCATGATTAGTTAAATAACAAAACGCCATCTTCTCACCTCATTTGGTGTGGAGAAAATTAGATTATTCACCCCTGAAAGCGGTGAGAAAGTTGTATATTCTTGCCGGTGAGAAAGTAGTTATTTTCTCACCACTCCCACGTTACACTTGGAGAGAAATTTGAATTCCAACTTTCGCTCTTGTTAAAATATTTTCTTCCTAAGTATAACAAAATACTATCGGATCAAAACAGAAGCAGAAAAGTATCGAAGAAATATTTTTGCTTTCGTGCAATCTCACTATTTTGAAGTAACAATGCGAAGCTTTATAATTGAAACAAAACGTACGTATTAGAATAGATGTAGCAAACAGAATAGATGTTGCAAAAAGATTCGAATCTATCTTAATATAGAAATGAGCAAACAACCCCATGTTTTGTGCTCTGTTATAGCTATAAGAATTACGAAGATCCATATAAATTACCCAAGGTAATGTCAAAGGCCCTACCGAACTGCGTCTGAGACCATTGATTTTGATGGCCTAATGCTCTCCCCTGCGCCATATCAAAAAGAGAACCAGCGTAGTTTCTTCAAGAAAGTCTGAAACTATTTTCTCTAAAATGTAATTCTTGCCAACTTTGCCTTAAGAAACAAACTTCAAACTGCCTTAAAACCCTGAAACAAGTTTTCTATAAAATTTTATTCACCACAACTTCGCCTTTCTATGCCTTCTAACTTTCATTGTTCTAGATATATGGGTCATCTCGCCTAATTCTAGCAGTGGTGACATTCCAAGATCGGGCCATTTTTTCTTAAAATCATGAAACACGTGTTCTCTAAAATAAATTTTATTCTGTACATTTTCTGCTTTCATTTGACACCAATATGAGCAATATCCTTGCTATACTTGCTGAGATATTTGCGAAAAAGTTTCACAGACCCTCGAGAAACCATGTTTTTGGTCACTTTTTCGACCGAGGGGTGGCGCACTACATTTATTCCATTTATTCTTTTATTCCATTTATTCCCAAAAATTTTTTTGTTGTTTCTGCGAAATATCTGAACCAAACACATCACAAGTTAGACAAATAAGTTCAAAGAAAGGTTTGCACAAATTATAAAGCATTTAAACCGTCCTGAGATTAAATTTTGTTTTTTTGGGAATAAATGGAATAAATGGAATAAATTTATTTATTCCATTTATTCCATTTTTCAACAAAAATTCTTTTAAGGGGTTTTTTCACTTTTTGACACATTAGTATGGTTTGTTGTGTGCGTTGCCATCAAAATCAAGTCTATTTGAGGTTTTGACGAATTTGAAAAAATTATTCCATTTATTCCAATATTTATTCCATTTATTCCCATTTATTCCATTTATTCCCATTTATTCCATTTATTCCCATTTATTCCATTTATTCTATAAACCGCAGAAGTGCGTCACCCCTCGTTTTCGACCATACCTCCGGAACCACTTGACCGATTTTGCTCATCTTTGAACTTGAATCATATGTCCCTTTCAGGGGAAAAAAGGATCGGTGTGATCGGTTGAGCCTTTTGGAAAAAAAGTGGAGACCCCAACTCCCGCCTCGATCTACCCCATGTCACAATAAAATTGTTTATGTATCTTTCGCCCAAAATAAGCCATTTTTCGCACTGAAAACTAGACTTAATTTGACGTTTTTTGATCAAAATTCGAAGTCGACTAATAAAACCATATTAGTCCAGTTCGAAACGTTCGAACTGGACTAATATACTTTTATTAGTCGAATTTCATTCATAAGTTGACGTTTCTCAATTGTTGCTTCATGAAATGTTCAAGTTCATTTTGAAAAAATTGAAGAGTATAATTTTCGTGTTTTTTGTTCAAAATGGCTTTTTGTTCGAAAGATACATAAAATTATATATCCAACATGTACTACATGTCGTTTATATGTGCTCTGGGACTTTTCACCATTATCGCACAATATCACCGACATGTAGTACGTGGTGCATACATAACTATTGTAGTAAACTTACAGGACTTTTGTACTTCATACAGGTCTAATAATAAAAAACGATGTGGCAAATCACATAAGATCTTTCTGAATAAAATATTCGAAATTCCGCTTTGAAGAAAAAACAGTTGTGATCGACTGACAAATTTTTATTCGGAAGATTTTTCAGCGATGATCGGCGCTGGCGCACAGCTCTACTTTCATAACTTGAAAATATAAAAAAAAAGATTTTCGCTCGGAGTCAAATAATATTGATCACTTGAATCAGTCACACAATATTCATTCATTGTATCACAACGAGACATACGAGATTTCTCTTACGCGTGAGTCATGTGTGTACGATTAAATAAAAATACACACCACCATATGAACGTTACGAAAATATACTCACGGTTTAAGAGTGTTCCTCTCATTTTTTATGTGCGAAGATCGTTGCTGCTGTAATATTTTATATTTTCGTGAAGATTACCTTCATATTTTAATAGTTTCTCAAAGACATTCAAACGTCACCTTTATTTTTTTTTGTTCTTCGAGTTAAAAAATTAACATTTTTCTAGAACTTATGCTTTAATATTTACGAACAGTTTATACATACTATTTCGTTCCTTAATATACATAATGTTGAACCAAAAAGATCAAAACTTATGTGATCGAAAAATGAAGCAATGCGAAAAAATGTTCACGGATGCTGTTTATTTTTCGTTGTAGTCGTCGTTTTTGTTGATATTTTTAAGTCATGACACACAGTAGTAGAAGTCGAAAAATCGAAGCAAAAAGAGATTTTTCTCGTTTTCCAATTTAGTGAACATATCGCGGCTTGGCCGTAAAATTACGCGGTGAAAAATTAATTTATTTTTCTTAATTTTTTAATTTTGTGTACACATTTTTAGTTTCGGTATTTAGTGTATGAGGTTAAATTGTTAATTGTTGTGAATGTTGAATGCTTTCGAAAATAGACAAGTTTTGAAGGATTTATTGAGCATTAAGTGAAGCGACGACGTATTCAGCAAAAAAATCACATTCTTCTGTTGTGGACAAAAGTGGATATACATACAAGGTAATATTAGAATTCACACGATTCGCGCATATGTTCATTCTCTTCTAGCTAAGCAGCGAGTTCATTTTTAACTTTCCTTTCTTTCTAACGTCATATGAAGAAATTTCAAAAATTAGACCTATTCATGTAAATTTTTCAGCTGTCTAAGAATTTTTTGTGGATGGTATAAGCTCTGCTGTGAATAATAAAATTCATAGGCTTGTCGTTGATGCTAAAAGACTGCAAACTCAAATATTGAAAATTATCAAAAGTTCTTTTTTGGTCATATGGTAGTATGGAGTGACTGTAGGCAATGTAAAACAAAAGGCCAACGGTAAACATTTAGATCAGAATTACAAAGTCTAGCAAACAACGTTTTTATTTCCTTAGATCCTTATCTTTGATTTGAGATTTAAATCAAAAAAATTCGTTTTGAACTTGCGGAGAACGGAAATATGTACGGAAAATTTTCAGCACGTTTCTATATTTATGATTTTTACATGACGTGACGGACGGAAGGAATAAATTATGTACCGAGTAGCATTTGAGTAATTGTTTCTTTAATACTCCTATTAGTTCGTTTACTTTCGTTATCTTTTCGATTTGGAAACTCATAATAAGGAGACGTACGATAGAATGGAAAATCAAATCTATAGCTTCTCTAGAACTGTGTATCTAAGTTTTTAAAATAAAAAGTTTTGTTATGTTGTATATGTAACGAACTGCAAGTTGTTTTACTTGAGGTATCATTATAGTCCATAATATCTTAATGTAAAGAGTATTTAGACATTTCTTCTTCATCTTGCAACTACAGGTCAACCGTGCGGCATTTTGGCCCGGGCGGTAGGCAATTCTTACATTACATCACAGAAACTTGCTGCGGTGACTTGCTATATCAGCCGGAAAAATACGCTACAAAAACGACCATAACTTGGCCTTTAAACCGAACTTGGCGATATTGAGCTCAAAATTTTCAGGGATAAATTCTCTATCTTGTCCGTAACATTTACAGTTGAGTAGTATTCAATATGGCGGGTGATTTAAAGAAACGGGATTTTCAAATAGAGAAAATTTATTAGACTGTGTAAACTTCAAAACTTCCTCATTTTGAACTAAAATTCTTGTATGTATTCCCAAACTGCTTCTGTAACAATGTCTCAAACCCCTCTCCCCCCTATCACACTGTGTCACGCGGACGCGAACCCCCTCCCCTTCCCTCAGCGTGACATACTTTATGAAGGGCCCCTTATTGCGCATACATTTTCAATGAATTTATGTTCACTATATTTGAATGAAATTTCTGGTCGCCATCTTGAATAAAAGCGTCATCTATAGTATGTAAAATGTTCTAATTTCGTCTTTAAAATATCGGAATCAAATTACACAAGTAGTCTCACTTTTTAAAATTAAAGTCATGGAAAATATAGTTTTTTCATATACTGCGTAATCGATAGAGTTTTCTTTTCTGAAGATTTCGAGTGTTCATAGGTCCTAATCAAACTCATATTGACGAGGTTATGTCTATTTTTGCATTGATGGCCATTTTCACCTAGTTTCCCTATAGCTATGTCCTTGAAATTCAAACCCAACGGATTTTGAATCTTCATAATTATTTCCATCACCAGCGTCATTGCCTACTTTATACTGAGGAATGCGTGGCAAGTTATTAGCATCGTTGAACGTCCCCATATTTTCGGAATGCTGTACTTGAACCCTAACAAAATTAACGCCTACTGAAAATCGATAGTAACGGCTCTTGATGAGTTTGTGAGACAAAATGATTTCCTAACAAATACTTAGGGAACGTACATAAAATATGTCACTCCGAGGAGGGAACAGTTAAAATTTGTCAAGACATTAACTCGTGGTTTCTTCTCACCTCTGTATTTACCTAATTACATCAATCATAATCTGATCGAAACCACACTTACACCAACCAATACAAAAGAAATTTTATTGTTGTTATTTGTAATGTTGGCATTAATTACTACAATACCGTTATTGGAAACGATGATTGAAACTTACACCTAAAACTGAGTAGTCTTTCATACAGTCTGACTACTCGCAACATCGATCTCTAAATATATAATAAAGTTTGAAAAAGAACTTCTCTCAAAGAAATGCTATCTCACAACGATTTAGAAGTGACTGCGCTTATTAGACGTTCCTGGATATCGTAACTATTTTCTCAGGGATTAGGCAGTATTTTCTGAAACCCTGAGACACGTGTTCGCTAAAATTTGATTCTCTACAACTTCGCCTTTAGAAGCAACTTTCTAACTCTCATAGTTCTAGAGTTACTCTAGAAGTGGCCATATACTAAGGATTGGGCTATATTTCCCCAAAACCCTTAAACATGAGTTCGCTAAAATTTAATTCTCTACAACAAGTCATGAGTTAAACCCCCCTTAAAATGATGATTTTGAGCTACGCTGAAAATTTCAGCAAAATCGATCAAGCCGTTTTCGAGATCCCAACAAAGCAACAAAGGTTGACGAAATCGATCAGTTAAAAATATCCGATTTTCTCTCAAATGATAAAATGGAAATTTCAAGAATTCCTATCTTCGGATCGGCTGAAGCGATTTTTAAATTTTAAAGAGCAAAAAGACATTTCGCCCTAAAATATTTCGTAGAATCCGGGAAAAATATTTTCCGGGAGGTACGTCGCAAGGGGGGGAGCCAAAAAGTTGCTGTAAATATGCTCTTTGGTCTACAAAAAAATTTCTTGTAATTTAAATAAATAATAAATAAATTAGAACTTTGTATTTTGCGCAGGTTTTTAACACTGCAAAAACCTGCGCAGAAGTACAAAGTTTTTATTTAAATTTCGGTCATTGTACCATAATTCGGTGTCGAGTGTCCCATTTCCAATATATGAGAAATCATCAACGAACACAACTATTTCCTCAAATGTTGATTTTTGGTGGGAATTCGTTGATTCTTCTGCCACAAAATTGCTGAGTTGTCCAACTATATTTGCTATATAAACTATATTATTAGTTTCACATGTTTCTTCAACAAGTTATAAAGCGGAGCCATCTTGTGCGCAATTATCTATGAACTTAGAATAATAATCATGGGCGTGCGGTAGCGATGCGCCCGTGACGCAAGTCCCCATACGAACAAAAAATTCGGAAATTTTTTTTTCGTAGACTTCGGAACCATATATACAGCTAAGTTTTGACTTCCCCCCTTGAGATGTACCCCCCGGAAAATATTTTTCCTGTATTCTCCGGAAATTTCTAAGGCGAAGTGTCTTTTCTTTCATTAAAATCGGTTCGGCAGATCCGAAGATACGATCTTTAGAAAATGATCATTTCCTATACAAAAAGTGCTGTTTCATAGAAGCCAATGCAAACATACTACGTTAGTTAGTGGCTTTTAGTTAGTTCCAGGGCCATTTGTATGAAAACCGACTTTTTTTGGCTCGTGCTCAAAAACGGCTCGATAACTTTTCTTGAAATTTTGCAGGGACCTTCGGGTAGGCATTCTACGCCATATGAGATTTTAAAGAAGGCGGGTACCGGCCTCGTTTGGGCGCCTGGGCTCCTAGAAGGCGCCATATAAAGCCCATATATATGTGTTTGTGTGTGTAGTGTGTATGATAGCACATTTTGTATGAGGCAATGGTTGTGTGTTCGAGATAGGGGTTTGGTGTCAAAGGGAAAGTTGTTGGGTTGGGTGTGTAGTGTATCAGCGTGACCGCCAAAATGGCGGAAAATAGGCAGCGTCTCAAAAAAAAACTTTTGATATGTTGTAGAGGAGGTTGAGGGGATCATTTTCGCCAATGCAAGCAGTAGCCGTCGCGCTTCGTTTCGGCGACGGCGGCGGCTCAAAAAAAACTTTTGATATGTTGTAGAGGCAGTTAAGGGGATCATTTTCGTCCATGAAACAGTAGCCGCCGCGCTTCATTTCGGCGGCAGCGGCGGCTCAAAATAATGCAAAACACTACAATCACAATGAAAACCTTTTTTAAAAGGGAAACGTGACGCACGGTCCCTTCTTCCAAATCAACTGATATCACAACAAAAACCCTTTTTAAAAGGGAAACGTGACTGAAATCCTCGTCCCTTCTTCCAAAAAACTGATATCAATTTGGGTGACGCTTGCAGCTTCGGAACGCACAAAATTCTTTTGAAATATTTTCACTTTTTATTAAAAAAATGCGTCACATGTACCCGCCAATGTAATAATTTTTCTACGCTTTTAGCTTTCATACGCAAAAATTTGATTTCCTGTACAAAAATACGCCATACATCCCATAAAGTCAAATTTTTGCATTGTGAAAGCTGAAAGAACAGAAAAACTATAACACTGGGGGGTCCGGCATTTTTGACGCATTTTTTTAATCAAAAGTGAAAATATTTCAAAAGAATTTTGTGCGTCAGCCAAATTGATATCAGTTGTTTTGGAAGAAGGGACGAGGACTTGCGTCACGTTTCTTTTTTAAAAAGGGGTTTTGTTGTGATTGGCTATTAGCACAAAAACTCTTCTATTGGGGTCTGAAGTTCTGAAATCAGAGGGTGGTGACGCATTAAGCTTCGATTTGATACGCAAAAAAATTTTTTCGTCCCTGGTTTTAGGTTATTGATGTGGCTTTTGTGACCATTTTTAAAAAAGGGAAATGTGAGTATGGCATCGACATTGTTCAGCAATTTTTCTTCCCTTAACCTACAATTTTTTTTTTATTAAAATTAGCCGCCCTACCAGAGTAGAGCACGCATGGGGGCCACCGTTTGGGCCATTGTACTGGCTATTGGTTAGACATTTGCTGTTGTATGGGTCTTTCCCAAACTAACGGCGTGAATTAATATGTCCTCAGGTTCCAAAGATTTATTCTCAGGTTCTGCCTGAGTTTGTTTTTGTCAACATATATTTTCATCTATTCAATGATGAAAGTGACAGAAACAATGTGGAGCCATATACAGCAAAGAGTTTTCCTAACACTTTCATCACAATTCAGTCAAGTACGTCTGCAAACAAAGGACAACAATACGGTCTGCGCAATGCGTACATAACCTACAATTACCGTGGGAATTAAAAACCACACAGAACTGACCGTTCCGCTACACTTTAATACAAAGAAAGTGACCATCCATCCAAATTGAAACAGTTTTTGCTTCCCCGGGGCACGTTTTCTCGGCGTTTGAGACTATCGCTTACATATTTAAAATTAACTTTTCAGTCATTCTTCCGTCACACACCTCCTCTTTGACTGACTGCGGACACTGAGCCACTCAACTGGTACTCAACCCGTACGAAGGGCCTATGTGTTTACCATACGTTTGAACCCAGTCGATTTGAGGAGGGGTTTAACATTTCTTGCTTCTCAAGAGTTCCTCCTTGAATTGAACTGATTTTACTGCCTTCAAGATTACCAGTTCTAAAGCCCGCCTTCAAAAATTTGCCAGTTTGACGGAGATATTTCTATCCACGAGAACGATTTTACTACCTTCAATGACTTTCCAGTTTTACCAAGAATTTACCAAGTTTTTTCTTTCTACAAGAACATTTACCAAGTATTTCCTAGCTGCAAGAACATTTTCTACTTCAAGAATTTTCCAGTTTTACTCAGATTTTCCTGATAAAAAGCTTCCTAATGACGAGATTACTAGTTATTAAAAATGCTCACCTTCAAGAATTTTCCAGTTTTAGCAAGAATTCCTGTCCACTAAAACACACACACGCCTTCCCAAATTTTACAGTTATTACTAGCCCTCCTGAAAGAATTTCCAGTTTTACCATGAGAACGATTTTTCTACCTTAAAGGAATTTGCAGTTTTACCGGATTTTCCTGATCAAAAGCTTCCTGATTACCAAATTAATAGCTCTAAAAATGCCAGCGTTCAAGAATTTTCAAGTTTTAGCAAGAATTTCTTACTAACTAGAACGATTTTCCTGCCCTCATAGATTTTCCAGTTTTTGCCAAGAATTTCTTGTCCACAAGAACATTTCCTTCTTCAAGAATGTTTCCAGTTCTACAAGAATCAAAAGGCTTCCTGATTACAAGATTACCAGCTTTCAGGAATGCCTTCATTTGATGAAAACGTTTCCGCTTTTCAAGAGGTCCTCCTTAAGAGTGATATCGCGAAATCGTCAGGTGGTTTCCATACATGTCATTTCCGAATCAAGAGATCTATGGCTCATTCGATTCTCCTTCGAAAGTGAGCAGACACGTGTCTTTCAGTTTTTTTTTTTTAAATTTTCGTTTTGGAGTATTATTGTCGAAAGTGGTATACTACAAGGGGCTCTGCACTGCAATTTCAATTATTTCTCAGAAAGTAGTTGATGGAAAGTGCTGATATTGTGTACGAATATGACGTAGTACAAGAATTTTTTTTTGATGGGGTTAATTGTTGACAGCGGCACCAGCTTCGGCTGTTATTGGTGAAAATATGGCCAACTTTCAAAGCCTAATGTCAACAACTTGCAGCAACGGTGTGGTGCAAAACTAACCCCACACAAAAATCGGTGGTCACTCCTCCTCTATCAATCCGCGTAAAAACCGGTTCTGTTGATTAAATCGAGCCGTTTTCTTTCATCCTAAAGCAAATATAACCCTTTCGGACAGATTAACATGGCTTCCGATTGATACATTACGCTATCCACAACCAACGTCGACGTAGACTAATACTGCTAATAACTCGAGTAAGTCTCCTTCGTTTTTCAAAAAAATTTGTAGGTCGAAAGGTCTGGGAATGCCCGACAAGAAGAAAGAAATTTTTCTAATTTTGGGCCTTTGCACTCAGCCAGGGCCTTAAAACTGAGTCTCTGCTAGGACCCAAGGTGTTTTTCTACGTATATGAAAGATTAAATGAAATCTGTGAAAAATGTGTAACGTCGGAACCGCAATATGTTTAGATGAGAAAACAGTTTGTTTTGCTATTTCTAGGTTATGATCTATATGCTGCTGCAAAAAAGTGAGCTAAATTCTAGCTGTGGAATCTCCCATATAATAATAATAATCCGCCGTTAAACCCGTCCGGCAATTTTTTATGAGCTTTTGCTCAAATGGATTCTTCTTACAGACACTTTCGTTACCGAAGTTTTTTACTGTGTCAGTGAAAAACCTAGTTTGTAGCGTACCGACATTTTTCCATTCATTAAACGGAATGATCAAGTGATCAATTTGATTTGTATCGAATCTCAGCAGTATAAATACGAAGTAAGTTCATGAAGTAAAGTCATTCTCTCTTGATCGTTAAAAGCGTACAGTTCTACTTGTAACATTAACTAATAGGGATGAAATCAAATGAAAGTGTATGCTTCAATGTTGAACGTACCATCATTGTTACATTGGCGCCCAACGTGGGGTTTTATCCCACATCCCAGCAAAATAGTGTAAAAGCGTATGCTTCAGAATAAACGTACCATTACACAGAACTTACTTTCAAATCAAAATCCTGCATCAGGAATTCTTCCGATCCGGCCGAGATACCGAGACCAATTAATGAAGAAAGAATTACTTACAAGATCTAGAACAATCGAACAAAACGAAATGCAGCTTTGAAAAAAAATGGAAACAATATCAGACTTCAAGTTATTCGTTTTCAAGAAATGCTCAATACATTTATTTTTATACGTTATAATTTTTTAAAGATGTTTAAATCAATACAACAAATGTTGATTTGCTAGTTTAAAAATTCCTCTTGTTGTTTGTTGTATTGCTGGTCGGCGGAAAATTTATTGAAAAATTGTTGTCTTGCCTGCTTCGACCAATTGAAAACAAAGTGCTTTTCTTGAATGCGTTACGAGGGGCACCCTAAAAGTTTCGGGAATCGGCTATATCGGCTCGTGTAAACTTTTCGCCAATTTACACAAACATTAAATTGGTCTTTTCTGATTTGAAAATGATGATCAAAATGAAAATCGATCGTAGCAGTCAAAAGATACAACAATTCCAAAAAGTCATTGCAGAGAAAAAATGGAATTATCACGTGAAAATTTTAGAGCCATGATTTTCTAAGACTTTAAGTCTGGCTTGACTCCCAAATTGTGTATTGATCGTTTGCAAAAAGCATTTGGAGATGAGACCCCATCCAAGACCACTGTTTATCGGTGGTTCGCTGAGTTTGAATAGGGACGCACTAACCTCAGTGACGAATTTCGTGAAGGTCGACCTTCCAGAGCCATCACCGATGGAAACATTGACCATGTCCGGAACATGATTGAAGCCGATCGACATGTGACCTATGCTGAGATAGCTGCATCCCTTGGGATCGGGAAAAGTCAAATACAAACAATTTTACACGAACATTTACGCACACGGAAGCTTTGTTCTCTGTGGATCCCACACAAATTGACAGACGACCAAAAGGAGGCTCGTGTGAAATGGTGCCGAGATTCTCTCAAAAAATTCGACAATGGGGCTTCTGATTCAGTATATAGCATCGTAACAGGTGACGAAAGTTGGATTTACAGCTATGATCCCCAAACAAAACAGCACTCCACCGTTTGGGTGTTTCAAAATGAAGATTTACCAACAAAGGTAATTCGCGCTCGAAGCGTCGCCAAGAAAATGGTCGCTACTTTCTTCAGGAAATGTGGTCATGTGGCTACTGTACCACTTGAGGATCGTAAAACAATCAATTCAGAGTGGTATACTACGATGTGTTTGCCAAAAGTATTTGAAGAACTACGTGGAAAGAGTCGAAATCGCAAGATCGTCCTCCACCATGATAA
>CM055403.1:108903555-108949465 GCA_029228625.1 Pseudolycoriella hygida
CGTTTCCCTTTTAAAAAGGGTTTTTGTTGTGATATCAGTTGTTTTGGAAGAAGGGACGAGAACTTGCGTCACGTTTTCCTTTTAAAAGGATTTTCGTTGTGATTATTATTATGACGTTATTAATATCCACATTTTCACGGAGGATAATAACGTCCGTGTCCGCGGACGATATTATCATCCGTAATTTGTGCGGAGGATAATAGCGTCCGTTCAAATTACGGAGGTTAATATCGTCCGTGAACGCGGACGATGTTATTGTCCGTAAAAACGCGAACGATAATAACGTCCGTGGGCGCGGACGATATTATCCTCCGCTAAAACGCGGAAAATAATAACGTTCGTGGACGCGGACGTTATTATCCTCCGTGAAAACACGGACGATAATAACGTCCGTGGACGCGGACGATATTATCCTCCGTAAAAACGCGGAGAATAATAACGTCCGTGGACGCGGACGATATTATCCTCCGCGTTTAATATTCTCCGTGAAATAACGTCCCGGACGATATTCAACTGGGCGATTTTTCCCGTCACCGCCTCTGCTACCGAGGTGCTGCTACCTAACGGACATTATGAAGAAAACCTTTAATTATTTTATTTTTCACCAAGTTTTATTTCAATGAAGAAATAATTGTTAAAGCTTAAAAGCACTAAAAAAACTCAACTGAAGTCACTTAAACGAACAATACCAATTTACAATAACAAAGTTTGACATTTGTGTGGTTGTGTTGCTTTGTTGTGTCACTAGGTAGTGAGTGCGCTTCGTTACCGCCAAGTAGCCTATTGTCGTTGATCATTGTTCCGAAATCACGTGCTCGTCACCAAAAATTGCAGATGCAACCAATGATTGAGTCAAATTTAAGCTTTTATCTTTTTTATCGCGTGATGAAAAATATCAACCTGTGAAAAAGAAAAATTCGCAGATATTCTGCGTTGCGATTTTATTCGCACTAACCTATCAAGTACTCCAAAAAATTCGCATCGCGTTTCAATATAACGATCCCTTT
The DNA here is from genome assembly GCA_029228625.1 of Pseudolycoriella hygida. Taxonomy (NCBI): domain Eukaryota; kingdom Metazoa; phylum Arthropoda; class Insecta; order Diptera; family Sciaridae; genus Pseudolycoriella; species Pseudolycoriella hygida. Next base: position 108,904,563 of record CM055403.1, read on the forward strand.
ACACTCTAAAATTCGACTGCGCAAAAGTGCGCCGTGGTTTTTACGTGTCACTGATATTCTGAGAAAATGTTTGACTTCGAATCTTTTTAATTCTGTAAAAAATTTTCATATCGCTCTCTTAATTCATTCCACCAAGTCGAGTTCTTTCGGCCGCAATACAATTAACCTGAAAATTTTCAGTTTTTTTATAGAATGAAATGCTAAATAGCGAAGCCCACCCACATTTGCAATGGTAATTTTGAAAATATATTTATAGCTTTTCTATAAAATGTTTTTGTTGGAAAGTATTTACTTTCTATGAACTTATTATTATTATTATTGTGATTTGAATTCAAATTTTGTGTAGTTCATTTAGTTTTTTCACCTATTTATCAGGAATCACTGAAAAATGGAAAACGGATTGATAACACAAATGATGTATCTCATAAACGACAGTTGCAACAGCTAAAACGTTCTTATGTTCCACAACAAAATTGGTATCTTGCATCTTACTTGCTTATTGCTTAAAAAGTTCAAATTTATTGCTAAACTGACAACTTTGGAAATCACTCCACTTGACAATGGTTGGGAGCAATAGTTTTTGAAAGAAATTGTCAATTCTGCCGAAGAAAAAAAAATCCCTGCGTTATCACATTCTTTTGAAGAATATTCACTTCTCACTTTCGTAGTGGGGCATTCACTTTTTCCATCAACGCCTGAATGGCTTTCGTTGACTCTCTCCTGTAAAATTTGAATGCTTATTCCCTTTACTGAAAATTAAGCGTCTTACTGATTTAAATGCGGAACATGTTGTGAAGAACATTAATGTATGTTACCGATTTTCTTTGTGCGCCGGATATCCTCACAGAGAGATATTTCATAATTGAATTCGCCATAATTGTAATTATTTCATGTTTGATTTTCCGCCAGTTACAATCACGCATAATGTAATTCTATTCTGATTTTTTAATTTTCTCTTAACACTCTTGTGATTAAATTCAATTACGAACATAAGCAAAGACCCGCCCGTATCAGAATAGATAGGGCAAAAAGACTCGAACGTATCTAAATATAGAAATGAGCAAACAATCTAATGTTATGTGCTCTTTTATAACTATAAGAATTTCAAAGATCCATAGAAATTACCAAAGGCAACGCCGAAGTGCGTCTAACACCATTGATTTTGAAAATTAAATATCAATCAATTTTCTCTAAAATATAGTTCTCGCCAACTTTGCCTTAAGAAGCAAATTTCTAATAATTACCGTAGTTCTAGAGATATGCGTCATACATCACACCAATTATAGAAGTTTAAAGCATTTTGGTAATTTGGTAATTTTTCCCGTAAAGCCTGAAACACGTGTTCTCTAAAATTTTATTATCTACAACCTTGCCTTTGGAAGCAACTTTCTAGTTGAAATAGTTGATAGTTCCAGAGATATGAGACGTACCTCCTAATTCGGGAAGTAACTAAATCTCGGGATTACGCAATTTTCCTTGCAACTCTGAAACTCGTACTCTCTAAAATTTTATTCTCTACAACTTTGCTTTTGGAAGCAACATTCTAACTACCACAGTTCTAGAGATATGAGTCATCTCTCCCAATTCTGGCTTCCGTGTATGGCCAAGAAACTCAACTTCGCCCATTCCACTGGTCCCAGTGCCCAGACCACTGACTCGATTTCCACAAAAGAAATTTTCCCAATTTTGTGAGATCAAATGCTTTCATTTGACAAAAGAAGGAATATTATTCGTGCTATACCTGCTGAGATATTTGCGAAAAAGTTTCATCCACCCTTGAAAAACCATGTTGTTGGTCATTTTTTCGACCATATCGCCGGATATGTACCTTTCAGGAAAAAGAAGTGTAGCCGTCAAAAAAAGGCGAGACGATCTCTAAACTCCCGCCTCGATCATTCCCATGTTACAATAAAATGTCTTATAGTTCCTTTGAAATAACGTATCTTTTGTCTGTGTTTCCGATTGATCGATATGCTGTGGACTATTCGCAACCTACTCTAAGTGGGCATCTCACTTTGTAACGTTTTATTCGCTAGCCGACAAAGGTTTTGTGATGAAGAAAAAAATGATGTAGTCCGACGTATTTCGTAAGTTCTTCGAAAAGAAGTAAATATTGCCTTACGCTGATATTAAATTGTATTGGAAATTGCCGATAGGGCTATATTGAAAAACCCGTCCGAAAAAACGGTGTAAAAAATTTTTTGAAAGCACAAAATAGAGCACAAATAGAGAAATATGCTCTCCTTAATTTTCTCTAAGACCCTAAGTAGAGGCCTCGAACACATACTTCCATAGACAAAAATGTTTCCCTCAATTTGCTCAGCAACATAACAAAAAAAAATTTTTTTGGTTAGGGCCGACCTTAGGACTGATATGAGGCCCACTTGAGCCCTAAGCACAGGCAAAAGTTTCGTGTCTCGATCTTTCAAACAAAAAAAAAGTTTTACTCGAGTTATGTACAAAGCATAAGAAGGGACCCGTACGTATCAGAATAGATGAGGCAAACAGAGTTGATGTTACGAAAAGACTCGAAAGTATCTAAGTAAATGTTGCCTTAACTCGTCCGAAGAAACGATGAAAAAAAATTTCCGAAATCACAAAATTGATCTCCAAATAGACAAAAATGTTCGCCTCAATTTTCTCTACAAGATAGCAAAAAACAATTTTTTTGTTAAGGGCCGTCTTTAGGACCGACCTAGGGCCATAAAGAAATGCCTCTGACACATACTTCCTCAGACAAAAATGTTTCCCTCAATCTGCCCACTGGAGCCATAAGCACAAGCCCAAATTTCTGTATGAATATAATTCGGTACACGGTTACCTCTCAAATAGAAAAAGAATAGAAAAGAATAGAAAATCGGAAGAGATCTGTACTGGAGCTATGTACAAAAAAATGTAGGGCCCTAGCAGAGACTCGTTTTTAGTGTCTGAGCTAAGTAAAAAGGCTAAAAATCCAAAAAGTTTCTTCTACAAATTGTCGGCCATGCCCAGATCAGAAACAAAAAACAGTTTGTGACGATCGGAATAGATTTACTCGAGTTATGTAAAAAAAACACGTATGGCCCTAGCATAGAATCGTTTTTAGTGCCCTAGCTGAGTCCAAGGACTCAAATCCAAAAAAAGTTTCTTCTATAAATTGTCGGCCATGCCTAGATCTTTCAAACAAAAAAAAAATATGAAAATCGGAAAATATTTACTCGAGTTATGAACAAAAGACCAAAACCCACTTAAACGGCCTTAGCTCTGCGTCCCATGGGCCGATAGTGCCCAGATTCAATTCCATAATAGATTTTTTGATTATCTTTCAGGGGTTATCGTGTTGACGAACGGACGGACGGAAGGACATTTTTTTTATTTCTGATTCGTCATCTAAGGACCATGATCGGTTTTTTTTTTGTTTGAAAGACATGGGCATGCCAGACAGTTTATGGAAGAATTTTGTTTGAATTTTGAGCTTTCGGTCTCAGCCAGGGCCCTAAAACTGAATCTCTACTAGGGCCCAACGTGTTTTTTCTACATAAATCGGGTAAATCTTATCCGATTTTCAAAAACTTTTTTTTTCCTGCAAGATAGTCGAAAAACTGAGGTCAATGTCGAAGATGAGCAAAATCGGTCGAAAAGTTCCGGAGATATGGTCGAAAAGGTGTCCAAAAACGTGGTTCTTCGAAGGTCGGTGAAACTTTTTATTACCGAAATTACCGATAGGGCAATATTGAAAAACCCGTCCGAAGAAACGGTGTACAAAAGTTTTTTGAAAGCACAAAATGGAGCACAAATAGAGAAATATGTTCTCCTTAATTTTCTCTACAACATAGCAAAAAACAATTTTTTGGGCTATGGCCGACCTTAGTACTGACCTAAGACCCTAAGTAGAGGCCTCGAACACATACTTCCATAGACAAAAATGTTTCCCTCATATTGCTCTGCAACATAGCAAAAAAAAATTTTTTTTGGTTAGGGCCGACCTTAGGACCGATATGAGGCCCACTTGAGCTCTAAGCAGAGGCAAAAGTTTCTTCTATTAATTCTGCCATGCCCAGATCTTTCAAACAAAAAAAATTTATGAAAATCGGTAAAGATTATCTCGGGTTATGTACAAAAGACCAAAAACCTCTTAAGCGGCCCTAGCTCGGCGGCCCTTGGGCCGACAGTGTCCAGATTCAATTCCAAAAAATATTTTTTAATTACCTTTCAGTGAACAAAAAGTTTTTGAAACTCGGTTGAGTTTTACTCAAGTTATCGCTGTGACGAACGGACGGACGGACATTTTTTTTTAATGTTGATTCGTCATCTAAGGACCATGATCCCCTACTCCCGGGTCGAAATTGGGGTGGCTACAAACGTCGTGGTAAACGCATAAGACCCCTTTTCGAAGAAATTCGTTCTTCGTACGGGTCTAAACATTAAAAGTAAATTATACTTTTGTGTTCATTTCGTCAATGTAAAAACTACGCACGTTCCGTTTGCAGTAGCGAGGACGACTTTAAAATGACCATTGATTGCAAGCATACAAAATATCTTAAAAGGTAAAGTGTGACGCCGTCCGCAGGTCTGCTTTCAAAATTAATGATATCGTTTGAGGTGACGCTACCGCTTATAATACGCAAAAATTTGTTTGAGTTATACTTCAGAAATCATTCCACCACTTTTTTCAAAACAAAATTACGTTGTGTTCAACAAATTGCGTCACAAATGCCAGTCCCACCGGCGGAATAATTTTTCAACACTTTCAGTTTTCATACGCAAAATTTTAATTTACGCAAAACAATCTTTGCAAAAAGAAATTAAAGTCAAATTATTTCAGCGTAAAATTGAAAGCACAGAAAAATTATTTCGACGTTGGGTCTGGCATTTTTGGCAAATTTGTAATTAAACATATTCAAGTGACTCGCACGCATCAGAATAGACGCGGCAAATAAAATATATGTTACAAAAAGACTTGAACGTATCTAAGTAAATATTGCCTTAACTCTTAAGTAACAATCAAGTAACAAGTCCTCATTGAATTGGACTGGAAATTGCCGAATGAGCAAATATTTAGAACCGACCTAGAGTACCTAGGAGAGGCCTCTGACCCATGCTACCATGGACAAAAAAGTTTCCCTCTCTTTTCTTTACAACACTGCACAAAAAGCCAAATCATCAAAACCAGCAAATATCGAGTAGCGTAGCGTGAGTTTGGCCCACGCTAGGGACACTACAGCCCGAACCACTCAACACATTTTCACTAATTTAATTTTCGTGATTTTCTGATGTCCACATCTTTCATTCAAAACCTTGAAGAACTAATTTCGTAGAGTTTCACCAACCTTCAAAAAACCATGTTTTTGACCACTTTTTCGACCGTAACTTCGAAAGTTTTCGACCGATTTTGCTCAAATTCAATCTTTTTTTTATTTATTTATTTAACGTCTGACTAGTGCAGTCGACGGACTAAAAACATAACAATGATATAACAATAAATATCACAAAAAGGATAAATATACAAAAATTAAAAGGAAATAGAAATAAAGATATAGCAAAAATAGACAAAATAATTAGAAAACTTCATAGATATAATCACAGCTAATTCAATCTCAAAAAATTTGATCGTCTAGGTAATAGGAAAATTGGAATTATCACAGTAGTAAAAAGTAGGTTTATCTCAAATAAATAAATTGATCGTCTAGAGTTTAAGTCTCCAAGTGAGAGCTAAGTCTGAGAAAGTAGGATTGTCGAGTAGACAATAGTCATAACCTTGTCCAGTCTCCGAACAAGTTGTCAGGAAGTTGCAGTAACGCCTTACGAAATTGCTTGCATGGTTGCGATGGATCGATTTCACTTACTGCAATATTAAACAAACGGCAAGCATTGTTGAATGGAGAGTTATCGTGTTTGGTCAATAAGATGAAGTTTGAATGACGTAATATGCGAGTAACGGGATTGAGCTTAATCATTGATCGGAGATGCTGTGATTGATATTTGCCAATAATTATTGCGTGTATGAACAAGATCATTGCGTTGACTCGACGTCTGACAAGTGTTGTTAATTTTAGCTGTTTACATCTATCAGCATAAGGAAGTAGAACGTATGAACCTGTCAAATGACGTTTATCATCACCGAGTAGAAACAAAACCATTTGCTTTTGAACACTTTCCAATTTTGTCTTGTGTACCGAATAAGTTGGCGACCAAATGGGGGCCGCAAATTCTAGTATGGAGCGAACCAGCAGTTGGTATATGATTTTGATAGTGTTCTTTCCAAAATACTGCCCTTGTCGTTTGACAAATTTCATTGTTGCCGTTGCTCGTTTAGATATATATTCGTAGTGTGATTGAAATGTGCACCCCTTGTCAAATATCACGTCCAAGTCCATATTTTCTTCGACCCTTTTCACTGGTTCACCGTCGATGGTGTATTTAAAAATGATAGGGTTATTTTTCCTAGTGAACATCATTATTTTGCATTTTTCTTTATTGACTTTGCACCATTGCATAAAGTCACTTATCCCTTTCTGAAGTTTTATGGCATCTTCCGTGGAATTGATGAATTCCACGATCTTTTTGTCAACAGCGAAGTTTAACGCAGCAATTTCGCCCATCAATGGATCGGAGTCATCGAAGAATACAATAAATAGAAATGGTCCATTAACTGAACCTTGTCCTACGCCTGATGGCACACACAAAAATTTGGATTTAGCACGACCTATCTTAACATATTGCTGTCGTTCCGACAAATACCAAAAACCAAAAAAGTGATTGGTTAGATATTGGAAATCGTGCAAGTTTCCTGATTTGCTGGATTTGTCAACGTGATCGAACGCCTTGCAAATATCTGAATAAAAAACATCCAGTTGTGAATGATTGTCCAATGCTTGATAGATGCGGGTGGTCAATTCAAAAAGATTTGTTTCGATGTTCCTACTTGGGATAAATCCATGTTGAGTGTTTGTGATTCTTGGTTTGGTAATCGTCTTTAATTGATCGGCAATGGTTATATCGAAAACTTTGGCTATGTTAGGCATTGTATTTACTCCACGATAGTTAGTCACATCCTTTTTAGCACCTGACTTGTATATTGGGGTTAGTTGACCAATCTTGAACGCGCTAGAGTAAGTCATTTGTTGTAGCGACGTTGCGAAAATTAGTGTTAGTGGGTTATTCAATTGCTCGGCACATTCTCGTAGGAAGATTGAAGCAACCCCATCTAATCCACTGCCTTTATTGATGTCCATGCGACTTAGAACCATTTTTACGTGACTGTCTGAAATTATAAAATCGAAGGAATTGTCATCATTTCGGTTCAAAATGAATGATTCAAGTGTTTCGTCCTTTTGGTGGTTGAAATATACACTCTCAAAGTAATCGCCGAATAGATTCGCCTTTTCTTCGTCAGATTTCGCTATGATTCCGTTGTAATGCATAGTTTCCGGCAGACTCCTATTTTTCCTTTTGTTGTTTAAGTGTTACCAAAATTCTTTTGGATTGCTCGTTGCAATCAATTTTTTTTTATTTGAATTTTTCAGGAAAAAAAGTTTTTGAAAATCGGATAAAATTTACCCGATTTGTGTAGAAAAAACACGTTGGACCCTAGTAGAGATTCAGTTTTAGGGCCCTGGGTGAGTCCAAAAACTCAAAACCAAAAAAAGTTTCTTACATAGATTGTCAGAGATGCCCAGACCTTTCAAGCAAAAAAAAATTCCAAGATCGGAAACGGCCCTTGGGCCGACAGTGTCCAGATTCAATTCCAAAAAATATTTTTTAATTACCTTTCAGTGAACAAAAATTTTTTGAAAATCGGTTGAGTTTTACTCAAGTTATCGCGGTGGCGGACGGACGGACGGACGGACTTTTTTTTATTGCTGATTCGTCATCTAAGGACCATGATCGATGTTCCCTCCTACTTCCAGGTCGAAATTGGGCTGGTTACAAACGTGTGGTAAACGAATGAGCCCCCTTTTCGGAGAACTTTGTTTTTCGTACGGGTTAAAGAATAACTTATCTATTATATAACTTGTCTATTAGGGGCTATCCACAAGTGACGTCTTGAAAATCTAAGTGTATTGCCTGATGCAAAACACGTGGTATTTCGGAGGAGAACATTACGACTAAGACAGAAAATAATATTGTGACACTTTTACAATCATTCTATGGTCATTTGTGATTATAGTGTAACGCCGGAATCTTTTTCGGACGAAAGTCACTACACGTGTTGATGCGGATGATGATGTTGAAGACGTTGATGCGACAGAAGAAACGAAGGAACTGGATTTGAGCAAGTCTGACCGGAATGGTTTCTAAAATTTACGTTCATTTTTTGTTTATAAAATTTTGAAGGTTTTGAATGTTAGAATCTGCCAATCGACCCACGGGCACTATTATAATAATAATATAAAAATAATCTGCATTAACAACCCATGAAGGGCTAGGGGCTATCTCATTACTTACTAGTTTCGCTACGTTTGTGGTTCTACTGTTTGAGATCCTTTCATTACCGGAAAGTTTTTACTGTGCCAGCTCGAGCTTTTTATCGACACCCTTTTATAGCGCTAAATGCTGTGATATTGTTTTTTTTTGTTATAGCGTAAACAATCTTTCGTCTATTTAATTATGTCACAATTATAAATGTCCAGTTTCAATAGTTCCTCTTGAACTTTTATTCACTATTTAATGTATTTTAACACGCAGTTCATTAATTTTTCAGATGGCGTTTCCGCCCATTGTTCATTTTAACTGTCTTAGTAGTATAATCTTTTGTCTTTTTCTTTCTTTTATAATATTCAATTTTGCGCCAAAAAGAATTTCCAATCTGGTGGCGTTCAAAACAAAGCGCCCCCCTATGACCAGCCTGAAAGCGAGCACCCGCTTCATAGGGCACCCCAACCAACCGACCCCTAAAAAGGAATCGTGATCCCACTGGATCACTCCGTCAAGCTATTTAGCCGAGCACAGCAAAAGGGAACTATCCCTGCCCCTCCCCCATAACCAACTTGAAAAACTCTTTGTATTTTATTCTAAAATTTCACTTTTCACCAGACAGAAATTTTATCAATTTTTCTTCTCAATTAACGTTTAAAACTAATCGCCTTATTTTTATTTCACTCATTTCTCTACAAAATCTTCCTTATTTCAGAACACGCGGTTTGCATTGTCTATTGTCTTTCTCCATTCACACAACAACTCTTTTTCTCTTAAATCTCCAAAAATGGTTACGCAAACACACTTAATTTATTCAATTTCACATAAATATCGTTCAACAGGTTTAAAGGCCAGGTCAATGTTCATATAGTCAGCTTCTCGGACCGATTAACAGTCAGAACGCCCCTCCTTTCTTTTCGTCAACGTTTATAATATGTTTCTTACTAAAAGCTAAAATATTGATCGTCCAATTGTTCCTTAAATCTATACCAATTCTGGGAGGGAATGCGCCTCAGCGGACTCACTACATATGGAGAAGTAATATAATAAAGATTAGGAAGTCTTCTTCAATAACCTCGAGCATCATCCCGATACACTACACACACCACAGTAGTACACCCAACCCAACTACTTTCGTTTTGACGCCAAAACTCCATATAGAATTAAAAAATTAAGAAAAAAAATTACGCCCCCCTCGTCCGCCATTTTGGCTACTACACACCCAACGTAAAAACTTTCCATTTGAATATATGGCTATTACGAACCCGTCAACAATATATCAATCGAATTCAACAGGTTTGCGTCTTCAATTCAAGTACCAGGGGAGTGTTTCGTAAACATTTTCGATCGTCATCAACCCCTCATTCAGCCTTTGTTGAGTCTCAGCTGTGATTTGACTTGGTTTTTGATAGGCTTCAGCGTTGTCTCGGTTCACTATTGCTTCACCGTTCCTGTTTGTTTATTTGTTTTCTCTCTCTTCTTTTTATTTCTCTAGCCACACTTCTCTCAGCCTTAATTTTAAATTCTAATTGTTGCTTTTCATGTAGCACCAAACTCTATAGTTATTCGTTTCATCTAAGTTATTTGTCTTACTTTCACTCATTCACTTGATGGCATTTCTCCGCCGCAAATAACGCCCGGGGCGTTAATAACACCCGTGGCGTTATTAACGCCCGCCCGGGCGTTATTAACACCCGGACTTCGGGCGCTAATAAGGCCCGCGGTGTTATCAACGCCCGCACTTCGGACGCTAATAACGCCCGGGGTATTATTAACGCCCGCACTCCGGGCGCCAATAACGTCCGGGGTGTTATTAACGCCCGCACTACGCGCGCTAATAACTCCCGGGGTGTTATTAACGCCCGCACTCCGGGCGCTAATAACGCCCGGGGTGTTATTAACGCCCGCACGCCGGGCGTTAATAACGCCCGGGGTGTTATTAACGCCCGCACGCCGGGCGTTAATAACGCCCAGCTGAATAATTGGATAAACGCTACAAAATGGCACTTTAATAAATAACTTTATTTATAGAGCATGTTACTAGAAGAAGTTGACTAAGGGGAAAATTTTTCTTATACAGAACGTCAATAGAAGAAGTTGAATGAAGGAAAATTTTAAAATGCGGTGAACTAACTAAAATATGAGGATTTTCAAGTTCCAGAAAAAAGTTTGTATATGAAATGTCGGGAATAGATCATACTTCCAAACGAAAATTGAAATTATAGAAAAAAATTGCTTACTTTCCAAGATATAAAGGTTTTTAATTTTATCGTTTTTTTACCGGTTCCACCAATTTTTGGTATAAAAAAATTTGATTGCGAAATGCTGATCCCTCTATCGTATACCATTGTCAAAATGACATAAATCATCTCAGCGAGCGGAACGCTTTTTTTCGACAAGTCCACCCGGACTAATACTAAGATTCAGTAATAAACCCATAAATCGTAAGTGTCTCGACGAAATTCAAGAGCGTTGAAATTGTGTGTGATGTTTTTATAAGTAATTGTAATCTTGACCTAGTTTATTTTTCGTACTGTCTTTATCGAGCATTTTAAGTTGTATTTAATTGGTCTACACTCTCTCACACTTTTTCAGCTGATTCATCAAAATGGGCAAAGATTACTATCGTGTTTTGGGCATTGCAAAAGATGCAACTGATGACGAAATCAAAAAAGCTTATCGAAAATTGGCGTTACGCTACCATCCTGACAAAAACAAAAATCCCGGTGCTGAGGACAAATTTAAAGAAATTTCCGAAGCGTATGAGGTACTTTCAGACAAGAAGAAACGAGACATTTATGACAAATATGGCGAGGACGGTCTGAAAGGAGGAAGAGGTGAGACTAATTCTACTTATTAATGACTAATTTTCGAATGAGTTATGATTTGGATTTTTTTAATAGGCACAACAAATGGCCATAGCAATAACACGAATAGTTTTTCATATCAATACCACGGCGATCCTAGAGCCACATTTGCCCAATTTTTCGGTTCCAGTAATCCATTTGCAGCTTTCTTCGATATGTCGGACAATTTGTTTGAGAAAAACGTATTCGACAGCCTAGACACAGACTCGGATTTCTTCTCGCCGTTTGGTGGGTTGGGTCAACGTCATGGTTTAGGCGGTGCATTTAGGTAATTGAAGCTTTACGTTATACTTAAAAATAACATCGTACTGTTAGAGAAACTCACAACGGACGACACAGTTAACGCTTAGCGATCAGAGTAAACCGATTAACTTTTAATGGGGATGTAAGGTCGGAAAACTCAAAACGAAAATTTTCCAAAATGTCAACAACAAAATATTTATTTTATTTATTTCGTTTAAAGACCAACAACGGAGTTTTACAAAAGTTCAAAAACCAACAACGAAGTTTTACAAAAGCAGGCTAAGCAACAAATGTCAAAATTATCTTGCATCCCTTTTTTTCATTAGATTCAGGAAATACGAAATTTTCTTGATAGTTTGTGATCGTTCTCGGTAAGTAAAACGTTGGACCTTGACGTGTGGTTTTGATTGGGTGATGGAAAGAGAGCACTATTTCGTCGTTCTCAAACCGTCTACTTTCTAGCGAATGCATTTTCAAATGCTTCCTTCAATCGTTTGTAGTATGCTGGACGTGAATGAGAAATTCGAAAATAAAAAAGGCTGGTAAATTTCTTTTGCACTCTTTTAATTTGGTCACTGGCATTGGAGTAATACGGATTCCAAACTGTCGAACAATACTCCAGTCTATTTCTTACTAGGGCTAAGAACAATAGACGAAGGCTAGACTGATTTGAGAAATATTTGCCACAACGAAATATGAATCCAAGAGTTCTATAAGATTTACGTGTTATGTTTTCAACATGTTCAGTAAAAGATAGCTTATCGTCTATTATTACACCAAGATCTTTCTTTGTAGAAACTCTATTCAGCACCTGGTCTTCGATAGTGTAATGGAAAATTATTTTGTTTCGACTGTGTGTCGAAGACATTACTGCACATTTTTCCACGTTCAGTTTCATTTTGTTCACCTTACACCATTATACTATTTTCAGGAGGTCTTCTTGGAGTAACTCACAATCATAGTTACTACTTATAGACCTGTACAATTTCAGATCATCTGCGAAGCCAGAACAAGATGACAGTGACGTCAGGAGATCGTTTATGAAGATTATAAGAAGCAAGGGACCGAGGATTGATCCTTGAGCCTTGAGGAACACCTGGTGTTGGAATAATCCTCTCCGATTTAGTTCCACCAATGACGACCAATTGAGATCGATTTCGAAGATAAGTTGAGAACCATTTTACCAATTTGTTCGGAATACCGAAAGATTTCAATTTACTCAACTTGCCATGATCGACTTTGTCAAAGGCCTTCGCAAAATCAGTATAAATCGTATCGACTTGGCCACCGGCTACTATAGCATTTGTTAAATTTGAAACGTTAAATTCGTTTGTGTTGATCTCTTAACAACAAATCCATGCTGAGAGTAATGAATGTCTGACTTAATCACTTTGAATTTCAAAGTTTGAAAAGCTTACCAAACACCAATCTTTCAAATATCTTTGGCATTGCACACAAAATGCTAACTGGTCTGTAGTTGGCGACATTACCCTTATCACATTCCTTGAAAATTGGAGAAAGGAAACCAATTGGCACTCATCGATACATTTGTTGAACAGTATGCATAGAGGAACACTAAACGATAGAGACAATTGCATGAAAAACATCATCGGAATATTTCTATCGAATCCTTTCATCGCCTCTTCGACCTGCTTAGGTGTGAAGGACATATCAGTCAATTCAGAACATGAAACTTCCTGATGGATAAACGGATCATAAATAATGGTATCATGCAAGTTATCAAAGGGATTATACACTGAAGTGAAATGTTTTGCGAACAAATTGCAAACAGACACCCTGTCCGAAGTTTCTTCGACGAGATACTTCATGCTACCGAAAGAAACAATTTTGAAAAACTCGTCCGAAGCGATTGTGTAAACGAACTCTTCCAAAACCCCAAAATTGACCGCCAAATAGACAAGAATGTTCCCCTCACTTTTCTATACAACATAGCCAAAAAACATGTCTTTGGTCTAGGCTTGAACTTAAAACCGACCTGAGGCTCCCTGGAGCCCTAAGTACAAGCACCGGGCCCCAAGAGTATCCGAAGTAAAGCCCAAAATTTTTCTTGTAACGTCCACGAAACTATGGTTTGAACTAATTTTGTATGAAACTGGATAGTAGACCCGAGCAGATAATGACTCTCTAGGTTGATCCTCGTGCTAGAAACTCTGATTTGCTGAAAATTTGCACTACCTGTGCGTACTTGTACTTATCCCACACTCGTAGTCAGCTGCTTGTGGTGGAGCAACAATCATCGTATTTCCAAGTCGAAAAATAAACATGGTAGCTTCAGTACAAATACGTAATTCGAATATTATTTTGTAACCTTTACTTTTGATTTTTACGTGTCTAACATTAGCTACATAGCAATACTAAGAAAAAAATTGATGACTGTGACTTTGATATGATTCGATGGGTTTTCTGTCGTATTTCCGTCATAAATTTGGAGCATAGACACGCATTTAATTGAATGGCAGTCACTTCTACCTCTTTTATTTTAACTATTCTTGGTACCATTGTTCGTACACTCCATACTGCTGTCAATTAATTGGTCTGTCATTTCTTATGTACATATGATGAATGCGACTGGTTTATTCTTATCTTGCTCTATTTTAAGTGATGAAGTGTTAAAGGAAAAAGTTGACTGCGTGAAAGAATAAGATAATTTTTCCATTTCGCGTCGTAGCATCAAGCATCATATTTCAATGTTTGGAAGTCAACCCTGAATGATGTTACGAAGACGGAAAAAGGCCTTTCTGGCGAAACCATTTATAACCGAAAAAAAAAAAATTAATTAAGAAGAACTTCCGTGTTAAAAGTCTCAAAAGTTCGAAAAAACATACTGAAATTTATTGTCTTTCGAGGCGTTTTACACTTGGTCCATTCAAAAGCAGCTCGAATCGCAAATATTTTTAACAACTAAGGTTTCTCGACAAATAGCAGATTTCGTCCTTGTTCGGACAATTTTATTTTAGTTAAGTTTAGTTTAGTTGAGGGAAAGTTTATAAGGTGTACTTGTGAAATAGTACATTACATCACAAGGAGCTAAAACGGTGCATTTAGACCCAGGTGGTGAAAAGATCAAATCCGAGGGTGGAGCGCAGCGGAGCCCGAGGAAGACCTTTTCACCACCGTGGTCTAAATCAGCACCGTTTTAGCTCCGTGTGTTGTATACTATTTTTCGCGCAGACGGACAAAAAGTCAGATTTTGAACAAAACACTCAACAAACTTAAATTCAAATTTCATATTATGATCACAGTAAGCATGCGATTCAATTGTGTCACCTAAATTGTTTTCATAAGATTCGTTGTTTTCTTCTGTTGATGTTGTTTTTATTGAATTTTTTTTCAATTCGCGTGTGATTCTTAGAATTGAGTGGATAATAATATCGAAATTATGTATGTGTCCACGCGTACCATTAAAAGTGAGACTAAAATGAATTTTTATTGTATATTATCTCGAACAAAATGAAATCTTATTTTGTTTATGTTGTAGGTGGGTACAGCTAAGAGAAAATGTAAAACTACACTTTGACGTTTTCGTTCGTTTCGTATGGAACCCATATTTTCAATGTAAAAAATCATACAAAAAAATACTCCACACGAAACCCACAAAATACAGGAGAGTGTAGTGGTTTATATTCTCTCAGCTGTAGATTTTTTTTTTTTAGATTCATCAGTTTGGGCGGGTCCATTGCTGGTCCATGAAACACAGATCCGGTGATCCTTTGTTTCGACACCCTCTCATCATATAAATCTCGGAAACCGCCCGGTCCCAACCAGAAACCTGTCCAGACCCGCAAGTTCCCACGCTCGATACCGTTGCGGGTTGAACCACATGACCTCCCAAGGTCCTAAGCCTCAGTGAAGAGAACTTCGGGCATTCACATATTATGTGTACCCCCGTCTCCTCACCTAGGCCACAGGAGCAATTGGGATCATTGGAGAGCCCCATTCTAGCCAGATGCTTGCCCAGCCCACAGTGCCCGGTGATCGCACCCACCACCCGCCTGATGCGGCACCTGTCCATGTCTAGCAGCTCTCTGGCCCACCTACCATTGGGCACCGGGAAGAAGCGCTTTGTGTGCACTCCTCCCTCATAGGCGCTCCAGTGATCGACGAACTCCGACCGCACCCAACACTTTATCGCTTTCACACACGCTGAGTGTGGGATGGGTATGAGTGGCTCTGGGCCGCAACTCTGAGTTGCCGAGCCCTTCCTCGCCAGTTCGTCCGCCTTCTCGTTACCCTCCACGCCCGAGTGGCCGGGGACCCAGATCATTCTCACCTGGTTCCTCCGCCCCACCCGGTTCAGGGCCTCCCTCAACTCCTTCACCAACCTGGACGCCACTACAGACGACTCAAGCGCCCTGATCAAAGCCTCGCTGTCTGTATAGATTGTCACATCTATCCCACAGGCCTCAGTGGGGACTGCCTCCTGCACTCCCCTCAGTGCAGCGTATGCTTCAGCCTGTGCGACATCGGCAAACCTACCCAGGTGATACCACGCCTCCACACCATGCCCCGGGGAAAACACCCCGGCCCCCGCGCCTCCTGAAGCCTCAGAGCCATCAGTGAATATCACCGCTCCCTCATTCGACTCCCGGATCGGCCAGCCTTCCAACCACTCCGACCTGCTGGGCACAACGGTTACGAAATGCTTCACGAAGTCCGTCTCCGGCCTCATTCGGTCTCTGGGCATCGCAAAGACTTCATCAATGATAGCCTCCTTGATTTTCCCATGGCCCGAAGTGAAGTTCGGAGTCCACAGACCATTCTGCGACAGCCTATCCGCCGCGGCAAAGGCTTTCGCCTTCAGTTCCACGTGGACCGGTGGCAGGTCGATCAGCACCTCAATAGCCGCCGTCGCCGTCGACTTCATGGCTCCGGTAACACAAATGCATACCAGCCTCTGAACGTCGTTCAGCTCTCTCCTTCCAATCCCGACGTCGAGTCTCGGCCACCATACCACACAGCCGTGACTCAACATGGGCCTTATAACCGCCTCATAAATCCACAGCACGGCTTTGGACGGCAGGCCCCAGTTCCTTCCGAACGACTTCCTGCAGATCCAAAACGCTGCTATAGCCTTCTGTACCTTGTGCTGGACATGCTCGATCCAACTCAGCTTACGATCCAGAATAACTCCCAGATACTTAACCTTTGCCCCGGGCACTATGTCCTTACCAAACAGCCTAAGCTTTCCCACAAGCTCTTGACCAGACACTCTCCTGCTAAAGAGAACTATGTCCGTCTTACCCGGGTTAA
Organism: Pseudolycoriella hygida; assembly: GCA_029228625.1. NCBI lineage: Eukaryota > Metazoa > Arthropoda > Insecta > Diptera > Sciaridae > Pseudolycoriella > Pseudolycoriella hygida. Next base: position 108,921,341 of record CM055403.1, read on the forward strand.
CCTTTAGGCCGTTGTCTTGGCACCACCTCTCCACAACCTTCAGCGCGTACCTCATCCTGTCACCCAACGTACTCTCGAATTTACCTCTGATCAGAATTGTCAAATCATCCGAGTAACCTTGGGCGAAGGTTCCCTCTTCGTTCAGCCTCCTGATAAGGGAGTCCACGACCATGCACCACAACAGAGGAGATAATATTCCCCCCTGAGGGCAGCCTCTGGCTGCCCAAAAACTGGACTTGTGGCCACACACAGTTGCCTCAACTGCCCTGTTCCTGAGCATACCAGAGATCCACCTCGTCACCATTGACCCTACTCCCCTGCTCTCCAGGGCCTGGCGGATGACTCCAAAGTTGGTATTGTCGAAAGCGCCTTGAATGTCCATGAAACATCCAAGCGCTAGCTCCCCCCCTTCGAAGGATCTCTCCACTTTAGCCACCAGACTATGCAGAGCGGAGTCGGTAGACTTACCCACCTGGTATGCATGCTGGTTTACATGCAGCGGGTACCTCGGAAGGATTTCATCCCTGATGTAGAAATCTATCAGTCTTTCTAACGTCTTCTGCACGAAAGATGTAAGACTAATAGGCCTGAAGTCCTTGGCCTCACAATGGGAAGGCTTACCTGGTTTTGGTTTGCTTATTACTATATCAAGATACGTTCGAGTCTGTTTGCAAGATTTATTCTATTTGCCACATCTATTCTGTTTGTCACGTCTATTCTGATACATACTGGTCTTTGGTTATGTTTGTTTACAGATTTAATGTCAAACCACTAAACAAATAACAAATAAACAAGTCAATTAAATTAATTTCACACGAATTTAAACAATTTCAATTTTCAATTTCCAATACAATTTAATGTGGACGTAAGGCAATATTTGCTTAAATACATTCGAGTCTTTTCGTAACATCAACTCTGGTTGCCGCACCTATTCTGATACGTATGTATTTAATCCTTTAATCCGTTGTTGAAATCGCGGTCGAGAGTTTTTCTCGTAGCGCAATGGTTTCAAAAAACGTGAAAGATTGTACTCCAAGGCATATGTTGACTACTTTGTGGTCTATTACCATGGGAGTTTATAAAAAGTCTGTCTATCAGCTTTTTCATTCTTTTCACTCTGTGAGCATTGAAAGCAAGTTTGCGTACTTTATTACGTAGTGGTGCGGTTCGCCGAGGAAGCCAAAAACATCTGGAGTTAATACCATCTAAGATGGAACTTCCAAATTTGTGCAGTCCAGTGACGATTTTCATTTTTTTTAATGTAAATGGTCAAGAAATGAACCATCTCACAATCTGCCGCATCTGTACTTCCAAAAATATTAACAAAAATGAAGAGTTTTGTTAATAGATTGCGGAAGTTTTTCAATGTATAAAAGCTAGCGCTGAAAGTTCAAAATTTGTATTTGTTCTGTGTCTGCGCTGATATAGACATTGTCCTGCAAGACATAGGTGTACTGATGAAATCACATACTTTGTTTGGTATGTGAGGGCGTGATACGCCGAAATCAACATGTTTTGTTTTGTTTCGTTCGATTGTCTTTCCTTAAACGATCTATGGTTGTAAGGCAGATTATTATTATAATACTCGTAAGTAGGACGTATAATAATAATATATAGAAACTTTTGTTGGAACTCTACCTAAACTACCGGTTCGGTCCGAACCGAGCCGCATGTTTCGGTATTTCGAATATCCGTTTCACCTCTGTTTTGAATCGTCGGTTAACCGATTACAAAATTGCTCCGGTTTGCAATCACTAGTGCTGCGTTAGAGTTTTTCAACAGCACTAAAACAATTTCACAACTCACACAACACTACCTTGCAATTTTACATCAATTTCGGTATTTTGTAAACTGAGTCATTCAATCACACGATGAAACAAATTCGGAAGATACTCTCTCAGAGATCATCGGACGACCTTTCATATTGCGACATGAAAATAATTTTATTTTACGTCTTTTTTCATCCTCCTGGGCATGTGTTCCAGCAGCATATATCTTCTGAAGTTTGGTTGGAGTGTACAGAAAATTTTTAGCATTTTCAGACCTTCATCATTTTTCTGTGTACTTGTTTTCGAACACAAAAACGTATATATCGTCATATTTCCACTTAGAGGAAATGATTTAGTACCATTTTATCGAAATGTGAAATGGTCGATTTTAATTTTGTGTAATTTGACATAGAATGACTCAACTAGTACTCAGTGACGACGAAAAACTTCATGCTATTGAGTGCATGAGTGCATTTCGTTACCATGATGTTACCAATAGGCTCCTTCGCGGAATGTAATGCCTTCATTTACTGGCGATACCTGTGTGAATTACTTTGGTTGAAGACGGTCTTGTGTGAAAAGTTTGCAGTGCCGCCGATGCGGACGCAGTGGTGAAATTTATAACATAATAAATTTTTGTTGTTGTACTGGTAACAAAATTTGGGTTGAGAGATATCTTATATATCTATCAATTTTTCTCAGCCGTTGGAACACAATATTTATTTGGCTGAAGTAGCAATTTTTCTTGATTATAGTCATAGTAGCAGAATGAAGAGTACTTTTGACTTAATGAAATTACTTTGTCCACGAAGTGATATAACGACCTTCAACATTACGCATCATTACTTAAAACGAAAAATTATTTGCTCTGGCTCTCTTAATGGCTAACAAGCGAAAATGATAAAGCCTGCGTAGCCCCTAGTGGCGGGGGTTCGACTAGTTTCAGTTAGAAATCGCTAGCCCCGGTTGTACCGAGTATTGTTCATAATGAATCATCAAAATGTCGGTTATCAACCCCTTCAACATATCAAGGTGCAAGACTTGACTGATGATTGGCACTAGATGCTGAAATGTTGATGTTTCTAAAAAATGTTCAAGAACTCGGTGATCCTAGTGATCCTAGTTGAGTTCAACCGGAGCGTCATAACAATGACAAAGTAATTTCATTAAGTCAAAAGCATTCTTCATTCTGTTACTATGACTTGACCGCTATAATCAAGAAAAATGGCTATTTCATTCAGCCAAATAAATATAAGTACTGGTACCAAAAACACTTTATTTTATTTTTTAATTGTAATCCACAGAAATAGTATGGATAATATAAAAAAATTGTGTGCGCTTATGTGATCCGAGAGAATTCGATATGATATATTTGAGTCCAACACAAATTGAAAAAATACTACGTCGGGGATTCTAGCGTCTGATGAATTACCTGCATTTATTTGCGTAGCTGGCGAATCAAAGCTTGATGTTGTTTTTAATTTCGTCACCATTCTAAATTTATCAAAATTGAAAACGAACGAACATTTCGATAAAAGTAATGATCCATACAAAGTGGCATTTAAATTTGGAAGCAATTGATGTAATAGAGGATTCATCAGATCAATTTGTGGATGTGGATGTCATTACAACGGAGGATTCAGAGTCTGGCGAATTGGAGAATGAGATGCAAGAGTTTGAATTACAAGCTGAGGATGTGATCGAGCCCAATAAAGATCTTGAATCGGTTATGCTGAAAACAGAAAAAAACTTTGATAGAAATGATGAATCTGCAGCAATGTGTCGCATTTGAATCAAATCAGAGTTTGAATTAACAAAAATGCCCAATATGTAAAGGAAATTCGCCACTATATTGAACGAGGTTCTCGAAAGTCCACCAATATGGCCTATGGATAATCTTGTCATAAATATGACAAGATGTACAAATGTAAAAAATGATTCAGCACTGGCATATATGTTGCGTCATGTTCGTGAGCATATGGGACGACGCTTCACATGTTAATATCCAAATTGCAACTCTTATTTCATGCAACAATCGTCGCTAAAAGTCCATATAGCGAGACACAAAGGATTGAAACCGTATAAATGCGAACTGTGCCATAAGTCATTTTCTCAAAGTAAAAGTTTAGTTTTTCACATAAGAGTACACACAGGCGAAAGTCGTGCCTTGACTTCAAATATTGTGTTTTAGTGTGCTGTGAAGCAAAAAGATTTTTGTTGTAACGGCATTCTGAATTAGAACTTCTTTGAATAAAGACGTGTTTTTATAACTCCGGTCTTTCAATTCCGTTACCTGAAACCAGTAAAACCAACAGTATGTGTCCAAAGCCTCTACTTAAGGCCCTAGATTGGTCTTAGCCCAAACAATGGTTTTTTCCTATGTTGTAGAGAAAATTGAGGAGAACATTTTTGGGGTTCAATTTTGTGCTTTCGGGATGGTTTTTTTCACCGTTTCTTCGGACGGGTTTTTCATCCCCTATCCCCTATCGGCAATTTCCAATACAATTTAATGTGGACGTAAGGCAATATTTACTTAAATACGTTCAAGTCTTTTTGTAACATCAACTCTGTTTGCCGCATCTATTCTGATACGTATGGGTCCCTTCATATGTTTTTTGTTTTTATTAATATTTTTTTTGTTTTTGTTTTACAGCATTTGTAGTGCCAACATCAGTTGATTTCTTATTTTCTTCCCTTTTTAGACCCGTACGAAGTTCTTCGAAAAGGGGTCTTATGCGTTTACCACGACGTTTATAACCACCCCAATTTCTAGGCGGGAGTATTGGGGAGCTTCGATCATGGTCCTTAGATGACGAATCAGCAATAAAAACGTTGTCCGTCCGTCCGCCCGTCTGCGCCACGATAACTTTAGTAAAACTCAACTGATTTTCAAAAACTTTCTTTTCCCTAAAAGGTAATTGAAAAATCTTTTATGGGATTGTATCTGGGCACTGTCGGCCCAAGGGCCACCGAGCTAGGGCCATTTAAGTGGTTTTTGGTCTTTTGTACATATCTCGACTAAATCTTTTCCGATTTTTACAAATTTTTTTTCCTGAAAGACAAACACAAAATTAATAATGGGATTGAATTTGGGCAAAATCGGCAAAAAAAATTCGATGTTGCGGTCGAAAAAGTAAAAAACGTGGTTTTTTGAAGGTTGGTGGAACTTTGTATGAAAGTCCGCATGAGTAAATCACGAAAATTAAATTTTTAGTGAAAATATGTTGAGTGGTTCGGGCTGTAGAGTCCTCTGTGTGTGACCAACTCACACTATTCGACCCTACACTATATTTGGTGCTTTTTCGTGAATATTTCTTAAATGATGAGGGTTTTTGTGCAGTGTTGCAGAGAAAAAAAGCGAACATTTTTGTTCATGGAAGTATGGATCAGAGTCCTCTCCTAAGTGCTCTACAGCAGTTCTAAGATGGGGCCTAGTGCAATTATTTTTTCAAATTATTTCCATTTTTTTTAGTTTTGGGCTTATGTTAAGGGTTTGGAGAGGTTATTAGCGCCGTTGCTACGGACGGGTTTTTCAATATTGCCCTTTCGGCAATTAGAAACGTTTGAATCTTTTTGCTACATCTATTCTGATGCGTACGGGTGCCCTGCATATGTTTTGCGCTTCAAGCGATAGATCGGAAGTGTGTTTAGTCCTCGACGTCGTCGCTTCCTTTTGCTTCATCTTCCTCTTGTTCCGTCATTTGAATTTTGGGAATTGTTTTGGACACATTCGCTAATTCAGGATTTGGTGTCCGAATTTCGTTATATTGCCCATATGCTGGTATCTCTGCCATTACATGACTGCAACATCCAACTGTTCCAACAGTCTCACAAGTACAAAAATGCTCCTTAATTGACTTTCTTCCGCACTCACTTTTATCTGAGAGCACAAAAATGTGGTGATGCTTTGTACTGCGATATCGCGATTTCATATATGCCAAACTTCGCATAATCCAATTCTGGATAGCGTCGAGTGGGTTCGAATTTATGTACGAGAAATATATCATCCTTTTGGTGCTGTGCGTAATAAGAAACTGCATTTTTAATTCGGTAAGGCCCAAGACTCACTAAGTACAATTCATACAAAGTAAGTTTTGGAAATTGTAGCGTACGATTATTTTCCTCGACATCAAGAGAAGTATAATTTATTTCGATGTAAGGGACTTTAACCTTCGATAAATTATAATGGCTGACGTCTTTCAAAATGTTTTGTGTATGCATTCTAAATTTCATCGAAATAGCCATATCCTCATGATCAACATCACTTACGATAGGCTTGTGAAACAGATTCTGCAGAGCGAATGAAATGAGAAGGGTGTCGTAATCATTCTCCAAAGTGGAACGAGGATCTTGAATTTCTTTTTTAAACGTCCAAACAATTTTTCGTTTACCCAACTAATTTTTGTTATAAATCTTGCCATGTTCGCTTTGACTGTGTCTCGTTGCCCGGTACCTGGAATATATGCAGTAATTCCTTTTTGTTTAAGTAAATCAAAGTAAATCAACAGCGTCGCGAAATCCATTGTCAAGAATCACAACAATATTTTCGCGCAGCGCTTTTAACGGCTCTTTTTAGCGTACCAAACAATCTTTCAGAATAAGAGCGTCATTGTGGGTCGCATCATATGGGCCTAAGACATATAAAGCATACACATCCGGAGCACATCCTACCGTAAGCTTCATCAGAGACATTTTTTTTGATCGCTCCAAAGCTGTTTTTGACCGGCAAAGTTTTTGGATTTCTGGACGAGTCTCTCTGTAAGTGCCGTCGAAAAGACAAACACCGTTTTCATCACCAACATCGAATAGAACCTTTGCCATGGGGCATAGACTTCGATCACCGTTGTTTAGAAATTGGGGAACAAAGTTATCAATCAAATCGATTCGAGCAAGATTCATGTGAGTGGCAATCGTTCTATCAGAACATTCGAACAAAAAAGACATTAGTTCGTTCGATAACGGCATTCGCATGTTTTGCCTCACACGAGTTGGTACATGAACAAATTGTCACGAATTGAAGCTTTTTAAATCCAAACCAAACGGGTAAGCGCAGTGGTAACGTACTGGCTTTCCACCAAGAATCAATCCTGGCGGTGACAAATTCTGTATAGGATTTTTCTTCAATGTATAGCATGAGAGTAACGTTCCTTAGCACACCCAGGCTTCATAACATGTGTAGTTGTGAATTTGGGGCCGCAACGAATCGTACATAGAAGAATGACAAATATGACGGACGTCACCCATATTCGATGAATTCTGTGTACAAATATGTGAGTCTGACTTTGGACGGAGATATAATTAGCACCACAAGAAATGCTATCTACCGTTAGGCGTGGTTCGGAATTCACGTTAAGCATGTTGCCCCCGTGCTACCGTTTTCCTCGTACTACTGTTGTTGTATCCGTACTACCGCTTTCTTCGCAGTACAATTTCCCCGTACTACTTCGTACTACGATTTCCTCGTACTACTGTTTACCCCGTACTAACATTTCACCATACTAACGTTTCACCATACTAACACTTCCCCATACTTACATTTCCCCATTCTAACAATTCTCCATACTAACATTCCTCCATACTAACATTTCCCCGTATTACCGTTTTCTACCTACTACTATTTTCACCGTACCACTGTTTTCTTGGTGCTACCGTTTTTTTGTACTACTGTTGTTGTCACCGTACTACCGTTTTATCCGTACTAACGTTCCCCCGTATTATCGTTTTTCGACGTAGTACCTTTTATTCCGTACTACCGCTTTCCCCGTACAACCGTTTTTCATGTACTTGTACTACTGTTTTCCCAGTACTTCCGTTTTCCTCGTACGAATGTTTTCCCCGTTCTACCATTTTTCCGTACTATAGTTCTTCCCGCACAAAAGTTTTCCACGTACTACACTTTCCCCCTACTACACTTTCCCCCTACTACACTTTCCCCCTACTACACTTTCCCCTACTACACTTTCCCCTACTACACTTTCCCCCGTACTACCGTTTTTCTGGTTCTACCGTTTTCCCCGTAGTACCGTTCTCAAAGTACCAAAAGTTGTCTTCATACTACCGTTTTCTCCGTACAAACGTTTTCCTCATATTACTGTTTTCCTCGTATTACAGTTTTCCCCGTGCTACAGTTTTCCGCGTGCTACCGTTTTCCCGTATTACAGTTTTCCCCGCACTATAGTTTTCTCGTAGTACAGTTTTCGCCGTACTACAGTTTTCCCTGTATTACCGTTTTCCTTCAACTGCCGTTTCCACTATACTACAGTTTCCGTACTACCATTTGCTCCGTACAACCGTTTTCCCCGTACTACTGTTTTCCTAGTACTACAGTTTTCCTCGTACTACAGTTTTCCCCGTTCTACCGTTTTCCCGTACTACAGTTTCCACCGAGCTGCGCATCATTTTCATCAACATCAACTAACAAAGAAACTGATGGTCCATCTATCATAAAATTATTAATTTTCTTCACATTTTTTTGGACTTTTCCGTGTACCTTAATGAATAAGTAATCAAACAGTATTTTCAGTGTGAACACAGAATTAGCCTATTGCAAGATTTCTGTACTCAAATCAGACTGCAGTAAAATTCTGTGTTTAAACATAGAATTGGGCAGTTAGACATCTGTAGTGGACAGAAATCAGAGCGCAGTGGAATTCTTTGATTGAACACAGTAGCAGGATTTCTGTATTCAAAAACATAATTCAGTCGGTCACGGAATTTTGTGTTTGAACACAGAATTAGGCTGTCGTAGGATTCAGTGTTTGAACACAGAATTAGGCTCTCGTAGGAGTTCTATACAGAAATCAGACTGCCGTAGAATTCTGTGTTTGAACACAGAATTAGGCTGTCGTAGAATTTCTATACAGAAATCGGACTGCCGTAGAATTCTGTGTTTGAACACAGAGTTAGGCTGTCAGAGGAGGATTTCTTAACGAAAAAACAGAAATCATTAGGTCTAAAATATGTTACTTAATAAATACCGAACACGAGAAAAATTTTTGGGCAGCCTACGAATCTACGAAGACTGTGACCCAAACAGATTTTGTCCCTTGTCTAAAAACCTGAAAATGTAGCCTTAAACATCGAGCCTCCAAAATCTGTCATTGAAATATTGAAACCATGCTACGAATAACTTTTTTAACAGTTAATTATGCGTAAAATTGAAGACAAAATACTTTAGCTGCATAGCAAAGCATAAGAAAAATATTTTGGCATTAAAGTCGTTTGTGAAACTTTTACGGTACTACTGATTTTCCACTTACTACCGCTTTCCCCGTACTATTATTTTTCCACGTAGAACATTTGCTCGTAGTACCGTTTTTCCCCTACTACTATTTTCACCGTACTACTGTTTTTTCCGTGCTACCGTTTTCCTCGTCTTACTGTTGTTGTCACCGTACTTCCGTTTTCTTCGTACTACGATTTCTCCGTTCAGCTGTTTACCCCATACTAACATTTCACCATACTAACATTTCACCATACCACCATTTCCCCATACTAACATTTCTTCATACCAAGATTTCCCCATATTACCGTTTTCTCTGTACTACTATTTTCACCGTACCAGTATTTTCTTCGTGTTACCGTTTTTTTTCGTATTCTGTTGTTGTCTCCGTACTACCGTTTCATCCGTACTAACGTTTCCCCCCTATTATCGTTTTCCCACGTTCTACCTTTTATTCTGTACTACCGTTTTCCCCGTGCAACCGTTTTCCATGTACTACCGTTTTCCCAGTACTTCCGTTTTCCTCGTACTATTGTACTATTGTTCTCGCCGTATTACGGTTTTCTCCATAGTACCGTTCTTAAAGTACTAAAAGTTGCCTTCGAACTACCGTTTTCTCCGTACAAACGTCTTACTCGCACTACTATTTTACTCGTACTACAGTTTTCTCCGTGCTACTGTTTTCCCGTATTACAGTTTTCCCCGCACTATAGTTTTCCCGAACTATTGTTTTCCGCGCACTATAGTTTTCCCTGTATTAGCTTTTCCTCCAACTGTAGTTTCCACTATACTACCGTTTTTCCCGTACTAAAGTTTTCCTCGTACTACCATTTGCTCCGTACAACCGTTTTCCCCGTACTACTGTTTTCCTCGTACTACAGTTTTCACCTTTCTACCGTTTTCCCATACTACAGTTTCCACCGCGCTGCGCATCATTTTCATCAATACTCGTCACTTCTACTAAATAACTCTGACACTTTGCCAAAGAAAGTGATGGTCCATCTGTCATGAAATTATGATTTTTAATTTTTTTCTCATTTTTTGGACTTTTCTGTGTACTGTAATGAATATTATAAGTAAATCAAACAGAATTTTATGTGTGAACACAAAATTAGCGTATTGCAGGTTTTCTGTACAAAAATCAGGCACACAGAATTAGGCCGCCGTAGTAGGATTTCTTTACGAAAAAACAGAAATCATTACGCCGCAGAATTTTATGCTTGAACACAGAATTAGGCTGTCGTAGGATTTCTGTACAGAAATCAGACGGCCGTAAAATTCTGTGTTTGAACATAGAATTAGGCAGTTAAACATCTGTAGTGGACAGAAATCAGAGCGCAGTGGAATTCATTGATTGAACACAGTAGCAGGATTTCTGTATTCAAAAACATAAATCAGACGGTCTCAGAATTTTGTGTCGTAGGACTTCTATGCAGAAATCAGACTGCCATAGAATTCTGTGTTTGAACACAGAATTAGACTGTCCTAGGATTTCTATACAGAAATCAGACTGCCGTAGAATTCTGTGTTTGAACACAGAATTAGGCTGTCGTAGAATTTCTATACAGAAATCGGACTGCCGTAGAATTCTGTGTTTGAACACAGAATCAGGCTGTCTGAGGAGGATTTCTTTACGAAAAAACAGCAATCATTAGGCCTAGAATATGTTACTTAAGAAATACTAAACACAAGAAAAATTTTTGAGAAGCCTACGAATCCATGAAGGCTGTGACCCAAACAGATTTGGTCGCTTGTCTAAAAAATCTGAAAATGTAGCTTTAAATATCGAGCCTCCAAAATCAGCCTTTGAAATGCTACGAATAACTTTTTCAACAGTTAATTATGCGTAAAATTGAAGACAAAATGCTTTAGCTCCATAGGGAAGCATAAGAAAATTATTTTGGCATTCAGTGTCGTTTGTGAAAATGGTGTCAAAGTTACTCTTGCGGTCAAAACCAAGAAACTTTCACGGTACTACTGTTTTCCCACGTACTATCGCTTTTCCTGTACTATCATTTTCTCACGTTGTACATTTCTCTGTACTACCGTTTTCCCCGCACTAACGTTTTCACTGTACTACAATTTCCCCGTACTACTGCTTACATCGTACTAACATTTGCCTGTACTACCGTTTCACACTACTATTATTTTCACCGTACTACAGTTTTTCCCGTGCTACCGTTTTCCTCGTACTACTGTTGTTGTCCCCGTACTACTGTATACCCCGTACAAACATTTCCCCATATTAACATTTCCACATACTAACATTTACCCGTGTTACCGTAGTTTTCGATATTGAAAATATGTTCATTTCGCGAATACTGGTAATAATTAAGCATCAAATCGCTGACATGTTCCTGATCCTGAGCTAGCATATTCGAATGTTATTTGCTTCACAAGTGGCCAGTAATTATCTACACCTAGATGACCCACACACATTTGGGCACTTGACATGACCACAAACTTACAATTCATTAGCAAGAATTCACGCATTTTACTTGGCACGGAAACTAAGTTTCCTATTACCTTGCAGCTAAATGTACAATGACTGTGAGAATTCAAGCTTTTACGGTAAATGGTCAGGTCAGGTTCGTTCATATCAATCGAAACGATATTATTGTTGTGCGACATATCGTAGCAAGAATTGGATATTTTGCTAGATGCTGGAATTTCGGAAATTGTGTCCAATTTCCGGTTTTTCGTATTAAAATTCTGTCGTAGGCTATTTACGGCTACTAAAGACAACTTGCATTATAGAATTTGCTTTCCTTAGACCGTTTTTGGTCGGAGTAGCCCAAACAATTTATTGGGATTGAAAAATGCCTTTTTTAAACAGTTCAAAAAAAATGAAATGATGGTCAGAGTAGCGCAAATAAAATTAAAATGTTAAGAAATGTTAAAATGTTGCCTGCTCAACGGTCCATAATGACTTATTGTTAAATAATATTCTTCATGCTTACACGTATACGACAAGTGAGTAGGAGATATTGCATGATATGAATAAAGTGTGCTGATTGGCTACGCTTCAAAAAGCCTCAGGTGCATACAGAAACAAACGAAGTATGATTTGTTAAGGCTCCTTTGTTTTTATGTATCAATAAAAAACAGAAACAAATAAAATACAAATTACATCAAAATTGTGTTTGTAGGAGGTTCGTACGCTTGTAACCATGTTAAGCGAAACTGAAAATTAATTTTGAAATCAATCAGTGTATTTCTGTTATTTATGCCCTGGCAAGGCGAATAATTTTGATTTTTTGAACCGTACGAAGTACGAAGGTCTGATGCGTTTACTACCACGTTTGTTACATTGCGAATTCGAACCCGGGAGTAAGGGGGAAACTTTTTTTGTTGCCTCCAGATGACAAATCAGCGAAAAAAACAATGTCCGTCTGTCTGTCGGTCTGTCCGTCAACATGATAACTTGAGTAAATCTTGACCGATTTTCAAAAACTTTTTTTTCCTGAAAGGTCGAAAAATAAATATTTTATGGGATTGAATCTGGGCACTGTCGGCCCAAGGGCCGCCGAGCTAGGACCGTTTAAGTGGTTATTGGTCTTTTGCGCATAACTCGAGTAAATCTTTTCTGATTTTCATAAATTTTTTTTTGTTTGAAAGATCTGGGCAGCCAACAATTTGTGGAAGAAACATTTTTCGATTTGAGTCTTTGGACTTAGCTAGGGCACTAGAAAAGAGTCTTTGTTAGGGCCCTACGTGTTTTTTGTACATAACTCGAGTAAATCTCTTCCGATTTTCAAAAACTTTTTTTTGTTTGAAAGATCCCGGCACGGCCAACAATTTATAGAAGAATTTTTGCCTGTGCCTCGGGCTCAAGTGGGCTCCATGTCGGTCCTAAAGTCGGCCCTAACATAAAAACATGTTTTTTGCTATGTTGCGGAGCAAATTGAGGGAAACATTTTTGTCTATGGAAGTATGTATCCCAGGCCTCTACTTAAGGCCCTAGGTCAGTACTAAGATCGGCCCTAGCCCAAAAAATAGTTTTTTGCTATGTTGTAGACAGAATTGAGGAGAACATTTTTCTCTATTTGGAGGTCAATTTTGTGCGTTCGGAGAATTTTTTTACACCGTTACTTCGGACGGGTTTTTCAAAATTGCCCTACGGGCAATTTCCAATACAGTCTAATGTGAACGCAATATTTACTTAAATACGTTCCAGTCTTTTCGTAACATCAACTTTGTTTGCCGCATCTATTCTGATACGTACGGGTCCCTTCTATGTTTTTAATTTACGTTCGGAAGATTCGTTACAGGCTTTCGTTACGAACCTCGTATTGTTCACTTCGAGTGTATTTCGCTGTCCGATGCCAGAAATATAAGATATAAACAATTGTTGTTTGTTCCCTTGACTGCGTCGATAGCGTAATGGGAATTCATTGTTCACTATTACAATATCGTTCTTGAGTAAAGCATAAAAGCCCCTCGAAACGTTTCAAATAATCTTTGAGAACCACGGCACGATTGTGATTGTTTGCATCGTATTGCCGCAAAACATACAGTTTGCAAGTGGCATTTTCTTTTGCTCGCTCCAGAACTGTTTCTGACCACCAAAATTATTGGATCTTTGACACCAACATCGGGAAAAGCTTTTTCGATTGGAATGATAGAAGAAGTAGCACACTTCGATCACTATTGTTGAGAAATTGCATGACTCCTAGAGGGAGGTGTTCAGTAGACGTTAATACGAAACACTTTGCCCCGGAGCCCAGGTCGAAATGGGCATGGCCTGCTAGAGATGTACGGGAATCGCGTGAGGAGTGCGGTCCTTGAGCAAAATTCGCGGAATAGGCTTTTACTCGCCTTAATTTTTAAGAACTGACTTGAAAATATCTCAACCGCGCCACAAATCCAGGACAACATAAAGAAACTTGATGAAAGCATCTACTGTTCCAGAGTTCTGTAGATGGGAACAAGGTGGATCTTGAGGAGAAGCTTCTGCTTCAGGAACTAGGTCGCAAGTATCTGAGTTACGGTCCAAGTTCAGGACAGAACCTAAAAAATCTTAAGAAAAACGATCATATCTCAATTTTCTGAGTGGTACACCCACTGGATAAGGAGCTCTAAACATTCTATGTATCATAAGTTGAATTCTAAGCATTATGAAACAAATTCCTTCATGGGAACTCCACCTCAACATGCAGTATCTTGTGGAACTCCACCTCAACATGCAGTATCTTGTTTATAAAAATGCATTTGGTTATATAGAAGTCCAGACAATGGAATTTCCTTATTAGCTCCTTTCCTCCACGAGACAAAAATCCGCGTCTGCAATTTTGAGGAGAAATTAATATAAAACAAATCTCTAGAAAAAAACTATCTTCTAAAAAAAGTTTAAAACTTATTTTCGCGTACCATCTAAGTAACCAATAAGAAACAGTCGATGTGAATCTACTGGGAAGTGCGAGAATTCGGGTAAAATGAAATTAAGAGACCAAAAAATACAGCGTCCTCAATTTAAAGATTACGAAACAAATAAAATCTAAGGTGTTACGATTAAGCCCTCTAATGTTAAACACACGTTGTCATGAAGGACAATAGCCTATGAAATTGACGAGTTATTTCTTTTTGTTTGATAATTGACCTTTTCATTCCAAAACTAATTGGACTGTAAGAACTTAATGGCTAAAACATCATAATATTCTAAATCTCTAAATGGCTAATTCCATCGGTACATATATATCGGTACAGGTGACATATTAGCGAGAATGTATAGGTTACCGATGGAGTTAGCCAAATGTTGATCAAAAGTTTGTTGTCCCTTGTAAAATGCATCAGAATTGACTATTATGAACTATACAAAAGCCGCCGTTTTGTTTTATTTTGTTTCGTTCCCCTGAAATGACGACTTAAGAGTGAATTTCAAAATGTTCGACCAATTGAAATTGAAGTTACAATCGATCTTGCGATTTTTGGGTTCTTTGAGATTTAAAACCCACAAACTGAATCAATCAATTTTGGTGCGGTCGCTTTTGGTTTTTGCCAAAAATGTATGTCGATATGCAGTTTCATTTAGTTTGTTAATTGGCTCATTTTTTTGTAAAATTCAAACGTTTTTGATTTACGTTTTATGCACATTTGTTTTATTACTCTGTTTTTAAGAAATTTCGGTATAGATCGAAGTTTGTTTCTTCGCATTATTTTTTATTTAATTTTGGATTTATAAATCGCTTCAATAGTTTTTGAGTTTTCTTGCATATGAAGTTTTTTTGTTAAATCTGGTAATTTTCCGAAAAGCCTAGTTATCCACAAAATTCTATCATTTCGGCGATTCGAATATATTATAAAACTTAAATTTTCTTAGAAAATCATTTTTTTTTTTTGAAAATAGTAATTTTTATGAAAATTTAAATTGTTTCGATAATTTGAAATTTTTCTGGAAATTTATGTTTTCTTGTAATTTTGGAATTTCCTAGAAATTGTTTCAAAAATTTTGATGCAAAGAAAGAATTGGAATTTTTCAAAAATTTAGATTTTCTTGATAATTTTGAATTTTCACGAAAACTTTGAATTTCTTGAAAATTCAATTTTTTCGAAAATTTATAATTTTTCATAAACTTTCAATTTCTCAAAACTCATCTTATTTTTGAAAAAATCGTACGGGTCAATCGTACCTTTATTTTCCTCATCTTTATCGACATTTATCATCAATTGTTTTGATTGACATTGGCTTCTTTGACAGTACTTCAGTTATATTTTAAAATTTTCGTTTCTCTAGTGAGGTATCTCACAAATTATACTTTTACGTCTATTAAATGAATTTCAATCGTAATTACATTTTGATCATTTGTTGTGCTGTGTTTAATTGTTCAGTTTTGATTTCTTTTTTTAATAAATCATTCGCTGTATGTATCAAAAAGTCGTTAATTTCTACCGTGTGTAAAGTGTTTTAAAATTTCCAGTTTCTGCAAGCAATGTTTCGCTTTCTTCTAGTGGATTTTCGAGAATTTTGTTTTTATAAAAAACGTTTGTCTATTTTGAAAAAGCTGTAAAATTTTGTGAAGTTTCCAATTAATTTCTGTAATCAAAAAATGTAATTTACTTTGTGATCATCACACGAATCTTCCGATTTGTGTTTAGACCCGTACGAAGTACGAAGGTCTGATGCGTTTACTACCACGTTTGTTACATTGCAAATTCGAACTCGGGAGTAAGGGGGAAACTTTTTTTGTTGCCTCCAGATGACAAATCAGCGGTCTGTCTGTCTGTCCGTCAACACGATAACTTGAGTAAATCTTGACCGAATTTCAAAAAAAAAATTTTTTCCTTAAAGGTAGTCGAAAAATATTTTATGGGATTGAATCTGGGCCGTTTTGGGTCTTTTACACATAACTCGAGTAAATCTTTTCTGATTTTCATAATTTTTTTTTTGTTTGAAAGATCTGGGCATGGCCGACAATTTACGGAAGAAACTTTTTTTTAATTTGAGTCCTTGGACTTAGATAGGGCACTAAAAACGAGTCTCTGCTAGGGCTCTATGTGTTTTTTGTACATAACTCGAGTAAATCTTTACCGATTTTCAAAAATTTGTAACTAAGGTCGGCCCTAGCCCAAAAAATAGTTTTTTGCTATGTTGTAGACGAAATTTAGGAGAACATTTTTCTCTATTTGGAGGTCAATTTTGTGCGTTCGGAGAATTTTTTACACCGTTACTTCGGACGGGTTTTTCAATATTGCCCAACGGGGAATTTCCAATACAGTCTAATGTGAACGCAATATTTACTTAAATACGTTCCAGTCTTTTCGCAACATCAACTCTGTTTGCCGCATCTATTCTGATATGTACGGGTCCCTTCTATGTTTTTGTTGAAAAATGACATGATTTGGTCAAGTTTGTTTAAATAAGCGGTAACACCGAATTAGAATTTATTCATTGTGTTTTAAACCCACAAAAATAACTCATGAAAGGCAAAATCGTATACTTTCGAATTTTGTATAAGTGTATCTCCGATTTTGATGAGTGATGGGTCGTTGGAATCGTTGGGTCACCGCTAAAAATTCGTGGATCCATTTTTTGCTCAATAGATGTTGGTTTCGGCTGGGTGACCCTAGATGTATGTGCATATCACAGAGCAAGCAGATATAAAAACGATTAATAACTTCCGTAAAAACTGATCGAATCTTTTGATCTTGTGGTGCAATATGGTGGCTAAAATGGTGCACAAAATGAGTGCTAGGACAATTTATGAAAGATCATGTTGTGGACGTGGCGACGAAATTTACGTCAAAAAATGCAAAGAAGTGTGAAAGTACTATCAGAATCATACCTTATTTGATAATTACTCACTCCCAAGCTCAAGCCAATCAACTATTTATTTCCTAAATTGACCACATTTTAAAAGAACAGCGTCCTGCCTCTCCAACGGAACCGTATCCGACACATTCCATATGAAGAAGCTGTGTTTTGTTGAGGTAAATCGATGGAAGCCAAGATTTTCAAAGGTAATTCACAACTTTTATTATTCTCCACTGGTCACCTTCTTTATCGCTGATTGCATGATCGCAAATTGCATCCAATTCTATGTACACATATGGCTATACCATCGTCTTCTGACATAATGGTAATTTGTTGCTCTGACTTATTCTTTTTAAGGATTCTACTTATAAGGCTGTGAATTTTGACTTGGTTTTAGATACTCGTCTCAAGAAAAATAATACTCTCCATCGGTCATGTGGTCACGCATGCGTTCAGCCCTTTGTTTTACAGATAACTTTATTTTGGTTGCGGCGTCTTTTTGAAATACAGCCATATGCTTTTAACTTCCATCATTTTCATTAGAATTCTTTTGTATTCTTTTGTTTAAAACAATGTACAATCTTTCTAACCTCGAAAGTATACAATAATGTCTTTTGAGAGTTATTTTTGTGGGTTTAAAACACAATGAATAAATTTCAATTCGGTGTTGCCGCTTTTGGAAGAATGTATGTAAACAAATTGGCCATGTCATGTCATTTGTCAACAAAAACACAAATCGAAAGATTCCCGTGATGATCACAAATTAAATTACATTTTTTTATTACTAAAATTAATTGGAAACTTCACAAAATTTTACAACTTTTTCTGAACGTTTCTAATAAAAACAAAATTCTCGAAAATCCACTAGAAGAAAGCGAAATAATGCTTGCAGAAGCTGGAAGTATTAAAACACTTTTCACATTAGCGATTTTTTTATGGATACACCAAATTATTTATTCAAAAAAGATTCAAAACTCAACAATTAAACGCAGCACAACAAATGATCTTAATTTGATTACATTCATTTGAAATTATTTTAATGGAAGCAAAACGATAATTTATGAGATACTTCACTAGAAAATCTAAAATTTTAAAAAATTAACTGAAGTTCTGTCAAAGCCGTCAATCAAAACAATTAAATGGATGATAATGTCGATAAAGATGATGAAAATGAAGATACGCTTGACTCGTACGGTTATTTCAAATATAAATTGAGTTTTCAGAAAATGAAAGTTTTTTTTCGAAAATATTGAATTTTCAAGAAATTTAAAGGTTTCGTGTGAAAATTGAAAATTATCAAGAAAATCTAAATTTTTGAAGAATTCGAATTCTTTCTCCAAATCTAAATTTTTGAGAAAATAACTAGGCCCCACCATCTGGGTGGGTCAGGTCCCTTGACTGAATAAAATATTTTAAGTTAAACTTTTTAAAGGTATTATTTTCACTAGACATGTATTTTAACTGGTAGCTATTTAATAACATTTTGTGAAAGGAAAATTAAGAATTGATCACTAAAAATTAAGAATTGATCACAAAAAAAAAGAATTGATCACTAAAAAAAAAGAAAAGCGATCGCTAACTGACATAGCGATCATTTTTCTTATTCTTTAGCGATCAGTTCTTATTTTTTAGTGATCAATTCTTCATTTTTAGTGATCGAGAAAGTGAAAGTGCGAAAGTGTTGAAAAATTATTACGCTGGTGGGTCTGGCATTTGCGTCGCAATTTAAAAAAAACAACGTAACTTCGTTCTAATTTTTTTGCGTATCGAAGCTGAATGCATCACCTTCCTCCGATTTCAGAAGTTCTGTAACTGGAAGAAAGCCGTTTTAACTTAGATGCTCAATGCGTCACCCTTTTCTGATTTCACAACTTTTGTAAGCAGAAATGAAGACTTGCAGAGTGTGTGAGTAGGGTAGACAATAGTGCTGAACAATAGTAGTCTTTTGTTCAAAGCTCTAACTATAAACACTACAACTACTAAAGAAACAAATTACATGAAAACTACATGTAAAGAATGAACAAGAATTCAAATGGCTAATGAGTCGAGAGTGCCGCTTTTTAATTTTAATTTTGGAGCAGGTAATTGCGTCCGAAAAGTTGATTTTATTTCTCTTTAGCCCTAATAAAATTGTCACTTACCTTTACATTTATGAATGTGAGATCTAGACCACTAGACCAAAATCAAATATTTGTGGGGGTTCATTCACACAAATTTCAAGCATGATAAAACACTTGAAAATCGGAAACGATACAATGTGCTCAGGAACAAGGTGAATCAAATGATCTCGGATGCTAAAGCCGCATTTTTAAAGCCTCGTCTTGACGCTAACCTTGGAATGAAAACCCTGTATAAAAATGTAAAATCGCTGGGCTTAGCAACTCCTAGTTCATATTCTCCAGAGCCGGCATTCACAGCACATGAATTTAATGTACATACGGCAGCTAATACTCCAGCATCATCTTCGGATCATGCTCAGTCCTACCAACACGACCCACCTATGTTGACAACTGATGGTCTGAGATTTTCATTAAGAAACGCCACTGAAGACGAAATCTACCGAACTTTGATGTCAATTAAATCAGATGCGGTTGGATTGGACAGCATTCCTCTCCCATTTCTAAAGATTATAATTTTTCTTGTCATGCCACATGTAAAACACAATTTGAACTTTTCCATCACAAGCTCGAATTTTCCTGCTGCGTGAAAACTGTCTAAAGTTCGTCCACTACATATCCTGTCGGTAATGTCAGTGACGGGAATTAACGCCCGGAGAATAACGGCCCGGAGAGGAATTAGCGCCCGGGTAATTAACACCCGAAAAAAATGGAATTATCACCCGGGGAATTATCGCCCGGAAATACATTTTAAAATGTTCCTTGTACAAATTTACCCGCTTTAAATGATTGTGACATTTGTCCGGGCCATAATTCCCCGGGTGATAATTCCAATTTTTTCGGGCGTTAATTCCCGGGCGATAATTCCCCGGGCGTTAATTCCTCTCCGGGCGTTAATTCCCCGGGCGTTAATCCATGTCGCCGGTAATGTCAAAGATACTAGAAACTCTACTTGCTGAGCAGATCAATGAATTTCTTACTCCACGTAACCTGATGTCAATCATTCAGTCTGGCTTTCGAGCTGCGCATAGCACCACCACCGCTCTATTAAAAATCACAAATGACATCAGTTGTGCTCTGGATAAAAAAATGGTAGCTGTTTTACTCCTACTGGACTTTTCGAAGGCGTTTGACGGTTGACCACCGTCTGTTGTGCTCGAAATTAATGGCGGAATTTCACTCCGATGTTTCAGCAATCAGACTGATTTCAAACTACTTGTTAAATCGGAAGCAAGCAGTGGAAATAAACGGCGTTCTATCAAACTTTTTGCCCGTGCTGAAAGGTGTTCCTCAAGGATCTGTCTTGGGTCCGGTTTTATTTTGTATGTTTATCAACGATTTACCGAATGCGGTTAAATACATGTTCACCAATCTGTACGCTGACGATACTCAGCTATACAAATTTTTTGCTAATGACGAGGCATCAGCTGCTATACAGCAGGTTAATTCGGATCTGAAAGTGGTCTACTAGTGGGCTGACACTAATAAATTGGAATTAAATGCTGACAAATAATGATAGGCGCAAGTGATATGAGTGTCGTACCTTCAATTAAAATGAACGAGATTGAAATAAGTTACTCGAAGACTCAAGAATTTAGGAATTATGATGAGCGACACATTTTCGTGGAGTGATCACGTTGCAAAAATAGCGTGGAGAATTTTTATAGGGTTAAGGAGCTAATGGCCACTGGCTAGGTCTACACCGCTAAGCACGCGCCGAATGTTGGCTAGGTCTCTACTTCTACCTCATATTGACTACTGCAGTGTGGTTTTCTACTATGGCCTTGACTCGGAATCAATAAATATCCTCACCAAATCGGTAAAGTCAATTGTGAGATACGTCTATGGCCTCGGTAGATTTAGGAGCACCGAATCTTATTTGCAACGTTTACTGGGGTGCTCTTTGGATACATATCTGAAGGTCCGGTCAATGAGCTTTTTGCACAAACTCGGTGTGAGCGGTTATCCAAGATATCTAAAAGAGCTACTCTACACTGGTCGATCTACCAGAACGGCACAACTAGTGATTCCGCGCTTCAATCTCGACTTGCGTAAGGGTACACTATTCATACAAGGACTAATGGACTGGAACTCGCTGTCACCGAAGACCAGAATGTTGACGTCAGCAAACCAGTTTAAAAAACAATGGGGAGATCTTTAATAGGCGGTGTAATCAGACTATATTATGGTTGATGAGTGTTCTGTGAATCTCGAGACAGTCTGTAATAAATCATGTGACTATTGATGTGTATAGGCAATGACATTAGTTTGATATTAAATGTATAACTGCTGGAGTATTCTAAGATATACTATGATTTTAGACTTTCGTTAGATTAAATACATGGGCGCTGTTCAAGTGCAATTCTGTATGATACTTAATGAGATCAATGAACAGTTGTGGGGTTTAAGAATCTAAGATTTGTAAAATGTAAAAATTTCAAGCTTTCCTTTAAATTCAGTTTAGGTCTATTTCCTAGTCTCTCTCTTGTTTTTATATATGTTGTTTGTAAAAGCCGATATTATGCGCAATTTTATTGTTATAAGGGATTCCCTTGCATAATTGGGATCAATAAATGAATTTGAATTTGAAATGACGTCACAAGCTGTGTTATAGAATTTTTTACAGTAGGGGTGGTATGTGGGAACTATAGAAAGTAATAAAAGTGTAAACTTCCAATAATTCCAGAGAATGAAATGAGTTTTATTGTCAAAATATTTAGTTCATGTTAGGATGACGATTCACTTCAAACTAAAACCTAAATTTACATTGTCGAACGACATGTGACGTCGTTCAATATAAAACCTGAATACAAGTCAATACAACAGTTGACACTGCCGATTATACCGATCCCACACGGCCGTCCTGAATTATTCGTTTGACCTCAAACGACCGCTGATATCGACCACAGTGTCATCCGTCTCGTCTTCACTCGTCGTCTCGTTTTCTCTTTCACTCTTCACTGTTCTTTGTACCGTCACTTTACCCGCCTTAATTATGATGTCGACTTGCCGCATGAAATTCATACCCAACAGCACTTGCTCTGGTAACCACTCATCTCGGACCACATGACACTGAACATAAAAAAATTCTTTCGATATCTTTAAATGAAGTTCATACTTAGCTAATGGTATAATGCTGTTGCCCCATAGTTGTGCTGTTGACGATGATAGCTCTAACATGCTTGACCGGTACTCGAATTTCTCCAAAGTTGATCTCTTTATGAATGAGTCTTTTAGACTTGTGCAGATGATTCCAGTCATTTTGAAATTTCCATGGATCACCTCGACTTTCCAACTCGACATGTGAATTCCCGTATCATAATTTGTGTTCACAATTTTCTTCGATTCATTATCGTCCTTCTCCGTATCTGCTCCATCACCACTTGCAGTTCGGCTGTTCGTTGTGCATTGTTTCGCTGTGTGACCAAAAACATTGCAATTGAAACACCGCTTCCCTTTGTCTTTGTGAGGGCACGATTCAGTTTTATGATTTTTCCCACCACAGTTGACACATCTTTTTTCCACTGATTGTCCCTCCGCTTTCTCGTCTCCTAAACGTTCCATAGCGCCTCCGGTTTCCATTAATTTCCACCAATTTATTAACAACGGTTCACTCTTTCGCTTCATCAACGCGTGCTTTTGAATGATCCGGAACGTTTCTTTTGTTGTCGCTATGCTTCGCTGCTTTGACCCAAAATTCACCGAATTTTGCCAGAAATTCTTTGCCACCACTTTACGTAATCGTCGTCTTGATCGCCAGAACACTTTCCAATCAACCAGTTCACTGTTCTGCAACCACTTTACTTTGACAATATTTTGTCCACTTGGACAACACGTTTCTCTTTTGTTCGACGTAATTTCCACGAATTCACTCGAACACTTTGCCTTTCAATTATTTAGCGTGGATTTCTTCGCTTTTTCCACCTAAATACTTTTCAAAATCTTTGACCACAATTCACCGAATTTTGCCAGAAATTCTTTGCCCCTACTTTACGTAATCGTCGTCTTGATCGCCAGAACACTTTCCAATCAATCAGTTAACTGTTCTGCAGCCACTTTCCGTTGACAATCTTTTGTCCACCTGAACAAATGTTCTCTTTTGTTCGATGTAATTTCCACGAATTCACTCGAACACTTTGCCTTTCAATTATTTAGCGTGGATTTCTTCGCTTTTTCCACCTAAATACTTTTCAAAATCTTCCCTTGTAGGTTCACTTCTTATTGAGCCCCCATGTGGGAACTATAGAAAGTAATAAAAGTGTAAACTTCCAATAATTCCAGAGAATGAAATGAGTTTTATTGTCAAAATATTTAGTTCATGTTAGGATAACGATTCACTTCAAACTAAAACCTAAATTTACATTGTCGAACGACATGTGACGTCGTTCAATATAAAACCTGAATACAAGTCAATACAACAGTTGACACTGCCGATTATACCGATCCCACAGGTATACTACAACACCCCATACTCAGTTTTTCGGTTCATCGCTGCTTCAAGCAGTAAAGCGTTCCCGAAGTTTTCACCTAAAATGACTAATAACTCAGGAGTGGGGGATGGCTCCAAGGAATCCAATGATGAAAGGCCTTTGTATCATTGGGGCTTACCATCCCATAAAATTTCATTTGATTTCATTTCGTTTTACACGAGTTATAGCCAAAAAACCATTTTTACCACCCCTTGACATGCACTTACATAGCACGCCATAACTCCCCCAAAATATCAAATTTTCCAAAAATGAGAAACGACTTTTCTTACAATAGAACAAGGAATCGAATGACACATTCATTGGGGAAAAGTAGGACATGTTGTCCCAAAAGTGTACGAAATCGTTCGAAGTTTTCGCAAAATCACTCTTAAATATACCGTTCTACATTAACTGCATGTTCCACATTTGCATCACATCTAATCATTGCTTAAGGTTCCGAAAGACGAAATTTATTTTCTGTTGTAACTCCAAACACTCGATTGTCAATTTCTTTTGAAAAAAAGTTGCGAAAAATTTCTACGCGTTTTGAAGTGTTCCACATTAGGAACCCTAGTGTTCCATATTAGGGACACTTTTTTAGAACAATCAAAATTCACTTAATTTCGAAAATGTTGAATAATTCCCAATCTATCAAGTTTAGAAGTCCCTTGTTTTTGAAGAAGATGGACAATAGTTCAATAATCTCTCCCAAATAACTTGCTCCTACATTTCGCGACATTTCAACACTTTTATTTGCATTCTCTTTTGGGTGTTCTACATTCGGCACCCTTACTCTGCATAAAATTTTCATTTCATTTCATTTCACGTCATTTTGACAATTATCACTTTGAAGTAGACTATCACTTGATAGGATTCAAACTAGCTTCTATTACTACTACTCCCATATGCAAAAAGAGACAATGCCAAGAACTCGGTGAAGCTTCCGATGGACCCAGTATTTATAAGCTTTTTCAAAAATTTATGTACATCCTCGCGTTGCACGGAATATAATTTTTTGTTGGCAATACGATGCTTTATTGCATAAGAGAAAACGAGAAAAAAGATGTGGTGGAATGACAATTTCCTGTGAGATTCAAATAATTTCTAAATTAAAAATACACGTAGAACAACAATTTCAAGGGGAAGACACATTGTGTATGCAATAAAAAAATTGAGATAGTCTGTTTTCATTTTCTTTACGAATTGTTGATGATACAAGACTCATTTCAAAATAAACAAAAATCAATAGTCATTACGAAATGATTTTTTTTATTAACAGGTCACATTCGTTTAATGTTCATACACCATTAAAAAAAGAAAAAACTCAGGATCCGCCAATCGAACATGACCTTTATGTGACGTTAGAAGAAATTAACAAAGGCTGTGTTAAAAAAATGAAAATTTCAAGAAGAGTTATCCAAGCAGATGGAACACCAAAGAAAGAAGACAAATACGTTAGCATTGCAATAAAACCAGGATGGAAGTCAGGCACTAAAGTTACTTTCCAAAAAGAGGGCGATCAATCAAGGGGCAAGATACCATCAGACATTGTTTTCATTATAAGAGACAAACCTCATTCACTGTTCAAACGAGAAGGAAGTGATTTGAGGTACACAGCGAGATTAACATTAAAACAGGTAATTTTTTTTTATAAAGTTGCTTAATAATGTTGCTCAAACAAAAAATCTCCTCAATGTACTCCACAACATAGCAAGAAACATTTTTTTCGAAGTGGTAAGGTCGGTCTTACGACAATGCACACAAAACCTCATCATTAAAGGAATATTCACGAAAGGCACCAAATATCGTGTAGGATTCTGCTGCCCGAACCACTCAATATATTTTCATTTTAGTTTTCTTGATTTTCTAAGTTACATATCTTTCGTTCAATACCTTGAAGAGAGATTTCCGCGCTAATTTTCACTAACTTTTAAAAAAGCACATATTTGACCACTTTTTCAACAGTAAATTCGAAAGTTCTTGACCGATATTGACCAAATTCAATTATGTAGTCACTTTTTCGATTATCTTTCAGGAAAAAAAATAGAATTTACAAAAATCGTATAAGATTTATGTTGAAAAAACACGTAGGTGAGAGACGTCATAGAAACCGAGAGGTCCTTCACTCAGAGATGGGATTAAATGAAATTTAAATCTTTAAATCATATGGGCAGGCTTGCGCTCGCTATTGACTTTTTTTAGCGACGCTAACGCTAACGCTAATTTTGAAAAATATTAGCGTCGCTAACCGGTTTCGCTACTAGCGATCACTAATCCTTCGCTAATAGCACAAAATCTTTGAACGAAGAAATTTAATTGCCGAAGATATTGCATGCATAATTTTTCTTTGTAAATTTCGAGAACCTTATTGAGACATCAACGAAATAAATTTGCTTTAACAGAAACTCGTCTACGATTGGAGTATGTGTACTAAGCACACAGTACTTCGTACTCATATTAGTTTTGCGAGCTAACTTTGACAGCTATCAGAAGCAGTATCTTCACCTAAAACGAAGCAACACTTGCTCAATTTGTAGCCTACATTTGGGCGTAGAAATAATCTATTTTTGATTTTTTCTTCCAATAGATTTCATATTTCCAAAGGGTTTGGCCACCGTTCCCTCCTAAAATGGGTTATTTTTGAACTATAAATAAAACCGGAAATGGTGATTTGGCCTAAACTTTAAAATGTTTGCATTTAGTGCAAATTTTCAACAAAATGCAAAATTTCAAAGAGTAGGTCGAATCACCAGCTCCGATTTTACTTTTAGTTCAAAAGTAACCTATTTCAGGAGGGAACTGTGGCAACACCTTTTGAAAATATGAAGTCTATTGCAAGAAACAATCGAAAAAATGCGCCCAAATGCAGGCTACAAATTGACAACGTATTGCTTCCTCTTAACCAACGGCTTACCGTAACGTACAAACCGAAGCTGTTAGTATTGTATTTGCAGTTTTATGTCGGGGGTGGTCCATAAATCTCATTAGCCTTTTTTGTGGAAACAATGGTTGTCAAATTTCTGAAGGACGTACGCAGTTGCTGCACACAAGATTATGCCTTCCGTAATAATATTTCATTAAGGAACAGGTTAGCTCAGTGCTAACGTACTGCTTTCCACCGAGAATATCCGGGTTCAATCCTGGTGGGGACAAATTCTGTATAGGATTTTTCTTCAATGTATAGCATAAAAGTAACCTTCCTAGGCACACCCAGGCTTCATAATTTGGGTAGTTGTGAATTTGGTGCCGCACATGTAACGTCACCCATATTCGATGAATTCTGTGTACAAATATCTGAGTTTGACTTTGGACGGAGATATAATTAGCACCATAAGAAATGCTAGCTACCGTTAGGCGTGGTTCGGAATTCACGTTAAGAATGTGGTCCAAAAAATGCCTGCCGGCAAAACAAATTGATGGACAAACCGGCACTCTAAGTAGGGCTTCCTCCCTAGTACATCATAGATGGCACTAGGTTTCTGAGCAGTTTACCACTGACACAGTAAAAACGTCGGTAACGAAACGATCTCTAAGAGAATCCATGTGAGGAAAAACTCACAAAAAAATTGCGGAACTATTAAATAAAATGATCTAACCTCTGACCCGGATGGGTTGTAACAGTGGATTACTATTATTATTTAAACATAACCAAAGACCCGTACGTATCAGAATAGATGTGACAAACAGAATAGATGTGGCAAAGTGACTCGAACGTACCTAAATATACAAATAAGCAAACAATTCAACGTTTTCTGTTCTTTTATAACTGTAAGAATTTCAAAGATCCATAGAAATTAACCAAGGTAATGTCAAAGGCCCTACCGAACTACGTCTCAGTCCATTCAAATCTAGAAAAGCTTATATCCAAAGACTAAGTCCCTGAAAAACGTGATCTTTAAAATTTTATTCTCTAGAGCTTTGCCTTTGGAAGCAACTTTCTACCTCTCACAGTTCTGGAGATCCGGGTCATCCTGCCCAATTATGGAAATGGCCATATACCAGGATTGGGCCATATTTCAACAAAACCATGAAACACGTGTTCGCTTAAATATAATTCTCAACAACTTTTCCTTTGGAACCAACTTTCTAACTTTCACAGTTCTGGAGATCCGGGTCATCCTGCCCAATTATTGAAGTGGCCATATACCAGGATTGGGCCATATTTCCCCAAAATCCTGAAACACGTGTTCGCTTATATTTAATTCTCTACAACTTCACCTTTGGAACCAACTTTCTAACTCTCATAGTTCTGGAGATCTGGGTCATCCTGCCCAATTATGGAAGTGGCCATATACCA
>CM055403.1:108957376-109048078 GCA_029228625.1 Pseudolycoriella hygida
TTTTTGCGTTTGAAAGCTGTAAGCGTCACCCAAATTGATATCAGTTGTTTTGGAAGAAGGGACAACGACTTGCGTCACATTTCCCTTTTAAAAGGATTTTTGTTGTGATTGTTATATGTCATGTCCATAAAAATATTTTAGTTTTTCTTATAAGGCTATTTTAGGTTCCGCTTTAAGTACAATTTGGTACATCGAATTAGCTTTATAAAAAAAAACCAAAATATTTATGGATATGCCATAGAACAATTTTTTGCTTAGAATAATATTATTTATTGATATAAAATAAAAAACCGTCTGAAAGCAAAAATTTTTTTTGATCACTTTCAGGCAAACCACGAAAATGTATGAAAAAAAATAGTTTTTTTAACAATCGACTATGGGATAGGATCTGATTCAAGCAAACCAAACGTTGTTCTGGCATCCCTGGGAGCCCCTTTATCGAAAACAGAAGTAAAATTTTGGGCGCACTTCCAAAAAACTTTTCTCCCTTCAGGCACACCGTGTGACTAAATGCCGCGATTAAATCATTTTTCCCTAAAACGCTAAAGCACTTGTTCTGTAAAATTGTATTCTCTAAAACTTTTCCTTTGCAAGCAACGATCGAATTGCCACACGTTTTCTCTAAGATTTTATACTCTGCAACTTTGCCTTTAAAAGGAACTATCTAACTGCCATAGAGAGGATGATACATCGCTCTCAAGTGGTCATATCCCAGGATTGGGCCCTAAAACACGTGTTCTCTAAAAATTATTCTCTACAGCTTTGCCTTTGACAGTAAATCTTCATATTACATAGTTAAGCAAATATAGATGAAAAACCATTTTCCTATAGGAAAGAAGCCCGGTTTCGTCCATTCCATTAGTGCCCAGACCACTGACCCAACTTCCACAAAAAATGTTCCTAGTTCCGTGAGATCAAATGCTGCGAAAAAGTTTCACCGACCCTCCAAAATGCACGTTTTCGGACACTTGTTGGACCACATCTCCAAAACTACTTTACCGATTTTGCTCATCTTTGAACTTGAACCATGGGATATATGTACCTTTCAGACGGGTGGCTCAGTGGTGAACGCACTGGACTACCACCGAAATGATCCGGGTTCGATCCCCGGTGCAATCATTGCTAGGAATTTTTATCTAATGAATATAACGTCTGTAAGTTCATTCAAGCTCCATAAATTGGATAGTTACGGTACTCGATGCCCGTACGAAGCGTATCAGGAAGAATATCCACATGTGACGTCACAAGCATTTGATAATCCTGCATACAAAAACGCTTAACAAAATGCATTTGCATGTCAACGGTGACTTGGTGCCAATCGTCAAGCAATTAAATTTATCGGAAAAAACGTTGGCATATCCCAACTAGTCAACCATAGATGTCGCTGTACTGGACATACAACACATCCAAAATATGGTGGGCAAAGAAGATGGTGTGAATGATGATGGCTAATCAATGGATCGCACAAAAATCACTGGGATGTCACTTATTCATCCAATATTCATTATTGCCGAAGAAGAAACAATCGATTTGTAACTCGATTCGGCCATGCAACGCAAATTTGTCGATGTTGCTGAATCCTATAACAAACTGAAAATTAAAAAACGGAATCTATAAAATGTAGACGAAATTCAAAAACTCCAACAAATTTTGTAAATTCGAGTAGATTTTTATAGTAAGTGACACCCTCGTGACAAAAATGCACAACATCATCGTTTGGCTCGTCGGACCTGTTACTATGTGACCTCCCGATAAATTCGTCGTAAATATCAACATAACAAAAATGATATACATATTAGGTAAGAAATTGTAATAGAAATCACAAAAAAACCCTTTTAAAAGGGAAATGTGTCCTTGTTCCTTCTTCCAAAACAACTGATATCAATTTGGGTGACGCTTAACACTTCGAAACGCAAAAAATCTTTCAAAATATTTTCACATTTGATTAAAAAAATGCGTCACAAATGCCGGACCCACCAGTGTTCTAGTTTTTCTGTTCTTTCAGTTTTATACGCAAAAATTTGACATCCTGTACAAAAATACTACGTACATTCCTACATACAAGTTCAATTTTTACGGTGTGAAAGCTGAAAGAACAGAAAAACTATAACACAGGTGGGTCCGGCATTTGTGTCACATTTTTTGAATCAAATGTGAAGATATTTTGAAAAATTTTTTGCGTTTCGAAGCGTTAAGCGTCATCCAAATTGAGATTAGTTGTTTTGGAAGA
Source organism: Pseudolycoriella hygida (assembly GCA_029228625.1). Lineage (NCBI taxonomy): Eukaryota > Metazoa > Arthropoda > Insecta > Diptera > Sciaridae > Pseudolycoriella > Pseudolycoriella hygida. The sequence goes on from CM055403.1 coordinate 108,959,607, forward strand.
AGGAACAAGGACTTGCGTCACATTTCCCTTTTAAAAGGGTTTTTTTGTGATAAAACGTATAGAACCTTTGTACTTCGTACGGGTCCAATGAAGTGTTCGTTTTGAGGAGATGAACAAACTGCAAAGAATTTCGTTTTTTTTTGCGAACTTAAGAACAAAAAACAGGCTAGTCTTCCCAATCAATGCAAAATTATAGATTATTTATCATGATCATGACCAAAGCAATACAAAATTTAATTAAAGAAAAGGTTATAATTTTAAGATTTATTGTGAGTTTTCAAAGTGTTAAAATAAATTGCAAATCAAAAGTAGAAATTCATTAATAAACAACTAGTAGTAGGCTCTCCGAGGATTATTCTGTGAAAACAAAGGAAAATGTTTTTTAGAAATCGATTATTTAAGTCAAAAAGATTCACTTACTAAAGGATTGGGTCTAAACCTATAAGCAAGCATCATACGCTTTCTGTAAGCGTCGTATTCGTTGTCACTGCTTTCTATTTCGCTCGACTGCAGAACTCCGAGACCTTGATTACTGTCTCTTGGTTGAGCTCTGGAAAAAAAATAGTTTCGTGAGTGGGTCATATTTAAAAAGCATATCAGCTGACTAACTTATTGACCGGATCAACAATGCCATCAGGTCGCAATCCTTCTCCCTGCTTCCAACCAAGTTTTTGAAGCATTTGGAAACCTTAAAGACTTGGAATGAAATTTCATTGATTAGAAAACTTAAATCAACGTGTACCTATGTTATCCTCCTTAAGCTTATATTCTTTGTAATCGCTAATATCAGGTTCACAATTGTTCAATTTGGAGTCATATTTTTCCATGAATTTTTTCAACTCTTCCGGTGGCAGAAAATGTTGCAAATGATGCTTTCCTTCTGCTTGCTTGTTTAACGCCTCCGCCTATCAATTGTTATCTCTCTTAACATCTAAACTTTTCCTGTAAATAAGCTTTCTTACCCATCGGCTGGTTGCTTCCATTTCACTACTTCTCATTTTATGCTCCCACGTTCCACCGTCAACGTCTTCATCTGAATCATATTCGTACTTAAATCGTCCGCTTCGTGCCATTCGATCGATTTCTTCTCGCTTCTTCAACATGTCTTGATATAACAGATTTACCTTAAAATGATCTTCACATTTTTTCCAGTCTTCTTCGTTCAAATCCACAGTACCATAGTTTTGACGAGCGTAATTTAAAAGTGCCGGATCTGTTCGTTTTACCGATGTCAACAATGGTTTTTGTTGGCTTGCAAACGTTGGCATTGTCAACAGCGATAGCGACATTAATGGTTGCGGTGTGGATGTGGTAGCTACGTCGACCCTATCACCCCATCTACTTTTTCTATTCGATTTATGTGTCTGCACATCCGGTTCAGAATCCTTTTCGGCTTTGAACGGCTTCTCGTCGATTTCACAGAACCTTTCATGATATCGCTCATGGTCATCCGAATCAGATGAGTAGAAATCTCTACTGTCCGAATCCAATTTCCGTTTCATGCTTTTCAAATTTCTAGCCTTCGAGTCCATCATGTACTCCGAATCAGAATCGTTATCGTAATCGTTCGACTGCGATTGATTTGCGTCGTATGGTGGCGGATCATCGATGTCATCATCTTTGTAATCGATTTCCAGTGGATCGTATTTATCATTTTCATTTGTTTCTAATTTTGTACGAAGTTCCTTCACTTTTTGACGATAATTTCGATAAGCCAGTGAATTCTTTTCGGATAGAAACCTGAATGAACAATAAGAGGATTTTCGGATTGAATTAACATTGTCTTTTTGTTATTCGTCAATGGAGTGGAGACATTGTGATGGTTCATTTTTCGACACTGTTTCCGAGTAGGTAAATGTTGGCGAATGCTCACAAGTGTCAAGTGAGAAAATTCCAGTTCACTAGTCATGTAAACGATCTTGAAGCATTGTCAGGCTGAAAAAAGCCATATTTCTTTTTCATAGCGGTAATTTTTGATGCAGTAACAGGTTAAGATATTGAGGGACAATTTTTAATGGAATTCTTTTGTCATTGTAATGACGCTCAGATTTAACCCTACTATAACAGTCGAGTTGAAGCTGAGAGATATAGAAGATATCTTTCAACCAATGATGTAAATGATGTTGTAACGGAATGGTATGTTAATGCCGATGACGATCTCTTCAAACGGCTTAAAAATTCTTTTATGAAATTTGTATAATAAATTTGGAGGCTTGATTTCGTCAAAAACTTTTGAAAAGCCTTACCGGAAAATATTAGTTGGACTTTGCCGAAAAAATGGTCAGCGTTGGCTAAAGCTAACTCAAAAAAAAAAAAGATTTATAAGAAATTTCCAAACAAATTCATCCAATTTTGGTAAAATCGACTGGTAGTCTAATATTGTATATTGCAAGTGTTTGCTTTTCGAAGATTTAACTCACTTAATTATTTTCTTAAGATAAAAGCGAAGAGACGACGATCTTAATTTTTTATTTTCAATCAGCGAGCTGCAACAGAATTGGCCGATTAGCTATAGAGACTAATCTATAGAGACTAGAGAATCATCAAGAATAAAGTCTTGACCAAACCTTGATAATTGGAGCATAGCTCTCGAAACCAGTCGGAAAAGTAAAAATAAATTGGCATAAATTAAAATTGGATTGTTGAGTCTCGTTTATTCTAATATTTTATTATTTGAATTTGTGCCGAGTTCTGTGGATTCAATTTAAGAATAATCTTTATAACTATAAAGACTATTTGAGAAAATTTTCATTTAGACGAAGGACTAAAGGTACAACTTAATAGTGATGACGACAACTATTTCTTGTGCAATGAGAAACCAAGTTCTCAACAAAGCCACGAAGAGTCAACTAAACTCGAAAAAATGAAATCAGTCAACTGGATCTTGAACCAAGGGAATTCTTACTTTTCTCAAATGAATCGTTAGCATCGACAACAGTACCCAACTATACCATTTGCTTCCTAGAATCTGTCTAGCATTCTTCTCTCATTCCAAAGAATAACTTTCTAGACAAAGAGGTTAAGAAAATATGGAAAAATAAATTAAACAGCAAATATTCTTCATTACCACAGTGATGAGTGCAATTCAATTTTTCGCGAACATAATTTATCTTCGTATTCATCATTTTCAGCGACCAGAGCAACTAGTGCATCTACTGATGTTGGAATAAAGTCATTGTCTGAAAAAACTATATAAAACATATCACCAAAACGGTAAAAATTTTCAATTTTCAAGGAACAGATTTTTGCAAAAAAACAACAGCGAATGGATTGGACCATTCGAGTTGGATGAGAAAAAGATGTTTTTTATTAACTAACCTGTGCTTTTAGCGAAATTTGATGCTCCCAAATGCGCTTGTGGTTCCGGAATTGCGTTAAGGTCTAGATCTTTCGGGTGTGGAATTTTGTTCAGTGACATAGGCAACGGTTGTGGAATTGTGTGCAATAACGGATTAACAGGGGGTGGACTGGTGAAGTTCAAGCCAAACGCTGAACTGTTGAATGGTGAAATGACGTTTGATTGTTGGTTGTTTGATTGGAAATTTGGTGGAGGTTGTTGCAGATTCGGTTGTGGTGTTATGAAGTTAGCCGGCTGATTAATTGGCGGTGCGTTGAAAGTTGTACGATGAAATGAGTTTGGAAAATCATCGAATCTTGGTGTCGTTCTACCAAATCCTTCCTGATTGGAGGCGTTTACGAAGCGATTCATTGGTTGATTTGGGAATAGATTTCGTTGCTCGGTTGGTGGTGCCGTTGTCATCATAAAATTGTTTGGTGTTACGTTAACATCCATGCCGGGAAAAGTGCTAACCACATCATCTGATTTTAATTTACTAGCTGGATTTTGTCCAAATGCATTAACAAAGTTGTTGGTGGCGTCTTGAATGAATCGATTCGGAAATTGAGCGTTTGGTAAAATTCGGTCGTCTTGGTCCTTAGGAAACGGATTAGGAGTATCTGTTTTGCCAGCAGATTGTCCCAATGTAAATGATTCTTGAGAGTTTGAGCCCGACCTTGTTGGCTCTTGTACAAATCGAGTGAATTGAGTGGAATTACATGGAAATTGGTCGTGGCTGAAACGGCTCGAGTTGTTTTGATTCATGAAACGTTTTTGGTTGTCATTGCTAAAATTGTCTCTTCCACCGAACTGATTCGCAAACGGCGATTCATCAGCAAATCGATTGTTCGACTGATCGGATTTGCTCCAGTTCGATTTTTCACCGAAGCGATAACCGAATGATGAGTCTTTAGAAAAGTTCGTGCTATCAGAGAATTTACTATTTTGACTTCCTTGCTCGTTGCCAAAGCGATTTGATTGATTTTGGGAAAATCGGTTCGTTGAACCCTTCGAATTATTGGATGGCATGTTGTCGTCGTTGTGGAAAAACGAATCATTGGAACTATTTGGTAGATCGCTTTTAGTAAATGGATTTTCCGATGGCAGGTCTAGCAACGAGGGTATTTTTGACGTTGGTGGATTGGAAAATCGCGTAGTGGTCTTCTTCATCCGATGATCTTGATTTGAATATTTCGTATCGCGACGACTTGAGTCATTTGTAGTCGGTTGAGACGAAAACTGATTCTTGTCTATTGAATCAGATTCTGATTTTTGTATGTCACGCGTTCGACTTTCGCTTTTTTTTTCTTTATCAGGCAAAGAACTACTTTCATTTGGCAGCATTTTTTGATCATCTATGAGTACGGGTAAAGCTGGAGGCGGAGGTAAAGCTTTTTCAGGTTCAGGTAAGGGAGGAGGAGGTGGAGGTGCTTGAATCAATTCAGCAATGATACTGTCAGCAATATTTGTTGAATCTGCCGGACTACAATGAAACAAAATTTTCAAAGCAAATTTAGGATAAACCGCTTTCCCATTTCGACTTACGTTGGATTTTCTGTTGTGGCTATTGCGACTTCTTGCGCCTTCTTTTTGGCCGCATCTGTGATTTTTTTAAAATTTTCGAAAAATGACCCATCGTTGCTGAAGTTGTTTTTCGGAGGTGCCGGCTCCTGTGAAACTGCATTCTGCTTTCTAAACAACAAAATTGAAAATGAGCAATGGTCAGCAGGAAAAAAATTAGAAATACTGTATGTTCGTTGATTTTGCTTCTTTTTTTGTTGCTTTTCCACCAGTTTGTGCAGCTTGCACCTGTTTCGCCAATTCAACAGTTTTTTGCTTTTCTAGTAGCTCTAATTTGCGCTTAGCAATAATTTCTTCTTGCATGCTCATTTGAGCCACCTGAAATAACATGAACAGTGAATAAATTCATAAATTCATAAATATGGGAGAGTGGCTTTGTGGTCATTTGCTTTACCCGATCAATGCGAGTTGTCATATTGCGACGAGACATTTTTAGAATTTAAGTTTGCCTTTTGTTCACCGTACTAAAAACTTTGGTCAATTGAAATTACGATTCCACTTTGCTTCTGTGGTCAAACATCTTTTGCATAACAATAAACTCAAAATAATATCAGAAAAAGCCAAAAAAATTAAACTGATGTCTCCTCTTCAAATGTCAAAAAACTTTTTTCATCATGAAGTTTGCTACAAAACGTGCAAAACAAATGCACAGAGAGATGTTAGAAATGCTAATTTCCTCATACCATTTTTAGACCCGTCTTGCGAGGTGTATTGCGTTTTACCACGACGTTTTTAACCAGTCGAATTTCGGCCCGAAGGTAGGGGGGTCCTTAGATGACGAATCAGCAATAAAAAATGTCCGTCCGTCAACACGATAACTCGAGTAAAACCTAAAACTCAACCGATTTGCAAAAACTTTTTTTCCTGAATCTTTTCCAATTTTTATCAATTTTTTTTTTGACAATTTATGAAGAAACTTTTCTGATCTTGAGCCTTTGGAGTCAGCCAGATCCCAAAAACTGAGCCTCTACTAGGGCCAAACGTGTTTTTCTATTCATAAATCGGATAAATCTTATCTGATTTTCAAAATCCTTTTTTTTTTTGCTGAAAAAATGATGACATGATTGTTTTTTGACAAAATCGGTGGAAAAGTGTAATGTCGAAAAAGAGGTCAAAAACGTGTTTTTTTGAAGGTCAGCGAAACTTTCTTATATCTCTTCGAAATTAGAACGAAAATCGCTCTTGTAAGTTTTAAATAAAATATATGGACATCAGAAAATCACGAAAAATAAACCAGTAAAAAAATATGTTGAGTGGTTCGAGCTATAGAGAGTGTGAGCCCAAATCACGCTACCCGACCCTACACGATATTTGGCAGCTTAGTAGAATCGCTCAACCAATTTCTACTAACTTTTTTTCGCGATTTCTGGATGTCCATATCTTTCGTTCATTTCCAGAAATATAGGTCAAAAGAAAGTTAGAATATCGGACGACACAGTTTTCTCATTGCTTCAGTGTATCGTCTCCCGTAGACGGAATCATTGATTCCGAAAACGTTAGAGGTGTGTTTTTTATTAATTGCTATTTCGTGTTCAATGTTCTTTTCGTTGTCGCGTTTTAATATGTGTAACAATAAGGTTCGATACAATTTCTAATAATAGGTCAAAAAGTTTTTCCGGCATTCAAAAAATCACGTTTTCGGTCACTTTTTCAACCGAAGCTTCGTAAGTTTTCAAACGATTTCGTCCAAATTCAATCATAAAATCATTTTTTTATTTATCTTTCAGGAAAAAAAAAGATTTTAAAAATAAGGTAAGATTTACTCGATTTAAGAAGAAAAAACACGTTGGACTTAGTTTTAGGGCTGGATTTTTCGATCCTTCGACACTCTTTTTATTTATACTTACTCCCCTTTTACGCGAGAGTTACGCAAATGGATGTGCACCTTGGCAAGCAGCGCTGGTTCGCTACCTGGTTAACCTTTCCTTACCTGTCACGGTTACAAAACGTCCGTATGCGGACCTCCAGCGGTCACGTAATATTTGTGTTGACCTCTAAAGATCACTCCTCAGTTCAGAAGATAGGCAAAATATATCTATTCGTACTTACGATCATAAATGACGAAACGTGACTTGCAGGTTTTTCTCTATACGAAAAATGTTCGTTGAAAATCAAGATCGTTGATTACATGCATCTCTTCATTTACATTGTTATACATGCAATAGTTCTTTGTGTGTCTGTTTTGGACGATTGATTTTAGGCAATTTCGCGAGCTATAGACCGAGAAAAGCGAGGTCTACATGCGGAAATGCCTAAGATCAGACGTCTAAAACAGATCCACAAAAAGTTTTTCATGTATAGGATCGATTTTGACACGGAACACATTTACCACTAATTCACTAAATTCATAGAAAATTCCACTAGTCCATCTAAAATTTCAATTTATCACCGTACGAGTGATCCCATTAGACCGAAATCTAACTAGCTGTATGTAGTTACTGAACTAGATAACGTTACCAGCAAGCGTGCCCCTAATGCGAACTTGGAAGTACTCTCATAACAATATTATTCTGAACTTGTCAACTTTTTTAGATCTCATTCATTAAGCTTTAACTTCTATAAAAAAGTTGCGTCTTAAGCTTTTGTCTGTTAAATTAATAATGTGTAACACTGTACGGCAACAGCCAGCTCACCTTATCACTCTACTACAAAATAAAACCACAAACACATATGAAAGAAAAATAATTGTTGTTCTCAATAACAAAAAAAAAAAAAAAGAATTCATTTTGACAGATTACTTCATTCTTGTCACAATATCTCACAAATTGAAAAACGCGCAAGTGTGAAGCGGCCTGTTAGAAAATATACATTTTTGTTTTCCATTTGGAATTTTAGTGATAATTCTTCTCCTGTTCAAAACAATAATAACCAAAATAGCAAGGAAAAGACAAAGAACGATTAATTCCGTCACATAAATAATGCGTGTACAATTTATGATGATTTTTATAAAGAAACAGTTAGTTTACTAAGAGTGAGATATTTCCGAAAAACATTTATTACCTCGCCTTTTCTGGAAGAAGTGCGTTTTAAAAAGTTTACATTGAAAGCAACAAAAGTGTTGTGTTAATATTTTCGAATCTGGAAGACGAAAAATGGAAAAAAAAGGTCCCAATTCCCGTGGTTGCATGTTTGCATTAGCTTGTTCGATTGGAAGCATGAGTATAGCATGCGGTAATCTTTTATCGCTAAATGCATACAACGAGAAAATTTCATTTCAACGAGGAGTGTTCATCACATCACTTGGCTTTGTCTACTTTATATCATTGACGGATTTCTTTAATAAATATTTTTTGGAAACGGCCAGTGGTATACGATTTCGACAGAAATATCGATTGATGATTTCAGATGTTTATGACATTACAAATAAGTAAGTGTTTTTTGTGCATTCGAAAATTTTCGCAAAATGTTAAATTTTGTTACACTCTTGTAATCGCTATTCACCATTGCCTTAATCAATTTTCTGCTAATCATCCAAATGATGATAAGTTGTTAGCTAATCATTTTTTCAAGGATTTCTACGACTTGTTGATTTACATTATGTTACTTGACTTCGATGTTGGTCGATTGTTTAAAATTGTATTCGTATATGTGAGCCACTTGAAAACGAGGGGTAATCCTATATTTTGGGTGCAAAAGAATTTTCCACAAGATAATCCAAAGATGATTTCCAAGGATTCTGGAGGAATATCCTTACGAAGCTATGTGTTTGTTTTCTTTTCATAAGAAAAGCCCGATGACTTTATTCTAGGGCCGAACTTAGAACCGAACTAGAGCACTTCCCATACTTCCACGGACAAAAAAGTTCGACTCTTTTTTCTCTAAAACACTGCACAAAAAACCTCGTTATTGAAGGAATATTCACGAAAAACCACCAAGAATCGTGAGTTGGGCGCACACTAAGAACTCTACAGCCCAAACCACCCAACAGATTTTCAATAATTTAATTTTCTTGATTTTGCGATGTCCATATCTTTCGGTTAAAACCTTGAAGAGCGATTCCCGTTATAATTTTGCAGAGATATATACGTCGAATAGTTTCACCAACCTTCAAAAAAACTTCCAAAGCTCTTAACCGATTTTGCCCAAATTCCATAAATTGTCGGACATTCCTATATCTTTCGAACAAAAGAACACTTGAAAATCGGAAAAGATTTACTCGAGTTATGTACAAAAAATTTATTCAGCAAATACTTTTCAGGGAAAAAAAAAGTTTTTTAAAAGCGGTCAAGTTTTACTCGAGTTATCGCGGTGACAGACGGACAAATTTTTTTTTGCATTTGCTCTTAGCCCGCGGGGATGTCACTTATTCATCCAATATTCATTCCTAATGTTCCCAATTCATTATTACCGAAGACGAAACAATTGATTTGTAACTCGATTCGGCCATGCAACGCAAATTTGTCAATGTTGCCGATATATAGACGAAATTCAAAAACTCCAAAAAGTTGTGTAAATTCGATGTAAATTTTTATAGTAGGTACCTTAAAATGGAAAAGTAACAATCTCCCGGGTCGAAATTTGACTGGAAACAAAGGTCGTGGTAAATGTATAATACCCCTTTTCGAAGCACGTTCTTCTTACGGGTCTAAAAACCTCCATAATTAAAGAAATATTAGTGAAAAACCACCAATATAGTTGGTAGTCGTGTAGTGCGAGTTAGGCAACTCCACGGAAAGAGCGAGAGTTACTGTTCTCATAGACATGAACAATATTACCTCACTCTCTGAAAGTGGAGGCAACAGGCTCATGAAAGCCATAGTCGGTGACTATGGTAGGTAGAACGATACATATTGTAATGACGAAGACCGTAGGAAGGAGTATGTACGCCGTAACGTGACGGCGCGATTGAAACATTGTAGAAAGTATTGCAGTGTCTATTCTTCGATTGAGGACATCGTAAAGAAAGAAAATTCAATTCTACTTTCGCCGAGTACTTTACGCCTATCATCGTAGAGTGGAAGACGGTAGTCTTTATTTCGTCTCGCCATTCGTTTAGAGCGAATATAAACATTTTTTTTTTGATTGACTCAATACAATCACTATGGGATTGGGACGAAGGGCTCCAAACCACCACCGCAGCGTACTAAAGATGGAATCTTACATGCGCATTGAAAATTATAGTCAAGCATTTGACATTGTCGAAATATGCGCATATCATCATGAGAAAGCCAGCATCGAATATGCCGTTGCTATCTTGTTGTTAATGTGAGCTCTAAAAGTAACTTGCGAATCCATGATAATGTCCAAAGTTTCTTCAACTCTCGTAGGAAATGAACCATCGATCGAGTAATTGGAAAGATATATTCGATAAAAAGAAATTTTCTTGCATTTGCCGACGTTAACTGATATATCTGCGCGCGGCAGACCTGCACCTGCAACAATTAGGTTTTTGATTGTATATTCAGAGAATTTGTTGTTGAGTAAAGCCAACTATGAAAAGTCATTCGACACTTTTCAAATCTCTACGGATTAAAGCCCGCAAACTTGGAATCAATCTTAGGATACAACTCATTACGTACGTCATGTCACTGACAAAATAATTCAAATAAGAGCGTACAGTGTACGCCGTACACGTTCATAGTAAAAGTAATACGTAATGAGTTGTATGTTGTACCCTAAGATTAAAGCTTCAAGTCGTCAACAAAAGGTTGCACTTAGCTTTTTTGACAACTTGTGATACCTCATTGAAATACAGGATGAATTGCAGGGAACCAAGCTGACTTCCTTACGGAAGAACGGATGCTACTGCGAACGACTCAGATCGATAGTCGAGTATGTTCACATACTGTTCACTGTCACTAAGATTGGGTCCAATGGGTCCAATCCATTCCGGTAAATTTGACTGAAAACCAAGCTGCAATAAGCAGCTATGACGTACTTGATCAAAGGCATTTCGTATGTCGATGTAGATTGCGTCTACTTGAAATTTTTCTTCAGTTAGATTCGCTGTGTAGCTAATGAATCCCATCAGTTTCGTCGACGTCGAACGGCCCTTTAGAAGACTGTGTTGCTTTCACGACATCTTTCCGCGGAGTTGATCGCTCAGCCATTTACAAATCAGCAGCCCAAAGACCTTGCCAATAGTAGGCAAATTCGCAACCCCTCCGTAGTTCCACTTGGACCTTGGTCTATCACCTCTTGTTTTTATGGAAGCAGAAAAAATTCTACCTACGATTTTATTGTCCACCCAAAAACTATTTTTATGTACACAGAACTTTAGTCGAAGTTGATGATTCACTTTTGTTGTTATGACCTACTTAACATAATTAATGGCGTGAATTTCTAACACAACGTTGACATTGAATGAAATTCATCAACTTTTATTAGTAGATTTTACCTAAAGGTGTATTTTATATATATAGTTTCTTTTTTAACTGAACTCAATAAACGGATCGACCCATGAACCTGGTAAATATTTATTCTATTCACACTCGACGAAAAGTACTCTATGAAATCAATCAATTTTCTGCGCCCTAATAATGGTCATTTATTTTTCATAAAGTTCGCATCAAATGAAGTCATTTCATTTTTTTAGTATTTTAGCTATTTGGCTGAAACGAATGTTATAAATGTCTCTTCCTCCTATTCGAACACATCTTTGATATTCTATATTAAGCAAACCACCAATTTGCTATTCGATTCGTGAATAACTTACTTTGAATTTCATTCGCACTTCGCTCATTTTAAATTTTAATAAAAAGCTGACAGCCTCAATTGCATTGATTTTCTTTTGGACGTAAAGTTTGATGGTGATAAGACAATTATGATATTGATATCAATTTATGAATAGCTTTATAACGCGTTGTTTAGTTTATCTTCGGTTTTCGTTTATTAGATATTATTATTAGAAGTACTTCGAATAAAAGTAGAATGTTATCAATTATATCGATCGAAAGATCAGAGTAGGTATAGGGAAACTCAGTATAGATTCACTAGTAAATACCCCGCCCCTAGGGGCTACGCGGACATTAAGCATTCTTGTCCGCTAGGTCGGAGATTTGCGACATTAATACTAAAATGTATGCAAGGGTGTGCAAAGTTAGATTTAGATGAATAAGAAATGGATTTAGTAGTATTTTAGTAGTTACCATAAGCTTACGCAAATCTGGTTTTCCCCCGTACTACCATTTTCCCGCAAAACCGTTTTGCCGAACTACCGTTTGCTGTATACTATCATTACGTCTGTACTACCGTTTTCCCCGTGCTACCGTTTCCACCATACAACACTTTTCTCCGTACAAACGTTATCATCTTGCTACTATTTCCCCGTTTAACCGTTTCTCCCGTTCTACAATTTCCTCCTCACTACTGTTTTCCCCGTACTACTATTTCAGCGTTCTACCATTTCCCCGTACTAAAATTTCCCCCGTACTACCATTTCCCCGTACAAACGTTATCACCGTTCTACTATTTCCCCGTACAACCGTTTCTCCCGTCCTACAATTTTCTCCTCATTTCTGTTTTCCCCGTACTCCATTTCACCGTACTAACATATTCCCCTACTACCATTTCCCCGCACAAACGTTATCACCGTGCTACTATTTCCCCGCACAACCGTTTCCCCCGCACTACCGTTTTCCCCGTAAAATCGTTTACACCGTACTACTGTTTCCCGTACAACCGTTTCTCCCGTACTATCATTTTCTCCTCATTACTGTTTTCCCCGTACTACCATTTCCCCATACAACCGGTTAACCCCTTACTGCTTCTTCCCCCGAGCTGCGTAGCATTTTCACCAATACTGGTGACTTCTACTCACAAAACTCTGAGACTTTGCAAAAGAAACCTATCGTCTAACTCCCATACATTCGAAAATAATTTTAAAACCATAAAAATTGACCCAATGTCCAACTGCCCGACATTTTCACCAATACTGGTGACTTCTACTCACAAAACTCTGAGACTTTGCCAAAGAAACCAATGGTCTGGCTCTCATACCTTTCCAGATACTTTCAAAAGCATACAAATTGACCCAATGCCCAACTGCCCGACATTTTCACCAATACTGGTGACTTCTACTCACAAAACTCTGAGACTTTGCCAAAGAAACCAATGGTCTGTCTTCATACCTTTCCAGATACTTTCAAAAGCATAAAAATTGGGCCAATGCCCAAATGCCCGACATTTTCACCAATACTTGTGCCTTCTACTCACAAAACTCTGAGACTTTGCCAAAGAAACCAATGGTCTGTCTCTCATACCTTTCCAGATACTTTCAAAAGCATAAAAATTGACCCAATGCCCAAATGCCCGACATTTTCATCAATACTGGTGACTTTTACTAACAAACTCTAAGACTTTGCAAAAGAAATTAATGCTCTGGCTCTCATACCTTTCCAGATACTTTCAAAAGCATAAAAATTGACCCAATGCCCAACTGCCCGGCATTTTCACCAATACTGATGACTTTTACTAATAAAAGTCTAAGACTTTGCCGAAGAAACCAATGTTCTGGCTCTCATACCTTTCCAGATACTTTCAAAAGCATAAAAATTGACCCAATGCCCAATTGCCCGACATTTTCACCAATACTTGTGACTTCTACTCACAAAACTCTGAGACTTTGCCAAAGAAACCAATGGTCTGTCTCTCATATCTTTCCAGATATTTTCAAAAGCATAAAAATTGACCCAATGCCCAAATGCCCGACATTTTCACCAATACTGCACACAAAACTCTGAGACTTTGCCGAAGAAACCAATGATCTGCCTCCCATACCTTCCCAAATACTTTTAAAAGCAAAAATCCAAGATGGCGTCACTTTGACAGCTGGCAGCCATTTTCTTAGGATTCATAAAGATTCTACTCATCAATATCAACAACTTTCCCGAAGAAACCAAACGTAACTATTCTAATTCAGAAGATAGCAAAAATCCAAGATGGCGTCACTTTGACAGGTGGCAGCCATTTTCCTAGGATTCATAAAGATTCTACTCATCAATATCATCAACATTCCCGAAGAAACCAACTGTCTAGCTATTCTAATTCAGAAGATAGCAAAAAATCCAACATGGCGTCACTTTGACAGCTGGCAGCCATTTTCTTAAAATTCATGAAGATTCTACTCATCAATATCAACAACTTTCCCGAAGAATCCAACTGTTTAAAAAAACAAAAAAAAAATTTAAATTACATCAAGAAAAAATTTCAATTGAAATCTAGGTAGCATAATGGTTTTTTTGCTATAAAAGGCAATGCAAAACCGCATTTTAATTCAGTCCCTTTGGACTCGTCAAGCAGGTCGGACGTATGTTGGTTCACATGGGAATCTTCTTTTGCGTTGCCTTTTTTTGAATCATAAGGCAATGCAAAACGACACTTTGCTTTAGTTCTTCGGAACTCTTCAAGCAGGTCGGACGTAGATAGATTCACATGGGAATCTTCTTTTGCATTGCCTTTTTTTGAATCATATTATAAGGCAATGCAAAACGACACTTTGCTTTAGTTCCTCGGAACTCTTCAAGCAGGTTCGGCTTATAAAAGGCAAAGCAAAACGACACTTTGCTTCAGTTCCTCGGAACTCTTCAAGCATGTCGGACGTATGTTGGTTATCGCTGGAAATTTGTGACCGACAATTTACAAACAGACAGACAACGAGCGAATGTCCTGATTTCTCTAAGAAATAGATTAGAGATGCGTGAAATAATATGCAACAATATTAGGTGCATGTCGTCAAACATCCCCCCCCTCCCACCTCGGAATTTGTGCTGAGAGGAAATTAGCGCCACTGATGCGCCTGAATTTGTGCTGACGAATGGTACCAATTTTAGAATTTGTGCTGCTCTGGTGACCCAGCACAAATTCATCAAAAAATGAAATTTTCATTTTTCGTCATTTTTGTATGGGAACCTACTTCAGTTCAGGTTTTCTTCAAAAGACCACTGCACCACGAATTTGTGCTGAATTTGTACTGGCGATTGACACCTACCCCAAAATTTTACGACATCTGGTCACCCAGCACAAATTGAAAAACTGGTCGAAATTTTGATTTTTCGTTTTTTTTGTATAGAGATCCTCTCGATTTCGAATTTTATTGCGGAAACCTTTGCACTACAAAATTTGAGGATCAAAATAATTTGAGGATCAAAATAATTTGATGATCAACATTTTTTGATGATCAAATAAAATGATTTTTCTGAAATCAAATTTTTGGATGACCTCATTTTGATTTTTTTCTTAATTTGATTTTTATGTTATTTCTAAAATCAATTTGATTATAATATGGCCCAAACAAAAATTAGAATATGCAAACCCAAGTGAAATGAAGAAATGAGATCAAAAAATGTGACAAAAAAATTTGTTATTTTATTTCCATTCTGGATGTCAAGTATTGTAATAAAATGCTTACGAATTCAAACAACCATTTTCGATAAAAATTATGTTTGGACCCGTACTAAGTACAAGGGTGCTATACGTTTACTACAAACAATTCTATTGTAACATGGGGTAGATCGAGGTGGGAGTTGAGGGGATGCATCAAGCGTCTAGAGTTGACGAATCAGCAATACTTTTATTCATTCACATTTAAGCAAATAAAACAGGTGTTTCAAGGTTTTGGGGAAATGTGGCACAGTCCTGGTATATGGCCACTTCCATAATTGGGTAGGATAACCAAACTCTCCAGAACTATGGGAGTAAGAAATTTGGTTCCAAAGGCAAGGTGTAGAGAATTTAATTTAAGCGAACACGTGGTTCAGGGTTTTTAGGAAATGTGGCACAATACTGGTATATGGCCACTTTCATAATAATTATTATTATTATTTATTTCATAAATCGTTATAATATTTTTTACAAGTAACAGCTATATTGTAATTAAAAAAAAATATTATAATAAAAATTATAAATCAATCCCAGCGAATTATAATTCATATAAGGGATTGACTTTAAAAGTATAATTAAAATTTAAAATAATGTTTTTTGAAAATAGAAAAAAAAAATTTAGATAAATATATTTAAAGTAATTAAAATTAAAATTTAAAGTTATTTAATTAATCAATTAATAATTTTGATAATTTTTTGATTTGGTTTTCTTCAAGAAGCCAAGATTTTAATTTGTTTTTGAAAGATTTGATATTTGTGATATTATTTTTTAAATCATTTGGAATTTAAATAAAAATGGTTCTGAAAAAGTTATCTTCGATTAATTGGACAGGATGACCCGAATCTCCAGAACTGTGAGAGGTATAAAGTTGCTTCCAAAGGCAAGGTTGTAGAGAATTAAATTTTAGAGAACACGTGTTTCAGGGTGTTAGGGGAAAATGGCCCAGTCCTTGGATATAAGCTTTTCTAGATTTGAATGGTCTGAGACGTTACCTTGGGTAATTTCTATGGATAAAAAGAACAGAAAACGTTGATTGTTTGCTTATTTGTATATTTAGATACGTTCGAGTCTCTTTGCCACATCTATTCTGATACATACGGTTCTTTGGTTATGCTCCATTTTAATTTCAAATGAAAATCAGTTTAAGTCTTCACAGGTGTTTATGAGAAATAAATACTGGTGAAAAGTTATGTAACTCGGAATAATTGGCAATTCTGCGGACTTCATCATTCCCAGGCATGAAATTCTCAGTAGTTACAAAATCATAGCTATAGGAATAGTTATTTACCTCATAGGGGCTCCGTAAGTGGTCGTAACTCGTTACATTTTTGGGTGTGTAAATGGTCCAATATCCTTATTACAACACATTTTCAAATGATTTGAAATCTCTATGTGGAGTTATTTATGTAGTTACATACAATACGTACTTTCAAATGAAAAAATTTGAGGCGAAATAACTAGATCATCCATAAATATACATACACACAAGGATATTATTTTCTACTCCATAATGTTGAACGAACGTTGAGAAGTGAAGTCCTCTTTAATTTTTCTCTTCTCTTTTACGTTTTTAAATTTCTCCTACGATTGTAAGGAAATACTTTTGGTGATTTCAGGAAACTCAAAATTGATTTCATTTGATTTTCTAAATCAAAAGCAAAATGAAATCAATTTGAAAGATTTGATCATCAAATGAGGAAAATTGAGTATCAACTTTCTTTCTATAATCAATATCTAAAATCAAATTGATTAGTTTGATTTGAACGAAAAAATAAATTTGATTTGAGCATCAAAGTCCAAAAATTTGATGACCAAAATTGAAATTTGATTTGATTTTGATTTTTGAACCCTGATTGAATTTACACCGATTTATTTGTGTTTTTGAATTTCGTCTACGTTTTATATTCTATCGGTAACCCATATATTGTCGTTACAACGTAATTTGGGGAACAAATCTGTTTTGTCTCATGTTAATATAAATCACATTGAAAGAGTGAAGGAGATGAAATTCGTTACCCAGGTGACGGTACAAATCGAATTAGCCAGATATCGTTTATTAATTTTCAGCTTGTTATAGGATTTGGCAACATCGACAAATTTGCGATGCACGTCCGAATCGAGTTACAATTCGATTGTTTCTTCGGCAATAATGAATTAGGAATGAACATTGGATGAATAAGAGACACCTCGTGGGTATATCATACAGATCCATTACATTTATATTCTTCAAAGTAGATTTTGTTTACACATTTCATATAAATTTTATCACAAAATGTTGCCAAGTTTGGTTTTGGTGATTTCAACATGACAAAATAGTATTCATGCTTACTAAGAAAACTCGCTCATTACGCTACGAATTGCATCGACTCGCCTAGCGGTTCGTCAAGCACATATTCGCAGCGCGGTAATGACTCGTTTTCTTAGCAAGCATAATAAAAGCTACTATTGCTGTTGTAGAGGAAATTCAGTGATTTAGTGAAGGTTTGCATGGATTTTCTACACCGTTGCTTCGAATACAACTAAATAAAGACATTTTCGAGTTATTACGATTTTCAACCCAAAATAAAGACATAGTCAAAGTAATTTAATGAAATTTAGTTTTATTTTCCATATTCACAGTAGCCAGAAATGATTGTGGGATCATGCAAATTCTCTTAAAAACATAGTTATGATGCTACATAATATTGCTTTTCTGTATAGGTGTCAGAATAATGTTTTTGTCCTATTCAAATTTTAGCGTTACTTAAAAAAAATTAAGTCATTCAATAATGGTAGGCAGGCAACGCAATAGAAAACATGACTTCACTAAATATGGATTATGTCTTAGGTCATCAAACCAGTTTTTGTTAAAATCAATCTTTTAATGTATTTAGACCCGTGTGAAGTACGAAGTGCTTCGAAAAGGGGTCTATTACGTTTACCACGACGGACGTTTGTAATCTTATCCGAATTTCATAAATGTTTTCTTTCCTGAAAGGTAATTGTAAAACTGATTATAGAATTGAATTTTGTCAATAAAAGTCAAGAACTTTCGAAGTTACAGTTAAAAAAGTGGTTTTTCGAGGGTTGGGGAAATTTTTTGACTTATATCTCCGCAAAATTAGCACGGAAATCGATCTTGAAGGTTTTGAATGAAAGATATGAACTTCAGGAAATCTAAAAAAAAAATTAGTGAAAATCTGTTGAGTGACTCGCGCTGTAGGGTATTTAGAGTGAGCCCAACTCAAGGTATGCGACCCTACACTATATGGTTTTTCATGAATATTCCTCTAATGCCGAGGTGGGCAGTATTTGTAGTGTTTCTTCGGATTTGTTTTTCAATAATGCCTTTTCGGCAATTTTCAATTCAATTTAATGAAGATGTAATTTCATGTACTTGAAGAGTGAACGTAATATTTATTCGCATTCGTTCGAATCTTTTTTGCAAAATATATTCTGTTTTTCTCATGTATGGCTGACGCGTACGGGTCCCTTGCATTATGTTTTTCTGTCACTCTCTGTTCAAACGCCTCATTAAAATCATATTCATTTTCCTACACTTGAAACTTTGAGGTACAAATATTTGGAGCTCCAGCACAAAACCACGCCATATGCAGTAATTGGATTAGATTTGTATAGTTACCTTGACTGAAAGTAAAGGGTCTTACGGAAATAAATGCTGAAAATTAGTGTTACCAACAAATTAAGTTGACTATGATTGTTTTTGAGAATATCTTATATATTACTCGAGCTTTGGAACAATTAAACTGAAACGTGGAAATTTTTACTTTAATTTTCGATCACATAGACAAGTAACAGAAGGTCACATCAACATTTCGGCATCCAGTGCCAATCATCAGTCAAGTCATGCACCTTGATATGCTGATATGGGGTGAAGTACCGACTATGTGTTCCATATGAACAATCTACGGTGAAACTAGGACTAGTGAATTATATCTGAGAATGAATGTATAACTACATCTAACGTCAAAACTCCAAAGTTAATCCTAACTCAAGCACTGAAACTCTTACTGTGTCATAGCCGATTAGTGGCGGAACCACTATTTTGTTGTGAGGAATAGCACGTTATTTTTTACAGTGCTGTGCTTACATTGCATGGAACTACATAAATGATGTTAGGAACCATTATGGGTTTGATGAACATCTTATTTTAGACGTTCTGATGAAATTTGTTTTCATCTTATCAAATTGTTTTTGAGAATATCTTATATATTACTCGAGCTTTGCTTGATCGTGGAACAATTAAACTGAGATGTGGAAATTTTTACTTTAATTTTCGATCACATAGACAAGTAACAGAAGGTCACAGGTTGAAAATTTTTCTGTTCTAGTTGAGTTCAATCTGAGCGTCATTACAATGACAAAATAATTCAAAATAAAAAAAATTCTCAACCTATGACCTTCTGTTACTTGTCTATGTGATCGAAAATTGAGTTGAGTCTGAGCGTCATTACAATGACAAACTAATTCAAAATAAAAAAATTCTCAACCGGTGACCTTCTGTTACTATGTGATCGAAAATTAAAGTAAAAATTTCCACGTTTCAGTTGACTATGATTTAAAATACATGAGATGTGGTGAAAACAATAACCACAAACTCAAAAAACGCCACACAAAAACCTTTGGGACAAGTCACCATACGTGAACCTTTGAGTTTTTTTCCCCTGCCGCCTCCCCCTCTAAATTAGTTAAACTACGTCGCATCAGCTTCCCAGACGAGCCCAGACTCATCAAAATCGATTAGAAATTGGCTGAGATATCGAGGTTTGGAAATGACATTTTTCTATGGCCCGTCGATTTTTCTATTGTTCTCATTATTATGAAAACTTTTTCTGATCTGTCGGTTTCTATCTATCTACCTATCTATACCTATCGATCTCGAGAACTGCTCCAACGATTTTCAGGAAATCTTCAGGGAACGTCAGTCTCGGTCCCAAATGAAAAATTTCATAGGCCGCTCTTTTGGTAAAATTCTGGAAAAGTCGTGGCATGGAAAAAAGCGGTCAATTTTGAGGGGTTTTCAGGTAATGCTCGGAGTTTTCGAGTCTTAGCTCCGGAGTGACAGGTTGGTTTCTTCGGGAAAAGTATAGAGTTTGATCAGGAGAATTTTTTGGGATTACAAAATGGCTGTCAGCTGTCAAAGCGGTGCCATCTTGTGTTTTCGTAGGCAATAAATTAGTTTTTTTTGTTTTTGAATTTATTCCTCGGAATGACAATACTTAGAGAGTTGGTTTCTTCTGGAAAGTTATAGAGATTGATGAGTAGAAATTTTTAGGATCTTAAGAAAATAACTACCAGCTGACAAAGCGGTGCCATCTTGGGTTTTCGTAGGCAATAAATTAGGTTTTTTTGATTTTTGAATTTTAGTTTCGGAATGACAATACTTAGAGAGTTGGTTTCTTCGGGAAAGTTATAGAGATTGGTGAGGAAAAGTTTTCGGAATCCTAAGAAAATGGCTTCCAGCTGTCAAAGTGACGCCCTCTTGGATTTTTTGCTATCTTCTGAATTAGAACAGCTAGACAGCTGGTTTCTTCGGGAAAGTTATAGATATTGGTGAGGAGAAAATGACTGCCAGCTGCCAAAGTGAAGTCATCTTGGATTTTTTGCTGTCTTCTTAATTAGAGTAGTTAGACAGTTGGTCAGCTAATGTCAGAAATTTGTCAGCTAGTGTCAGAAATTCGTCAGCAAGACTCAGAAAGTTGTCAGCATGTCTCAAAAAGTTGTCACCAAGTGTCAGACATTTGTCAGCAAGTGTCAACAAGTGTCAGAAAGTCTCAACAAGTAGTCAGCAAGTGTCAGAGAGTCTCAGAAAATTGTCACAAATTGTCAGACAGTTTCATAAAGTTGACAGCAAGCCTCAGAAAGTTGTCAGCAAGTGTCAGAAAGTCTGAGAAAGTTGTCACCAAGTCTTGGAAAGTCTCAGGAAGTACCCAGCAAGTGTCAAAAAGTTGTTAGCAGCTGCCAGAAAGTCTCAGATCATTTTTGACCATGGAAACATAGGTCGCAGAGCTCGCCTTACAAAACTACTGACATCAAACAAAAAAAATCCTTCAAAGGTAAAATGTGACGCAGTCCGTAAGTCCACTTTCAAGATTATTGATATCGTCAGAGGTGACGCTTTCGCTGATAAGATGCGAAAATTTTCTTGAATAAAATGTTAGCTTGTGGTCATAATTTTATTCTTTGAAAAATTTGCACCGCTTCGCGAGTAAAAAAACCATGCGATTTGAGACTGAAATTGAGGCTGTTTTTGTGTTTGGCACTGAGTACTGTATTTTCGAACGTTTTAGACTGTTTTGAGACCGTCATTATCATTAAAACTGATGAGTATGCTCATTTTTGCCTCCATTAATAGAGATTTTTCTGGTGTTTGAGACTGTTGAGACTGATGAGTATGCTCATTTTGAGACTATTTGAGACTGTTGAGTATATTAATTTTGAGACTATTTGAGACTGTTGAGTATGCTAAAATTAAAGGATATTTGTTGAAGCTTCTGCGACTATTTGGTGTACCAAATATACAAAAAAAGACTTTTGAGTATACTCATTTTGAGACTATTTGAGACTGTTGAGTATACTCATTTTGAGACTATTTGAGACTGTTGAGTATACTCATTTTGAGACTATTTGAGACTGTTGAGTATACTCATTTTGAGACGATATCAGACTGTTGAGTAAGTTCATTTTTAGATTATTTGAGACTGTTGAGTACACTCATTTCGAGACTATTTCAGACTGTTGAGTATGTTCATTTTGATGCTATTTGAGATTCTTGAGTATGCTAATTTTGAAGTTTAAGACGCTTTTCTGCCGCCAATGATACTGAAACTTTTTCATTTTGTTCGTAGATGCCGCCACGTACTATTTTCTAAATTATTTTATTAAATTATATTAGAAAGTTGTATTTTTTATTTTTACTTACTTTTTCTGGTCATCCATCTAAGTACTAACCGCGCCGAATGATGCTTAACTTTGCATGTGGACCGCCAACGACGTAACTAATTTGTAGTCTTATTTTGAACCGTTCGTTGTTACGAAAGGATATGAGACTGCTGAGTGTACTCATTTTCGACAAAAATATTTTTCACAAATTTATTGAGGCTTTTGAGACTGTTGAGCATGCTAAAATGTGAAAAATATTTTTTTAAGCCAATGAGACTGTTGAGTGTACTCATTTTCGACAAAAATATTTTTCACAATTTTATTGAGGATTTTGAGACTGTTGAGCATGCTCAAATGTGAAAAATATTTTTTTAAGCCAATGAGACTGCTAAGTGTACTCATTTTCAACAAAAATATTTTTTACAATTTTATTGAGGCTTTTGAGACTGTTGAGCATGCTCAAATGCGAAAAAAAAAATTTTTAGCCAATGAGACTGTTGAGTGTACTAATTTTCGACAAAAATATTTTTTACAATTTTATTGAGGCTTTTGAGACTGTTGAGCATGCTCAATTGTGAAAAATATTTGTTTTAACGAATGAGACTGTTGAGTGTACTCATTTTCGACAAAAAAAATTTTCACAATTTTATTGAGGCTTTTGAGACTGTTGAGCATGCTCAAATGTGAAAACATTTTTTTTAGCCAATGAGACTGTTGAGTGTACTCATTTTCGACAAAAATATTTTTCACAATTTTACTGAGGCTTTTGAGACTGTTGAGCATGCTCAATTGTGAAAAATATTTGTTTTAACGAATGAGACTGTTGAGTGTACTCATTTTCGACAAAAAAAATTTTCACAATTTTATTGAGGCTTTTGAGACTGTTGAGCATGCTCAAATGTGAAAACATTTTTTTTAGCCAATGAGACTGTTGAGTGTACTCATTTTCGACAAAAATATTTTTCACAATTTTACTGAGGCTTTTGAGACTGTTGAGCATGCTCAATTGTGAAAAATATTTGTTTTAACGAATGAGACTGTTGAGTGTACTCATTTTCGACAAAAAAAATTTTCACAATTTTATTGAGGCTTTTGAGACTGTTGAGCATGCTCAAATGTGAAAACATTTTTTTTAGCCAATGAGACTGTTGAGTGTACTCATTTTCGACAAAAATATTTTTCACAATTTTACTGAGGCTTTTCAGACTGTTGAGCATGCTCAAATGTGAAAAAAAAAAATTTAGCCAATGAGAGCATGCTCAAATGTGCATTGCTCAATGACCTCAGGCAGTCTAAATCTAAAAAAAATGTAAAATGAGTGTACTCACTGGTCTCATTAATGATGATTTTATAAAAAAAGCGAAATTGAGTACTTCTGAGTTTTTTTCAAAAATTGAGACTGATTTGAGGCTGTGAGTAATTAAAATTACGTTGTGTTCAAAAAATTGCGTCACAAATGCCAGACCTAACGACGAAATAATTTTTCTGTACTTCGAGTTTTTAGACTGCAGAAATATAACGATTCTTTCTTTTTGCGAAGGTTGCTTTGCATAAATTCAAATTTTTGCGTCATCAGATTAGAACTAAAACTCAGTTACTACCGTTCTTTAAACTTTTTGGAACCGTACGAAATACGAGTCATATTCGTTTACCACTACGTTTGTATTTAGTCGATTTGAGATGGTAGCATCGATTATGGACCATGCCGAATCTGAAAAAAAAATTGTCCGTCCGTCCGTCTGTAAACACGATAATTCGAGTAAATGTTGACAGATTTTAATTTTTATTTTCTCAAAGCGATTTTGTGATTGCAGATGGGCATTTTTGGACGAAGGCCCCACACAAATCTTGCGATCCTTTGTTTCTAACGTTTCTAACTCAATCATCATTGAAATACATAGAAAAGTACAAAATGCATAACTCGAGTACATTTTTTCCGATTTTCATAAAGATTTTGGTTGTTTAAAAAGAATGCTCGACAATTTTTGAAGAAATGAGTCTTCGGACTCAGACAACTGAAAGGTAATCGAAGAGCTGAATACGGAATTGAATTGAACAAATTTTTTATGTGATTGAATCACTCTTAAAGGTTGTGAATGAAAGATATGGGCTTCCAGAAATCAAGAAAAAGAAGGTGAAAATTGGATAAGTGACTCGGGCCTTAGGGTTCTTTATCGCGGCACTAAACGATAACTGGTGATTTTTCATGAATATTCCTCTAATGATGAAGTTTATGAAGTTTTCTGTGTATTGTTGTAGAGAAAAAGAGCCAAACTTGGGCCCGAAGCCTCTCTTTTGGGCCTTAGGTCAGCCACAGCCCAAAAAATGTCTTTAGCTATGTTTAGGAGTAAATTGAGAGGAACTTTATTAAAGTTTGTTTCCAAGGTCACTCTTTAGGCCTCTGGGTCGGCTCTAAGGTTGATCCTAGGCCAATAATTTTGTTTATTTTTTATCATTTTATGATTTTTTTTTTGTATTTTTTTGACAGTTGCTTCGGATGGGTTTTTCAAGATTGCCCTTTCGGCAATTTCCAATAACATTTAATGTCGAAGTAATTTAATAAGGCCATATTTATTTAGATTTAGTTTGAAATTATGTAATTAAACGAATAAATAGACTGCCCTTGTAACAAAGGTTGCTGACATTACACAGTTTATCTATCTATGAATTAAGACATTCGCCATACTATCAAAAGATTGAATTTAAATTGGTTTTTTGCATTGGTGCCTATAAAAGGCCAATTGTAGCACTCAAAATCTCGTAGAAAGGTAGTATAATTTGCCGATTATAGTCGAGTCCTTCGTGCCAACACAAATAATTATATTATTATGGTAGAGTTGACTATAATCTGAGTGATTAGATCCAGAAAACACAACATAATGGCCACTTATGCACGAAACTAAACGTTTAACATCCAAAAACATGTCACTGCTGAAAACTTGAGTGCAAGCGACTGCAGAATGCTTCCATTGCGACGAGTGAGAATGAATTCAAAAAATCTTCGTCACTGATTGTCGTGTGATGTTATCTGATAAACATCATTGCTATTGTTTCGTATAAAACGGGATGTAGCGTTGCACAAGAATCTTTTCTTTTTTTTTGTCAACATATTTAGGTTTTATTTATGCGTATGGTTACATCGATATATTTTTTACAATGACATTTCATTACATGCAGACATAGATTCGTATTAATTTCACTGTTTGTAGTACTCGATGATTCATATTGCCGGGATGATATTAGAACTATTAGATTCGGCAGCCATAGTGATGATATTGTACGTTTTCTGTGCGAGCCATCAGGCTATCATCATTCACACTTGTTCGGTGTCCATATCATATTGAATGTGATGCTGTATGTCTAGTACGAGCGTCATCTATGAAGGACTGTTAGGGTTTATTTGTCCATCAATTTTTTCTTCCATCTACAAGATGGCACTATATGCCGTTCTGATGAAAGTACACATATCTACCTCTCTCCATGAGTGAGTGGCGTCACATATTTTTTTGTGTTTTTCGTTTCGGGCATCGGATACCGAAAGTACCCAGATTCTGAAGCTTGGATAAGCTTGGAGATGTTCCTTATCGATAGTTAATTACAGAAAAATCCTATACATCTCAGGGATCGAACCGGGTTTTCTGCGTGGAAGTCAAGCGCTTTCACCACTACGCCAACCCATCTCCGATTTAGGTGATATCGTTCGATAAATCAAAAAAATCATTTGTTCATAGAATTAGACAGCTGAGTGAGAAATATTCATTGCCATCAAACGAAAAAGTACGACGCTTCTGTTTTGAAAAAAAAAATTTCACGCCTCAAAAACTTTTCTACAATAAAACAAAATATTCAAAACACAATTGACAAAGAATTAAAATTGGAACAACAAAATGAATCGGACGGCAAATCATGGCAAAATTTAAATCCGTCATCTATTCGATCCGTAAATCGCAAAATTTATGTAGCCAATTTTAGAAAACTAACTGGGCACGATCTACTTTTCAAACACTTGGCTCGAATCGGAGTCAAACCATCACCAATGTGCGGATTATGTAGACAAGCAGAGCAAACGTCAAACCATCTCCTATCATGCGTAAGTCTTAATACAGTCAGACAATCAATTGAAAGCCTCGAAGAAGAAGACTTCTTTTCTACTATTTACTGGCATGTGCGCAGTAAACAATAAAATTAAATTAAATCCATTTGTTTAGAAATATTGGAAATAAAGGCATATGAAAGAAAAAAAAAATATCGTTCGATACAGTGAGATGTTTTCGGATGTTAAAAGCATAGTTTCGTGCATAATTGGGTTTTATAGGCACCTGTAATAAACTATCGTATAACACAATGACTGAATTGCTCTCGGGTCATTCACTCCACCTCGACTATAATCGCGCGATTATAGTTCTTGTATTATAATATAATGTTAGTCATAAGATTCGTTAGTTATATGAATAACATTTTACACATTTTTTCAGGCTTTATGTGGTGTTGTATTCGAAGTGCCAACACTGAGTGGTGAAAAGCTTAGAATAAGCACAATGCAGGAAATTATCAAGCCGAATACTGTGAAACGAATCACAGGCTATGGATTACCATTTCCAAAAGACACAAGAAAAGGCGACCTGCTCGTGGCTTTCGATATTAAATTTCCCGAAAGACTTACCACCTCAGAAAAGGAATTATTAAGTGACATTTTACCAGCCTAAAATCGTTTTTATGAATTTGAAATTATATTAGAATTGTGAAGAAAAACTGCAAACGCTGTTGATGAAAGATGCGACAAGCGCCAATATTTTTATTTTTTAAATACTATTAAATTTAATAAACTAATAACAAAATGTTTCCTATGGTGCAAACATTATGCTTTTTGTGATCAATTGTGCCTAAACCTAGTTTATACAAATATTTTATGTTTTACGCTCTCTTTCTCTTTCTTAGTGTATAGCTATTGTTTTTCATTTCATTTGTTAAAACCTTTAGACTAACATTGTTTCCCAAGTTTTTTTACTTCTTTTGTTTGCTCTAAATAAAATGTATAATAACTGTACTTATTACAAATAATTTTAATAAACAAAAATTAGTAAAGAGTGTTTTCCATTAATAACAGTGCACTACATCTCGTCAAGAAAGCCGTTTGGTCTAACTCAACAACACAGGTATTTTCGCCTAAGGCTACTCCGATGACGTGTCCATCCTAATCTGTGGGGACTTCGTTGTCACTATTGGAGATTTAATGAGAATCACGAACAAGCTGATGGTCATGGTCAACCCTACCAATACCAAAAGCGTTTTCTTCAAGTTCTTCGTACCACCTAATGTTGATTAATGTATTGTTTAATGTTGATTCCGTAAGGCACAACAAGTGATGGCCAGTGAACAGTATGTCTCAACTTGAGATTTCTGAATGGATACAGTCACTTAGATTTTCTGGTCGAGGCGGCCAACTGGCCTTGAAACACAGATACTACGATCCTTTGTTCCTTCCCCGTTACTCTTCTATCATTCCACCTAGTCATGTATTCTGTCTTACTTAGGTTCCCACATTAAATGTCCCCATTTCAGAACGCATAGTTTTAAGCGGTACGCCGAATGAGCCTCGTCGTCTGAGCACACGCACTACAATACATCTTCTAGCCTCCGGCACAAGCCGTACACGCCAAATGAATCTCGCTGTTTCCCCTTTTTGAAAAATTAGATGATCCTCCTTTCAGCAGAACGCACATAGTTTTAAGAATGAACAATCGATGACGTCCCTGACGAGCTCCCCCATCGATTTTGTTTCTTCTCATATTTCACGGGAAATATAAAAATGTAACTGTCGTCATTCTCAAAACCAGCGGGACGAAACGGCGTCTCTAGGTCACTTTAGGGATAACTTGACGTTGACTTATTTATAATTTTTTCGTCTTATCGAATTTACACTTTTTTTGGACAAATGACGAAAGACATAGTTTTGGTTCCTCAAATTATCTTCTTAAAAAACAATTTTCATCTATTATATAAATATTACTGTCAAAGTTTTTCAGTTACTGTCAAATATTTCGAAGTGCAGATAAGGACCCGGACGACGCTAGCTTCGCCTGCGCTCGCTTCGTTCGCGCCTGCTCAGATACTTAGTCTAATAGCCTTGCGCTGTGGCTGAGTTCTATTATGGCGTTTTGGCAGTCGCAAAAGTAAGACTTAAACAACCTATGCAGCATATGTCAGAGTCACAGTTGTTTGCAGAAATTATGCAATCGACTTTAATATGTTGAATCTGTTCATGATGTGTTTGTAAATTATCCCGGACATTACAATACATCTTCTAGCCTCCATCGAAACTATGCTTATTCTAAACGAGACGTAAATGTAGTGTATCACATACAACTGAAATACCTTTTTCTAGGGCATTTGTGTGAGCAACCATTAATCTGTTTGTTGGACCACATGCTTAACGTGAAGTCCGAACCACGCCTATATATTGTAGTTACATATAGGATTTCATCTGGTGTTCATTATATCTCCGCCTTAAGATAGACTCAAAGTCTGTACAGTCACTTAATAGCAATTTGTCCCCGGGTTGGGATAAATTGTCTGTGATATCTACTAAATGTTGTGCCTCGGTCATCTCGACTTTATTAGCTGAATTTACAATTTATGCTTATCCTGTTGTGCTGGACAAACACCTTAGTTGGAATTTACACATCACTGGACTTTGCACTAAAATATCTGCACAGATTGGGAGTTACACTCTGCCTATTAAGGCTATGGAATTATTGTACTACAGCGAACCGAATATAAGAAGGGACAAGTCAAATTTTGAACAATGAAATTCCATTGTTTAAAATTCGACTTGTCCGTTTTTATATACGGTTCGCTGTATTCACTGATTCACTCGCGTTTGTCTTATTGTGTCGGTGCGCGGGGCTGTGCAAGTAGACGTCTAATTGACAATCTTCAAAGAAAACTACCCTAGACTACCCTATAGGTAATCTACTAATATGCTTTTTTCGGTTCATCATGTTACCTGTGAGAGGTCTGTATGTGAACGCAGTCTGTAAATTTGTATTTGCGGCTCTATTAGAGGCTTGTGTCACCATCACCATACTGTGAGTTTCCGAAGGCCGACTCATCGCTATCCCACTAGAGGTTCTAAGTTACTATTTGTTCCGTACTGTAGAATTTGTGTTGGTGCGCGTAGAGTTAGTGTCGCTGGAGCGAAATTATTCAATTCATTGCCTCCAAACATACGGATGTCTCATACGCAAGCACAGTTCTGTCGTGCTCTAAAATTGCAATTGTTGAATGGTTGACCTTGTTAGTTGGGTTTTGCTCTGGGAAATCTACTTCCCGAGTGATACAGCTTTATGACCTTGTTTAGCTGCTTTACTTTTTTTTTGTTTTTAGTCAAGCTCAGCTGGAAGGAGTGTCGATCTGTCTGTGAGAGAGAGAGTGGTCTTATTTTGTCAGAGCTGCTGGTGCACATTGCAAGTCATAGAACTTTTCAGTTTCGACAATGGAACATAAGTGAACAATTGTGGTTTTACCTATTGATCTATTCTACTGAAAGTTGACTGATTTATTTATTTTTTCACCGGTTCGTAACAGTAATAAAGTGATTTTCATAGTTAAACGCAAACGTGCTGTCGTTCCAATATTCCAAGAGCTAAGGTAAGCGACAGTAACATAAAAGTTTAATTTCCGCCCGATTCAAGCAATATCGCCTGTCTTTGGTAGTCGTCGGGCGATATTTTTCTTTGAAATAAAGTTTCCTCCGGAAATTGTAAACGAGTAATAGATGTTAAGTCCGGTACAAAGAATTTGGAGCTATTGCGTAGAATCTGCTTTGTTAGCTTAGATTTATTTGCTTTACTGAACCTCGCATTGTGGTTAAAGGTTTTTATGTAAATCGGTAAAGACGGGAAAGCAGCGTCATATTAAAAATTGTATCATTTTTGTAATGAACAACCGTAAATTGTTAGAAATTAAAACATTGTCATTGCATTGGTAAGTGAGCGACGATTTCATCGAGAGAGTAGAGACGACAGAACGAAAACGAACGGAGTTCGGGAGTTTCAACTCGTTGGTTATTGTATCAACTATACAAAGCGTCCTTGGTGCAAAAATTTACTCAGGCCTCTTTGTCTCGTCTGCTTTTCGATACACCAATATCATCCGTAAATAATTAACTTATTAATTAAATAGCTCTCAATCCACTCTGTTTTTCTCAGCTGAGGTGTTCATTTCATATTGCTTTGCACCAACGACTCGTCTTACAGAACCACTTTTGATTTTACCAGTGTTACGGTTTAATAAAAGCAATTGCCCTCACTTGAACTTGTTTAGTATAAGCGGCTCTAACTACGCAAGAGGTTACACGGCTTCAATCTTGCGCTTCTATACTATCTATCAATTCTCAGTTTATGTCGTAGTATGGCATAACACAGGCGCAAAAGAGGAAATATATGACTGCAACCCCCACTAGAAGGTTTTAACTGTCACGTACTCTCTATCAGTTTGCTTCCCATGAGTGCTGTATACATTTAGGCCCACCTGCATCAAATAAGCTACATTTGAAATCAAACGATACCATTTACAGCTCGCTAACCAACAGACCAAATATGAGTAAAGTACAAACACACCGTTGGGCTGATCTAGTCGACTTACGTCCAGAAGGATCTGATGGCGAGTATATGACCGGCATAGAGGTTAACGCTGCAGATTTTCCGGGAATATTCGCAATAGTTCCCATGTCGTTTTAGCGGCAATGAAACGATCTTACGAGTTCGTTTATAAAAATCGTAACAAAACTCACTCGATCAACAGCCAATTCATTTGCAATAGTAATATGCGATTTGTTAACGTAAATGCTCGTTATCCCGGCTCAAACCACGATGCTTTTGTGTGGAAATGTTCATTGGCGTACTCGTTTTTGGAAGGTATTGCAAATGAAATGGGTGAAGAGTGGGAATATTTTCTACTCGGGGACAGCGGCTACCCGCTCCAACCCTGGCTGATGACACCCTACGACTCACCACGCACAGCAGCTGAAAAGCAATTTAACCGTAAGCTTAGAAGTCTGCGATTACTAGTAGAAAGAGCGATTGGATTGCTAAAGGCTCGTTTTAGATGCCTACTAGGAGAACGAAAATTAAGGTACAGCCCATTGGTCAACGGACATATCATCTATTCTTGCACGGTTCTGCACAATTTTCTGTTGGAAAATGGTTATCCTGTGGACGATTTGGAACCGATTTTTGATGAACCAGTCGACTGCGAACATGGGTATCCTTATTTTTCTGATCATCGACAACAAGGAGTTGAAATGAGAGAAAAAATGAAGCAATATTTTACAAATAAGTAACAGAATTTTATTTTTACTGCAAGCGAGATCGGAGCTAATATTAATTTTTCTTCAAGAACATTTCATTTTGATTTTTGATAACAATCTTCTTTTTAGAATCATTTTTAAATAACATTTGGCAATAGATTCCTGAAACTTATTTTTCAATACAATTTCGAAATAATTGAGTCATTTTTTTACAATTTTCCATTTTCAGCTTCACTTTTAAATAACATTTTAGACTATGATGCCCAACAAAAATAAATAATTAAAAACATTTTTAAATAATTCATGAATAAATATGTAGAATTAATTCTTTAGTTTTGTAGAGCAGAAAATAAAAAAAAATTAGTATTGTTTTTTTCGATTTGAAATACTTGTTTCGATTTGACTCGTCATTCTAATTATTTCGGCTTAGAAATTCTCTCGTAAGCGCCGAAAATTCTTGCAGAGCGGACGTGAACATGTGAATCATTTCACAATGGTTTCTGTCGGTTTGATGTTCAAATCTTTCTTGCATTGATATAGATCGCTCTACCATTTCGTAGCTCGTAAACCTCTAAACATTGTCAGCTAAACTTAGCAAATGTAACAGCAACTACTACTATAACTGCTACTATACTACTGCCACGGTCAGAACACAAAAGCAGTTGGAGCTTACTCATTTATTGGTACTGTCCAATGAAAACATATGCAAGGGACCCGTACGCATTAGAATAGATGTGGCAAAAAGAGTCGAGAGTCGAGTAGATATTAACTCTCAAGTATATGCAATTGCGTCCCCATTAAATTGGACAATTTGAAATTTTTTTGTACTAGGGAGGATTTTAGAACCGACCTAGAGGACTTAGGAGAGGCCTCTGACCCATACTTCCATGGAAAAAAAAGCTCGCTCTTTTTAGACTCGTACGAAGAACGAAGTCTATTGCGTTTACCACGACGTTTGTAATCGGTCGCATTTCAACCCGGGAGAAGGGGGGAGCATCGAACTGGTCCTTAGATGGCGAATCAGCAATAAAAAAAGTGTCCGTTCGTCCATTCGTCAACACGATAACTCGAGTAAAACTCTATCACAACAAAAACCCTTTTTAAAAGGGAAACGTGACGCAAGTCCTCGCCCTATTCTTCCAAAACAACTGATATCAATTTGGGTGACGCTTACAGCTTCGGAACGCAAAAAAATCTTTTGAAATATTTTCACTTGAAAAAATGCGTCACAAATGCCGGACCCTCCCAACGTAATAATTTTTCTGCGCTTTCAGACTTCACACACCAAAAATGTAGGTTTGCGCGATGTGTGAAGTACGGGTAGCCAAATTTTTTAGGCATGAAATCTAAAAGCGCAGAAAATTTATTACGTTGGGAGGCTCCGGCATTTATTTCGCATTTTTTTAATCAAAAGTAAAAATATTTCAAAAGAATTTTTTACGTTCCGAAGCTGTAAGTAAATTTGACAATTGATATCAGTTGTTGTGGAAGAAGCGACGAGGACTAGCGTCACGTTTCCCTTTTAAAAAGGGTTTCTGTTGTGATATCAGTAGTTTTAGAAGAAAGTAGGAAACAAATTTCGGCAAAAAAATTCTTTTTTTTAGCCGCCGCCATGGGCCGGTTTCCATGGGCGAAAATGATCCCCTCAACTTCCTCTACAACATATCAAAAGTTTTTTTTTGAGCCACCGCCGCCGCCAAACCGAAGCGCGGCGCCTACTACTTCCATGGGCGAAAATGATCCTTTCAACTTCCTCTACAACATATCAAAAGTTTGTCTTTTTTGAGTCCTCGCCTATTTTCCGCCATTTTGGCGGTCACCCTGACACACTACACACCCAACCCAACAACTTTCCCTTTGACACCAAACCTCTATCTCGAACACACAGCCATTGCCTCATACAAAATGTGCTATCATACACACTACACACACAAACACATACATATGAGGTTTATATGGCGCCTTCTAAGAGCTTTGGCGCCCAAACGAGGCCGGTACCCCCCTTTTTTAAAATCTCATATGACGTAGAATGCCCACCCGAAGCTTCCTGCAAAATTTCAAGAAAAGTTATCGATCCGTTTTCGAGCAAGAGCCAAAAAAGTGGTTTTTCATACAAATGGCCCCGGAACTAACCCACTAACTAAGTAACTAACTAACTAACTAACTAACCCACTAACTAACTAACGTGGGATGTTTGCATTAATTTTGGCTTCTATGAAACAGCACTTTTTGTATAGGAAATGATCATTTTCTAAAGGTCGTATCTTCGGATCTACCGAACCGATTTTAATGAGTGAAAAGACACTTCGCCTTAGAATTTTCCGTAGAATTCAGGAAAAATATTTTCCGGGGGGTACGTCGCAAGGGGGGGAAGTCAAAACTTAGCTGTATATATGGTTCCGAAGTCTACGAAAAAAAATTTCCGAATTTGTTGTTCGTATGGGGACTTGCGTCACGGGCGCATCGCTACCGCGTGCCCATGATTCCGCCGTCTACGAAAAAAAATTTCCTAATTTTTTGATTGTATGGGGACTTGCGTCACGGGCGCCTATGATCGATTTTCAAAAACTTTTTTTCCCTGATTATCGCTAATTGTGACTCGGTTGTTTGAGATCTTTTCATTACCGGAAAATTTTTACTGTGCCAGTGGTAAGCTGTGCGACAAACCCTGTGCCATCTATGAGATGTACAAGCCAACAATGCCTTTCAACGATGGCGCTACACTCAACTTCACTTGACTTGAAACGATTCAATCAGTTTGTTTTGCTTACAAATCTTACAATCGGAACAAATCCGTCTGCGGTTGAGTTTCAAACCAACGCGTCAACTCAATTTCTTAAATCATTTCCGATTTTGGTCGACAATTTATGTAAGAGACTTTCCGCAATTTTGAGTCCTTGGACTAGGGCACTAAAAACGAGTCTCTGGTAGGGCTCGACTTGTTTTTTGTACATAACTCGAGTAAATCTCTTCCGATTTTCAAAAATTGTTTTTTAATCGAAAGGTACAGGAATGTCTCACATCTTAAGGAAGAAAATATTTTAATTAGAAGCCTTTGGACTCATCCAGGACCTTGAAACTGAGTTTCTACTAGGGCCCAACGTGTTTGTTTACATAAATCGGGCAAATCCTAACCAATTTTGTTGATTTTTTTTCTATTTGTGAGTTAACCGAATTATATTCAAAAACAAATTTGCCCGATGCCTGTGCTTAGAGTTCAAGTGGACCTCATGTCAGTTCTAAGGTCGGCCCTATCCAAAAAAAAATTGGTTCTGCTATATTGCAGAGCAATAATTGAGGAAAAGATTTTTGTCGGCCCTAGACAAAAAAATGGTTTTTTGCTATGTTGTAGAGAAAATTGAGGGAAATATTTTTATCTATGGAAGTATTTGTCCGAGGCCTCTCCTCGAGGTCGGCCCTAGCACAGAAAATGGTGTTTTGCTATGTTTGAGGCGAAAATGTTTGTCTGTTGCGATCAATTTTGAGCTTTCGGGAAGGATTTTTTACAACTTTGCTTCAGACTGCAGAAAAAACCTCATCATTAAATGTGAATTGGACCCACCTTAAGGACTCTACAACCCGAACCATATAACAGATGTTCACTTATTTAATTTTCGTGATACATTTCATTCCAAACCTTGAAGAGCGGTTTCCGTGCTAATTTCGCGAAGATATGCGTCAAAAACCTTCACTGACCTACAAAAAATCACGTTTTGACCAGTTTTTCGACCATAACTTCGAAAGTTTTCGAACAATTTTGCCCAAATTCAATTCTGTAATCAATTTTTTGATTATCTTTCAGAAAAAAAGACTACATAAATAAAAAACTTGTTGTGCCCTAGTAGAGACTCAGTTTTAGGGCCGTAGCTGAGTCCAAGAGCTCAAAATCAAAAAATGTTCTTCCATGAATGGTCTTGCATGCATATATCTTTCGAACAAAAATTTTTTTTTGAAAATCGGAAGAGATTTACTCGAGTTAAACTTACGTCAACATTTTTACGTACTTTTAATGAAATTTTACTTATTCTACGAATGTTCGTCCTACAGCACTTTCTATTAATGTATGCCTATTCTGTTGTCTCACTTTAACGCGTGCGCGTAGAAGTATTAACTCCAAATAGACACTATACGTGCACACCATCATGAAACTTGTGGGACCAACAATAACAATCTTTGAATTTTCAAAAAAGTTCGTAGAAATATTGACGTAAGTTTATGTATAAAAGACCGAGAACCACTCGTCCAAAAATTGCCATCTGCAATACCAAATCCAATTTTGGTACTACTCGAGTTATCGTGTTTACGGACGGGCAAAGTTTTTCTGCAGATTCGGCATCTAAGGACCATGATCGATGCTCCCCCATTGAATCGGGTGGTAACAAACGTAATGGTACTTCGTACGTGTCTAAAAAAACGATGTATGTAGCATGTAGCTGTTCTGTTGCATAATTAAATATAGACGTTATATATAAAGTTATGAAACGATGAACATTGCGTTGCGTTTTTCTTATTTTCGGTGGCAAGGCGGGCCCCCAAATCTGTAACTAATATACATTATACAATATATAGCGTCCTTGACCCCACGTAGTGGGTCTGTCGTCCTTAGCTCCGCCTTTTAAAGTAATTAAATTGAAAAAATACTAACGTTTCTGTATCTACGGTTCCGACGTTCACCCGACACCTCATTTTGCTCACGATTTTGGCGTCGATCTTGTGAACTGCTATCGGCATGATTTCCAGAAGAGTTTTCGTGCCCTGACGAACCATTTTCTGAGCGTTGCAACGTACGACTTGCCAGACGTTGTGTCGAACTATTTTCGGAAATATTGCCTCGAGAGTTCTGGACAACTTCCTGACTGTCCCGGTGAGTTTCAGATGTACCTACTCTTGCATTCGGAGCAACTGAATTTGTTCTGATTTCAGTACCATTAACAGGACGGTTTTCGCAACGACTTTCTGGGCACTGTGATGCAGGATTTCCTGTGCGTTGTGTCATCCGACGTTCCAGGTGTAGAATGGAACCATTTTTGAAGCGGCTTACTTGAGAGTTTTGTGAAACTTCTCGAGTATCGCAGTTAGCTTCGGATGCATCGCTTTCGTGAACAATGGGAGTACCGAAAGTAATCAATTCAGCAACGTAGTCCCTTTCTTCGCTATTTTGATAAACATTGTCAGATTGGTTGGTGGAAAGATTCGGTCGATCAGAAACAACGGTTGACGCTGAATTCGATCCAAGGGTTTGAAATGGTAATGTCTGAAAAATGTTAAACGTAAAAGTGCTGTAAAAGTTTAGGGGTAAACGATTTACGAATGTGACAACTAGTTTAAAAAATGTGCGATAAAAAATTCATTGATTGATTACGCAGTCTACCTTTTCGTAAAGAAGCCCGCCTTCACTGAGACCTTGAATTCCATCTAGTAAATCAATACCATACATTGTTAGAATTTTTTCGTCTGATTCAGACAATTTCGTAACAATCCCTCGTTTTTTATTTATATCGTTTCGTAAACAAGCGACATTGTTCTTAGCGCGCAGTCGGATGCAGGTAAATGTCTAATAATGGTAAAGGTTATCAATTGGAACTTTATTTACTGGATTTCTTCATACATTCTCCCAACCTTTCCCATTTTTGAATGGCGGTCCCAACGAATTCAGTTCTTTAGCGTAATCTTCCCAAATTCGTCTTTTAATGGCTACTCCATGAAAACCAGGAAAACGACCGACTGTCCGTAAAAAATTTTGTTCGACCAGCATTAAGAGCCTTCGCTTTTGGGCTATCGAAACTCGCTATAGAAAAGTTGAAAAGCCAAATTGAAACACATGCTTCTTAAATTGAATTCAAATCAAAATGAACACCGGTTTTCACATTCGATTAGGAACTGTTCGAGTTTAGTGAGTGAGGGAGGGGGGTTCGGGCCTAGGGTGCAGGAGGATCACGCGACATTTTTGAATTTTTGAAAAAGTTTCATTAATTCATACGAACGTTGGGCGCTCGACCTTCAGATTCAAAAATCCCAGCCCGTCAGTCCAGCTTGACTTTATTTCAAATGTTTTCAAATCGCATAGTTTAAGTATTCCTTGCAGTGCACTGAATGAATTGTCGTCACAGTGATAAGGGGTCGTTCATAAAGTATGTCACGCAAAAATCGACGTTTTGTAGACCACTGTCACACGAGCTCGAAACCCCCTCCCCTCCCCCCTCCCCCCATTTATGACGTAAAGGGAACAAACATTTAAAACTCGCGGAAACCCATGAAATTTCTACAAAACATAAAATTTTCTTATATGTGAGAATAGCGAACTAGCATGAGGGTGGTGTCACTCCATCCAAGTTAGAAACGCATCACATCAGACTGCGTACTTTCTCTCTTTGAGCCATAAACAAGGAGGCTGACTGGTGTCACAACTTTGAGTGTAACAAATACCAGACTATTTGTTAAATAAAATAAAATAAATTCATACGACTTGAATGTCTGTAACGAACTGAACTCTCAAAAGAACTACTCGAGCTTATTGCTCTTCTCAAAAAATAAATTATTGGGGTTGCCATATATTTGATTCGCTGAGTACCAAGGGTTGTAATTTTCTAAACATTGAGTATATCACTGTGACGGCAATGCAGTCAATGCACTGCAAGGACATTATAGTCAAGTTGCATTGAGCTTCGATTGCACTCTTATGTGCCTGGCGAAGCAAACAGATACACAACTGCGGTGAAGGTCGGGCACCCAACGGTCCAGCCGCTTTCGAGTATTTGAAAATTTACAGAATACACTTTCTTTTTAAATATTTGGACGTTAGAGTTACAGGAACGGAAAAGTGAAAACCGACAAGTTTCTGATTTGTCATACGAATTTACCATACAAATCAGAAACTTGTCTTTTTTCACTTTTCCGTCCCTGTATTTAAAAAACGTCGAAAAAAAATGTAAATTTCAATCAAACGTTTTCACAAATTTTCTGTGACGTAACACGGATCCAGACCCCCCTTCCCCCTGTCACACTCTGTCACGCGGAAACTTCAAACAACACGGAGTGTTCAATGTAACATAAATTGAGGTTAATACAACTTACTATAATTTTCCGAACTCCTGTTCCCTTTCGTTGTCCTCGTTTGCACGTCATCGGTGCTCGTAACCCGTTTGTTACTCGCCCTCTACGCATTGTCCGTCCACCGTTTAATACTCGCCCTGCACGCATTGCTTGTCTACCTCGCATTACTTGTCTTCCTCGCATTGCTCGTCTACCTCGCAATGTTCGTCTTCCTCGCATAGCTTGTAAGCCTTGGACTCTGCGAGTAACATTTATACGTCCTTCAGCAATTCTCTCATTGGATAGAATGCGACGCGTTGGAACTTCAGACGAGTTATGTAGCTGTTCTTCCGGATGTGATTGTTCAGTAACGTGAGGGTCATATGAGAATTCCTCCAATTCATTAACCCCTGAATCATATTTCGACTCGGACTGCACAACGCGGATTTCGTTATTTGTTGTAGAAGGAATGACGATTGGCTCTTCTACAGGATCGTAGGAGAAAAATTCATTCGTACTTTCCCATAAATGGTCGTTTGTAGCAACTACATCCTCTGCGAATTGCTCCGAAATCATTCCATCATTTGATGTTCCGGCAAATGTGACATTATGTTCCGAACTGTTTTCACCATTATCGCCAATGTTGGACTCATCTTCTGGTCTTTCGCTAGGTGTTTCGTAAATATTTTCTTTCTCGGACTCCTGCTCAACGCCCAACGTTGTCACGTAAAACATTTGCACAAAAATTCCATCCAACGAATTCATATCATTGAGGTTAAATGACTGCCCACTCTGCACGCATCTTTTGACCAGTGAATCCAATTTGGTTTTTACGCGTGATTTCATGTAATGGAACGACTGATGAATGAAATAATTTCTACATGAAATAATCAATAAATTGAATTGAAAATTAAACATATGAAGGGACCTGTACGTATCAGAATAGATGCGGCAAATATTGCCTTACGTCCACATTAAATTGTATTGGAAATTGCCGATAGGGCAATATGGAAAAACCGTCCGAAGGAACGGTGTAAAAAAAATTATCCGAAAAATTGACCCCCAAATAGTGAACAATGTTCTCCTCCCAATTTTAGTACTGACCTAGGGCTCTAAGTAGAGGCCTCGGACACATACTTCCATAGACAAAAATGTTTCCCTCAATTTGCCCCGCAACGAAGAAAAAAAGTTGTTTGGTTAGGGCCGACCTTAGGACCGTCATGAGGCCCTCAGCACAGGCAAAAGTTTTTTTTTATAAATTGTCGGGCATGCCTAGATCTTTCAAACAATTTTTTTTTTAAATCGGAAAAGATCTACTCGAATTATGTACAAAAGACCAAAAACCACTTAAACGACGGCCCTTGGGCCTTTCAGGGGAAAAAAAGTTTTTGAAAATCGGTTGAGTTTTACTCGTGCTAACGTGTTAACGGACGGACGGACGGACACTTTTTTTATTGTTGATTCGTCAACTAAGGACGATGCTCCTCCCCTACCCCCGGGTCGTTACAAAGGTCGTGGTAAACGCAATAGACCTCTTTTCGAAGCACTCGTGCTCTAAACTAAACTTTTGATAGCTTGTACAGGAATTTTTGCCCATGGGATGGGGCGCCGCAGCTGCTCAGCTTGGAGGCGGCTCAAACAAAATTTTGATATGTTGTAGAGGAAGTTGTAAGGATCATTTTCGCTCACGGAAGTAGGCGCCGCTGTGCTTCAGGTTCTCGACGTAAGGGTTCGAAAAAAATTTCTTTTATTCCACAGAAAGTCTGTTTCTACTTCCAAAACTACTGATATCTCAACAAAAACCCTTTTAAAAGAGAAATGTGACGTAAGTCCTCGTCCCTTCTTCCAAAACAACTGATATTTATTGGGGTGACGCTGAGGGGCCATTCATAAATGACGTCCAATACTTTTTATTCATTTCTGATAACCCCTCGTCGAATTGCGTCTGTTTTGTGTGGGGGGGCTACTATGACGCTAATATGACGTCCGTTTTCGTTGACACCCCTCCATTTCCATCTAAAAAAATGAGCCAATCTTTGAAGTCTTTTTCATGTGTGAAACTTATACACTTTTTCAATTAGCCGGAGTGAAAGAACATTTTATTTCTGTCAAAGTGGCCGAACTTACTTTTTAAAGAATACACACACTTAGCTATAACGTCGTCGTATTTTACTTTGGAAAAATTAGAGATATGAGACAACGTGAGAATCTTATTTACAATTTTTAACTCTCACAGCTGACGGCCTTTTTTATGGTGTTTCACATTAAGACGTATTTGAGAGCTTTTATTTTAAAAAAATTTCGTCTACAACGCAAGTTATTTAGTATGTGAAGAAAAAAATTCGCTCGCTCCGCTCGCAATTTGTAGAAATCCTCATTCGCCATTTTTAAAACAACGCATTTGCAAATTTATTATACAAAACGAAAAGTGTAATGTTCACGAGTGAATTTTTCATCAGACGTCCGTCCTACTAGCTCTTGATCCCCCCCTCCCATTCGTCCGATCTTGTCGACCCCCTACCTACCCCTCCTTCCATCAGACGTCATTTATGAATGACTCCTAAAAGCTTCGATTAAAAAAAGCGTCATCAATGCTCCATCCCCCAGTAGGATTGTTTTTCTGATCTTTCAGCCTTCACACCCCAAAAATTTAACTTTATTAAACTTTTCCCGTCATTTAACTTTAAGCAATGTATGGAGTATTTTTTCTACTGGAAAATAAGTTTGTGTATATGAAAGCTGAAGGTGTAGTGGGTTCGGCGTTCGTGACGCATTTTTTTAATCGAATGTGAAAATATTTCAAAAAAAATTTTTGCGTTTCGAAGCGTTAAGCGTCACCTCAATTGACATCAGTTGTTTCAGAAGAAGGAACAAGGATTTGCGTCACTTTTCCCTTTTAAAAGAGTTTTTGCTGTGATTTCATCTACAATTAATAAAAATTATTAGATTAGGACCGAAGCTAGTGAGTGTCTTCTCCAAGCTGTACTTCCATTAGAAAAAAGTTTAGGTGAAAAAAATGTAGTGACCTTCGAAACACGTCATTTTTGACACCCGATTTGGAGCCATTTTGCGGAAATTTCCATTTTTTTGTTGTGGTAAATTTTCTGAGACAAAACTATTTTCTTGGTGGGACATCTCTACACTAATCGGTCACAAAAAAATCACGAGCTACGAAATGAAATAAAGATCGGTCAATACAGTCTTCCACTCATTGTACGTTTTCGATGGACCCAATTCATTCAGACGTGCAGCAATTTGTTTCCACGTTTCTTCATCAATGTCTTTGTCATTTACGTTGTAACATCTGCCGGTGGTTCTAAGAAAATGAGTTTGAATCAACCGGACAAGTTCCTCCTTTTGTTTAGATAACATTCGGGGGTTTCGCTGAAAAAGTAATTAAAAACATAAAAGTAAAGTAAACAATGCCACTTTAAACAATTCATTTTACGGTAGTAAACTTACTTTTTCTTTGATTTTCAACATTTTCGTTTGGCAAGTCACATGTGCACCCAGAAAAACTGACAGTTATAACTTCACAAATGTAACGAAAGAGAAAATGTATTAGTCGCTGTTTTCACTTCTTCTTTTTCACTAGCTAACCAAACCGGTAGCTGCTTTGTAGAATTTTATAATGATTTATAAAAAGGCTATAATCTTACTCCAGAACCAAAAAGAGCTTAAGAATTTAGATATAAATATTGATAAACCAATTAGTGATATCACATGTAAATTGGAACAAGAATCTACTTGCATCAGAAACGATTTTCACGACCATTTCAAAGTATATGACAACAAACTTGCTAGTATCAGTCAAGCAGTTCAAGTTCATTCTGTGCGAATTTATCGACTCGAAACTGATATTGAAAATAACAACAGAATTAAACGATATTGTACAGAGAGGCGTACCTGCTGGTAAAAAGGATCTGTTGAACGCTTTAATGATGATTTCTAAAGCAATAAAATTCAATCATTCGAAATATGACAGCGTTAACAACATCTTCCGTGTTCGTGGAAATAATGATGTAGCTCCACCTGTTATTGTGCAATTTACTACGTCATTGTATAAGCGTGAATTGATGTTGAATTGTTTCAAGTTTGGACCGTTGAGATTGAGTGATATTGGTTGTAACTCTGACAACAGAGTATGTGCATCGGACAACTTTACAAAACGTAACGGGGATATACATCGCACAGCCCTACAGATGTTAAAGGATAAAAAATTATTTAAAGTCCAAACACGTTCTGGTTTTGTCTTCGTTCAATTGTCAGCTGATTGCAAAATGGTGAAGGTAAATTGTCTGGAAGAGCTGTCAAATTTGAAAAATGGCATCGGCGACACAGCCGATCTGAATGCACACGATGTCACGTTAATCGAGCAGACTACTGGTCATTATTAAATTGCTTATCAATTATTCTTAATCCGCAAAAAACCTCTTACAGAGGAGGTGTGACGCAAGTCTTTAAGTCTGCTTACAAAAGCTGTGAAATCAGAAAAGTGTGACGCATTAATCATCTGA
The DNA here is from genome assembly GCA_029228625.1 of Pseudolycoriella hygida. Taxonomy (NCBI): domain Eukaryota; kingdom Metazoa; phylum Arthropoda; class Insecta; order Diptera; family Sciaridae; genus Pseudolycoriella; species Pseudolycoriella hygida. The sequence continues at coordinate 109,002,587 of CM055403.1, forward strand.
GGTAAAACTTTTTTCTTCCAGTTCTTCTTCAGTTCTTCAAAAGTTCTGAAATCAGAGCGGAGTGACGCATTAAACTTCGATTCGCAACAAACATTTTTAAACAAAATTATGTTGAGTTCAAAAAATTGCGTCACACTGCCAGACCCAACGACAAAACAATTTTTCTGTACTTTCAGTTTTTACGCTGCGAAAATTTGACTTTTATTTCTTATCACATCGTCTAGGGTAAATTTAAATTTTTGCGTCTAAAAACTGAGTGTTGAAAAATTATTCCGCTGGTGGGTCTGGCATTTGTGACGCAATTTTTTGAACTCAACATAATTTTGTTTAAAAATGTTTGTTGCGAATCGAAGTTTAATGCGTTTCCCCGTATTACCATTTCACCGTTCTACCATTTCCCCCGCACAACCGTTTCCCCCGCACTACTGTTTTCCCCGGACAACCGTTTCCAACGTACTACTGTTTCGCGTACAACCGTTTCTCTCGTAATACCATTTTCTCTTTACTACTGTTTTCACCGTACTACCATTTCTCCATACAACCGGTTACCCCGTACTGCTTCTTCCCCCGAGCTGCCCCACCAATACTGGTGACTTTTACTAACTAAACTCTAGGACTTTGCTAAAGAAACCTATGGTTGGTTGGTTTTATTTAGGAAACATAATTCAGTTCGCTACACAGTTTACAAAATACACTTAAAAACTATGAAGCTAAATTAATTGTATCTCCGTCTGTTTAACGTCCTGAATTAAAGCACTGAGGCCGTTGCGCCTATTGTGCTGCATCTCCTTCTCTATTTACTTTAAACTCCCCTTTCGGGTTCCATCAGTCTCCTGCTCCTTGTGATAAAGGAGAGCACGTCGACTAATTTCAGTTTTAGCTGCTCTTCGGGGGTCAGATAGAAGTCTCCTAAGAGCTTCGTTCCTAGACCTTTTAAAGCCGGACAAGTGCATATGAAATGCCTCGCCGTTTCTGGTTCTAGTCCACAGCCACTGCATGTCGGATCTGCAATCATTCCCATCTTGCTGAGATGGTATTTCAAACTGTTGTGACCTGTTAAGATCCCTACAAGTTTGCTTCATTCACTCCTGTTGAGGTTCAACAGAAATTTTGTGTTTTCGGCATTACATCCGATCAAAAATTCTTTAGATTGCCTACAGGTTGGGATCGTTTCCCATCTATCCTGGTGGCACTGATTCATTTTCGCCTTCACTAAGAACTCAATTAAGCCTGCATGTCTGCTGACAGCAGGTTCTGACCCAATGAATGTGGAACTGCTTCCCTCTCTGGCCAACTGATCAGCTTTTTCGTTCCACTGCACTCCTGAGTGACTTGGTACCCATGTCAATGTGACTTTATTGTCTCTTGACAGAGTTTCCAGAGTCTCCAGTTTCGACCAAATCTTGACCGATGACAGCGCCTCTATGGACGATTCACTGTCTGAACAGATCAAAATTTTCTTAATTGCACAAAATGCAAATTTATTCTCCACAAAATATCGATCCCGCAAAATGGTTCTTTTGGTCCCCAGTTAACCAATTCCAAAAGGGACTATAGATATCAGCTATAGGTAAAGAATCTGGCTGAACACAAGTTTTGTCGTTTGTGAGGACCATTTTCTAAAAATATTTAGTTTCTTTGACCACTTCATGTCCATTCGGCATGTAAATCCAACCCTCAATATTTAATATTTGGGTTATGTTATAATAGATTTTGTAAACAGCAATGGAAGCAGTTTTTTCTTGTTCTGTAGGTACACCTAAATCTTATTTTCGGAAAATGTGAAATTACAATTTTAATTTAAAAAAAATAACGACACCTTTAATGTTTGCCGTAGAACATTGTTTGCCTTAATATTATCCATTTTATCGAAATAAAATAAAAACCAAATAAAAAAATGTTAGGCGCATTCCTAATTGTCGAAAGAAAATATCCAACAATATGGAAGGAAAGTGTTGAAACCGATACCTTGAACTAACAGTTACAAGATGGGCTAAACTAATTCTACAGTTGTGTGACCTAGTGGGTTGTTGATGTGTGGCTTAGTGAGCCGTTCGGTTTGAGGCTTAGTTAGCCGTTTGGTGACCTAGTTGGTCGTTTGAGAAATAAACGAACCCTTTAGACTTGTTGTCTAGGCAAGAGACGAATTTATTCTCAATTATTTCATACAATGTTCTCGTATTTATACTAATAAACTACACAAAGAACACTAGATTTTACATGATTTAAAAGGACTACTTTTCTTTCCTTAATATTAGAATTTCTGAGTGAAAAACACTCATTCGAGTTTTAACATACTCCCACTATTTTTATGAGAATAAAAATACAATTCTCTCGAATGAGTGTAGCTGTTACCACACTTTCTACTACATTACGCATTTTCCGCCACTGACTAATGTTTCTTAATTCCAATGGCGAATTTCTGATGTCGATGACAATTATTTGAAGCTAACGACCAAATTTATCTTGCTGTCACCATTACTTTACGTCGCGTCGTTGACTAATTTTATTTCGAGACGTCACGATCCTCCCACAATTTTTATGGGAATAAAAATTAACCACGTCTCGAAAATTCACTCGTGATTATCATCTGTTCAATGATTGAAAGATAACCAACCAATGATAACGCTGACCAATCCATTACGATCGATTCAATCATTCTTTAACCTTTGTTGAGGACTTCGGCTCGACCAATTCGATAACCTCGGCGTCTTGATCTATTCTTTAATTGAAGGAATTCGGCTCGACCATTTCGATAAAATTGACGCCTTTTTCACCAACTCTTTGAGGACTTCGGCTCGACCAATTCGATAACCTTGGCGCCTTTTTCACCAATTCTTTGAGGACTTCGGTTCGACCAATTCGATAACCTTGGCTCCTTTTTCACCAACTCTTTGAGGACTTCGGCTCGACCAATTCGATAACCTTGGCGTCTTGACCAATTCGATTTTGAGGACTTTTGGCTCGACCATTTCGATAACCTTGGCGCCTTTTTCACCACTTCTTTGAGGACTTCGGTTGGACCAATTCGATAACCTTGGCGTCTTGACCAATTCGATTTTGAGGACTTTTGGCTCGACCATTTCGATAACCTTGGCGCCTTTTTCACCACTTCTTTGAGGACTTCGGTTCGACCAATTCGATAACCTTGGCGCCTTTTTCACCAATTCTTTGAGGACTTCGGTTCGACCAATTCGATAACCTTGGCGCCTTTTTCACCAACTCTATGAGGACTTCGGTTCGACCAATTCGATAAACTTGGCGCCTTGACCAATTCGATTTTGAGGACTTTTGGCTCGACCATTTCGAAAACCTTGCCGCCTTTTTTACCACTTCTTTGAGGACTTCGGCTCGACCAATTCGATAACCTTGGCGTCTTGATCAATTCGATTTTGAGGACCAACATCAATGACGTTATTCATGTGATCCAATTTACACACGCAAACGATGACCAAACTTTGAGAAGCCGTGTGCCGAAACATACATCCGACTCTCGTTCACTAACGCCCACTAAGTCCACGCGGGGGCGCCATATGTTGAAACCGATACCTTGAACTAACAGTTACAAGATGGGTTAAACTAATTCTACAGTTGTGTGATCTAGTGGGTTGTTGATGTGTGGCTTAGTGAGCCGTTCGGTTTGAGGCTTAGTTAGCCGTTTCGTGACCTAGTCGGTCGTTTGAGAAATAAACGAACCCTTTAGACTTGTTGTCTAGGCAAGAGACGAATTTATTCTCAATTATTTCATACAATGTTCTCGTATTTATACTAATAAACTACACAAAGAACACTAGATTTTACATGATTTAAAAGGACTACTTTTCTTTCCTTAATATTAACACTCAACTCAACTAACACTAAAAACACTCATTCGAGTTTTAACAGAAAGCCTTGTTACACCAGTTCACAAATCGGGTACCAAGACAAAAGCAATAAACAACCGGTCTATAAGCATTCTCTGTACAGCTTCCAAAGTTTTTGAACGTCTTATCTTTAATGAACTATATGGGCACACAAGGCCAAATGTTACCCCTTCCCAACATGGTTTTGTCTACTATTACAAATTTAATCGAATACTCCAGCTACGTGACTGATTCAATTACGAAAGGAGGACAAGTTGACACGATCTACAGTGACTTTTCGAAGGCTTTCGATCAAGTCTCACACAACCTCCTCCTGCAGCGGTTACGCGGCTACGGAATCAACGAAGGACTGCTTTTATGGTTTTCATCTTACTTAATCAACAGATCGCAATTTTTAGTTTTGGGTAACACTAAATCAGAAAGAATAATTCCAACATCGGGCATACCTCAGGGCTCCATACTTGTCCCGCTTCTTATTCTTCTACTTATTAATAATTTGCCGGAAGTCTTCAAGTCATCTACAGCTTCATTATTCGCCGACGATCTAAAACTCTACAAAAAAATCGTCGATGCCACTGACTATCAATTGCTGTAAGAGGACATCGATCGGCTGTCTAAATGGTGCGAATGTCACAGGCTTCATCTTAACATTAGCAAATGCTTTAGCCTCACTACATAAAACAAACAAAGACTACCAAATAAATGGCACTGTACTGAACAAGTTAACGGAGGTGTACAAAGCTTCAAGCTATTCGACAAAGACACAAGGAAATCGTATCAGATGGATGATTGGTTTCATCTTCCGGTCTACCAAGTCGTTTAACGACCTATCAAGCATAGTTCGACTGTATTGTGCATGCGTTCGTAGCAGATTGGAGTATTGCACTCCAGTCTGGAATCCCATGTATGGAACATATATCGACACCATCGAGAAAGTGCAAAAACGTTTCACTCGGATGCTTTACTAGAAATTCCGTTGGAAAAAATCCGACTAACATACTAGATTGCAACAACTAAATCTTCAATCACTCGAAACTCGACGTTTGATATTTGATGAGAAAGTATTATACAATATTATACATAATCGAATTGACACATCCCTGGCCTCACGTATAACCTTCAACACACCTGCACGTTTCACTAGGCATCAAAATACATATCATATACCAGTGGCATTGTGGTACACACATAAATCAAATGTTCATTGAAAACAAATTAATTTATTTTATATCGAGTTACCTTAGAATCTGCTATATAAGCAATACATTTTGTAGAACATTTAGCATTCAAATATATGGTTCTAAACTAATAACATGAATTTGTTTTGATCAGTTACGTGAACTGATCAAAACAAATTCCTGTTATCAGCTTAGATCCATATATTTGAATGCTAAATGTTCTACAAAATGTATTGCTTATATAGCAGATTCTAGGGTAACTCGATATAAAATAAATTAATTTGTTTTCAATGAACATTTGATTTATGTGTGTACCACAGCGTCGACCAACATCATTCGTAACTCACCTCTCTACAGAATTCAAGAACTTCAAAACATTTATTTCAACAGCATAAATCTTCTAACAGACTAAACCAACAATTTCAATTTTGACCTAAGGTATTAGTGACTGTGATTCGTATTGAAGCGATAGTGGAAATCTGGTAATATTAGAGAGCGTCAGATTGCAACCACTAAATCCAACTAAAACGAACACTAACGATAAATTCAATTTTCAAGCTTTGACAGAAATGAATCATGGACATTTGCCTTTACCGTTGGTGTTTAGCGTTTTTGTTGCTTGTTGGATTTAGAGATTGCAATCTGACGCTCTCTATTATTGAAATGGGTGACCTAACTGAAATGCTACGATTTGTGGATAACTACTTTGAATTTGTAGTGTTAAATAAATAAAATAAATAATATATAAATGAATATTATTTACAAGCTTAAAATAAATTAATTATATAGAAGTTAAGATGAACGGTAATAGAAACTTCGTAAGTTAAGAGGAATAAAAAAATTAAAAAAAATATAATAACAAAGAAGAAACAATAATAGTTATTGTGAATTTATATGAAATGAAAGTAGAATGAAAAATGTAAAGATTTAATTTCCATTTATATTGTTTACTTCTAATTACTTACCGTATAGTTTGGTTAATATGTTATTAGGCAAATGGCCTGTTTATTAACCAATAAAGGAAAACAAACAAACAGACATTACGACAACGTCAAACCACTCCGAAAAGAGTAACTAGCCCCGAATCAGCGGATCAATTTCAATCACTATCGTCAACCAACTTGCCGTAGAAACTGAGTCAGGCATCAGCAGAGGAGAATTTCTTCAATCATAGTAATCATGGAGCCTGTGGTACACACATTAATCAAATCATCATTGGAATTAAAACGATTTATTTTGTATCGAGTCACCTTAGACTTTACTATATAAGCAATGCATTTTGTTAAATGTTTAGCATTCAAATATATGGTATCAAACTAGTAAAATGAATTTGTTTTGACTAGTTCCCATATAATTGGTGACCCACGACTCTGAACGTATTTCAGATCGCAAAAAACATAAAGCTTTCGCTTTACAAAGCAAATTGCTAAAAATTTTAAATTTGTTTTTACTAACAAATCAAATTTTAGCGTTCAAAATGTGTTTCAAATTTCCAAATATTTATATTTGTGAGAACAAATTTTCTAACAAGCAAATTTTACAAACATCAAATTTTTGCTTCTCTGCTAAATAAAATGGCAGAAGGTGCAACACCACCAGCACCAACACAAAACCCTAACGCCGCAATCCTCGATGACGATTACGAAATCGATGGACAACAAAATTTAGCAGCTAATATTAATACGGGCAGTATTAACACCATCCAGATAAAAATTCCACCTTTCTGGAAAGCTGACCCTGATCTTTGGTTCCTACAAATTGAAGCTCAATTTTCAACAGCTGGAATTATATCTGATATTTCAAAATACAACCAAATTGTTGGCAAACTAGACACAGACACTTTAACAACAGTCAGTGACATAGTTAAAAATCCACCTGCCACCAACAAATATCAGACTCTAAAAAGTCGATTAACAAATCAATTTGCTGATTCAGATCGTAAAAAATTAAAAACTTTATTCAATGATCTTTCACTAATTGATGAAAAACCTTCCAATTTACTTCGGAAGATGAAAGATAAGTCTTGTGGTAAAGTTGGAGACGACTTATTACTAGAGTTATGGACTAATGGACTACCACAACAAATACAAGCAATTCTATCTTGCTCAACCGAACCACTTGATCAACAAGTAACAATGGCCGATAAAATTTATGAAACAATCGACCAAAATTCAATCCAAACTTTATCTCGCTCCAGCGATTTCACAACACAGATTTGCAAACTAGAAGATAAAATTGATTCTCTTCAAAAAGAAATCAATCAATCTAAATCTCGCAACAGATCTGCTCAACAAAATCGTTCCTCATCCCGTTCGACACATTATAGTCGTTCCAAACCAAACTCAAACTATTGTTGGTATCACCAACGATTCAGAGATAAAGCCAAAAAATGTGATCCTCCCTGTTCTTATAACAACAAAAGGAACAGGAAATCAAAAAACTAATAAGAGAGTCAAGCCCAGCGCAACTTGACACAGACAAATTTATAAGTCGCTTATATGTTAAAGAGAAGAATTCCGGAAGGAACTACCTTATCGATACTGGTGCTGACATAAGTGTTATTCCACCTACAACAAAAGAAAAAGGTCACACTTCTTGTAATTTTACTTTACGTGCTGCTAATGGTACGCCAATTAAAACTTACGGAAGCAAATCCATCACACTAAACCTAGGCCTCCGACGTAACATTCGTTGGATATTTGTTATTGCAGATGTGCAATAACCCATCATTGGATTAGACCTACTAACAAAATTCGATTTACTGGTAGATGTCAAAAATAGCAAACTAATTGATAATTTAACATCATTATCAACAAACGGAATAAAAATTGATTGTAATCCAGATCTAACAATCAAATCAATTTCCAACATGTCCGTTTACCATCAATTATTAAACGAATTTCCGGACATTCTCGACATGTCTACATTCCACTCAGCAAAACGCAAACACAATGTAAAACATCGCATTGTAACCAATTGTCAACCAATCTTTGCTAAAGCAAGAAAACTAAATCCAGACAAATTAAAAATAGCTAAAAAAGAATTTGATGAAATTTGTCGTATTTGTCGTCCATCCGACAGTCCTTGGGCAACACCATTACATCTAACTCCTAAACCATCAGGTGGATGGCGTCCTTGTGGCGATTACCGTCGACTAAATGCTAACACCTTACCAGATCGCTACCCATTACCAAACATTCAAGAATTTAACTATTTTTTGAATGGTAAAACGATCTTCAGTAAAGTCGATTTAGTACGAGCTTATCATCAAATTCCAATGTCTGAAGAAGATATTCAAAAAACCGCAATTATAACACCATTTGGTCTTTTTGAATTTCCAAACATGACTTTTGGTCTATGTAACGCAGCTCAAACATTCCAACGCTTCATAAACGAAGTTGTTGATGGTTTAGATTTTTGCTTTGCATATCAAGATGACATTTTAATAGCATCAGAAAATGAAGAACAACATATACTTCATCTTCATTCACTATTTACCCGTCTTAACGAATACGGAGTAATAATAAATATTGATAAATGTCTCTTTGGTCAGAAAGAAATCCAATTCCTTGGTTTTCAAATAAATGAACAAGGAACTAAACCATTAAATTCGAAAGTTCAAACAATCTTATACTTTCCTCTACCACAAACCGTTAACAAATTAAAACGATTTCTCGGAATGATCAATTTCTTCCGCAGATTCATTCCTCATGCAGCGGAGACACAAATTCCACTCTTTTCCTGCATGAAAGGAAATATCAAAAATGACAAAACTCAAATCAATTGGACTCCTGAAATGTTAAATCCATTTGACAAATGTAAAAAAGAATTAGCAGATGCAACATTACTTGCTCATCCTGATCCTAATTCTAAAATTTCTTTACATGTTGATGCATCTGATTTTGCTATAGGAGGTGTCGTACTTCAATGGAAAGAAAATATTTGGCAACCGCTATCATTCTTTTCACAAAAATTATCACAAGCTCAAATAAAAATATTCAACTTATGATAAAGAATTACTTGCCATTTATGAAGGAATTAAACATTTCCGATCAACACTGGAAGGTACAGATTTTACTATCTTTACCGACCACAAACCATTGACTCATGCTTTCAACCAAAAGCAAGACAAAGCTACTCCTCGTCAAAACAGACAATTAAATTACATTTCACAATTTTCCACTGACATACGTCATGTACCAGGAAAAAATAATGTAGTTGCAGATACATTATCACGCATTGCAACTATTAATCAAATATATTCACTATCTTTTGAAAGTTCAATTGACTACAGACGACTGTCTGAAGCACAAAATCAAGACAAGAATTTTTTCAACAAATTTGATTCCAGTCTAAAAATAATTAAAACAGACTACAATGGCTCAAAAATCCATTGTGATATTTCAACAGGAAAACTTCAAGTTTCAGAAGAATTATTTTTGATAATGTTCACAAATTATCACATCCTGGAATCAAAGCTTCAACAGAACTTATCAAAAAAGATTTTGTTTGGCCAACAATGTCAAAAGACATCAAGAAATTCTGTCAATCTTGTATTGCTTGTCAAAAATCAAAAATCACACGGCACAATTCTAGCCCAATACAACTGATTGACATTCCAAATGAACGTTTCAATCATATCCACATAGATATTGTTGGACCCCTTCCTCCATCCGAAGGATATAAATACTGTTTAACAATAATTGATCGCTTTACTAGATGGCCTGAAGCCATACCTATGAAAGACTCAACTGCTGAAACAGTATCTAAAAGATTACTTTTTCATTGGATCTCTTGTTTTGGTGTTCCAAACATCATTACTACGGACCAAGGTCCACAATTTGAATCAGATTTATTCCAAGAACTGAATAAATTACTTGGAACTAATAAACAACGAACTACCAGTTACCACCCACAAGCAAATGGTATCGTTGAAAGATGGCACTGTACACTGAAAAACGCTATCAAGTGTCATAAAAATCCAAATTGGATAAACTCACTTCCAATAATATTGCTAGGTTTACGATCAGTAATCCTACCAAACCTAAATGCTTCAGTCTCTGAAATGGTCTATGGAACAAACATCCAACTTCCATATCATTTCTTTCACAAAACTGAAACAAATACAACAAAAGACGCATTCACTTTTGTTGAAAAATTGAAAAGAATTATGGATGATATTCAGCCTATTCCAAGCTCCAATCACCATAAACAAAAGATTTTTATATTTAAAAATCTCAAAGACTGCTCTCGTGTTTTCGTCCGTAAAGATGGTTATAAAAAACTACTACAACCCAATTACGACGGTCCATATGAAGTCTTAAAACGAGACGCAAAATTCTTTACCCTAAAAATCAAAAATAAAGAAAAAGTCATCAGCATTGACCGTCTCAAACCTTGCTTTGAAATTCCAGAAACACCTTCTGTTAAATCAATTAAGCAAACAAAAAAAGTTACTTTCAACTTAGAAAATAACTTATTTTTCGAACCATGTTTTGAAATTTCTTCACTTGACAATCAAAACATGGTAACTCAAAATTAGACATTACATTGGTACAACTTGGCAAATTCGATTGGCTCATTTCCTCAAAATTCAATCAAATTCAACTCGATCAACCATCAACTATCAATTCAAAATTCGTGAACCCAAAATTCGTCAACCCAGATGGACATGACTCAATTTTTTCGACAGGGGGACGTATGTGGTACACACATTAATCAAATCATCATTGGAATTAAAACGATTTATTTTGTATCGAGTCACCTTAGACTTTACTATATAAGCAATGCATTTTGTTCAATGTTTAGCATTCAAATATATGGTATAAAACTAGTAACATGAATTTGTTTTGACTAGTTCCCATAAGCCCATGAAGATATTGAAACTCAGGATTTGCCCTACGGTTTACCAACCCACGTATGGAGAGCTGTATACCATCAAATCGCACCTCGCTCAAAAAATCGAATATGAAATCATGGCACGGCAACATAGCAAAATTAAAATTGAACCTGAAGCTCGTTCCACAGGACATGAAACTGGAGCTTAAAACCAGATCATTCCCAATTCGTACGGTAGTCCAGTTGAATACCAGACAAAACAACGATTTTATTCTGAGTACATTCGCTCAGATAATAAAAATATCGACACAAGTGAATGGCGAATCACACACCGCAGGCCAAAGGGGGCCACAAAAACCACAACCTTGCTAAAAATGGACAAAAATTCATTCGAAATCATCAAGAATCAAGACTCTAAGTTGAACTGGATACTGGGCAAGGTCGAAGTCGACATCGAAAGACACCGTAAAGTGGTTCAATCGGAGAGAACGCCCCTGACTTCTACAGGAAATTATTCATTCATTCATTCCATTTATTTAACTTTTATGCAAAGGCCTAACCTGATACAATTCTCATTGTGCATAAATTCGCAAAGACTAGAGCAACAAAACATTAAAAACAACTTTCAGAACACAAATTAAAATTAAAATTAATATTGAATAAAACTTCAATCAAGTCACAGAACTATAAAATTAAAAGAAATTAAAAATAATACAAACTTGCGCTTTTAAATTTACTTGTTATGCTGTTTTCAACATTATCGACATTATCTTTGTTTTCAGTGTATTTTTTGTATGGAAAGCCTTGAACACAGCTGAAACTTGATAACAAGTAAATTTATAAGCACACGACCGTATCAAAAATTAAAAATTACAAGAACAAACTAGAAAAAGAAAAGGCGCTTCCAATCAATTAAATACGACGCATCCGACCGTCGAAACCATGAAATTATACTGATAATACTCGTAGAAATTGGGTAAATGAACGATTCCAAAGGGCTACAGAATTCAATCCGGAAAATTCGGTAAGTACTCCAACAAGGAAGTCCGAATCTAGATTTAATTATCAAACCACTCAAAGAAAGCTACCACCCTCTACGGAGGTGATGGTAACCCCCCTACTCGGTAGAGGAATAAGTCGTGATCGCGCTCCAAAGAAGAGGGACTATCATTCGATTGGGAGTGTTAGGGGGTATTGAGAATGAGTTGCTGTCAACACTAGTAAACGTATGCGCTATCCATTGTCGCTGGCAGTTTCAATCACCGCTAAGAACTCTTAGGTTACTTGGTTTCGTATGGGACCAGGATGTTAAAATTTTTGATTAAATCTAGATTAATTTCGAACCAATCTTTTGACCTTAGTGTTAAATAATTCCTGCTTGGATTAGTTTTCGCCACAGTTAATTTGATTGGCTCTAGATTTGGTTCTGTTTTATTTCCTTTCCAATTGGACATCTTCATATTTCGTAAATAATTCTTTCAACCTGTCATATGTGCTTTCAAGCTCGACATCTCGTATATTTTCTCCAATTTTCGAAATTTCGATAATGGCTTTGAAGACAGATCTTTTGTTAACAAGCACCATTTTATTTCTCTTGACCACGTTTCATGAATTCAGAAATTTTGCAGAATTTTATGGACACTTTTCTTTTTCAGGCACTAAAACTCAATAATGCACGGTCAGATCGAAACTTTAATGTCCTTTTTACTTAGAAGCAATTGATGCTTTTGTTAAAATTGTTTCGGTTCTTTGTCTTTGAATGCGATATTCTTTTCGCAATTTTCACTATTTAATTTAAGCTTTTTCACCCAAAACTTGGAATTTATTATTAATACAAGGTGAAAAAACATAAAACTAACAACCGGTTGAGCCCCCAATTGCCTAGGCGGTTTTTGTACTACGGGGTCAATTACGATTTAATTAAAACCGGTGTTGTCTTTTCAACGTTATAATTCCAACTAAACTTTTATTTTTATTTTTAAAGCAGGCCACAGCCCATTGCTTTTAAAAATCTGTCAATTTATGTATAGTCTATGACGACTATTAACTTCGCGCGCTAATGGCGATCATGCGCTTTTTCAATGTTCACGATGGCGTCTCCGCCATTTTGTTATGCAAAAATTTTCATTTTTTTCTGTCTTTTTTCAATTTTCACAAATGTAATTTTTTCGTAGGCGTCAGCGCCTATTTTTTCCACTTTAACAAGCCTTTGGCTTGTTATAACTAATAAACTGATGGCGTTCCCGCCTGTCCGAATTCAATGATCTTGAATTATTCCCTATTTATTGTCTATTTATATTTTTAATTAGTTTTCATCTTGTCACTTTTAGGTTAGGTCTTTTAGATTTATCAGGGTGGGATGGGCCATTTCTGGCTCCTAAAACACAGATCTATTGATGCTTTGTTTTCTTCCCGTTCATCATGTAAATCATTTAAAACCTTTCGGTTCTCACCAAGAACCTATCTAGAGCGATAGGTCCTAGGTCTAAGATAACGGAGGGTCGAATCACATTACCACCTAATGTCATGCTCCTTAGCAGGTGGAACTTCGGGCAATCACATATTACGTGGACGCCCGTTTCCTCCTCCAAGCCGCAGTCACATCTTGGATCAGCCAAAATGGTCATTTTGGCCAAGTGCTTGTTCAATCCACAGTGACCTTTAATGGCTCCCACTACTCTCCTAATGCCACTACGGTCCATTCTGAGAAGCTCCTTGGCCCACTTCTCGTCAGGCGCCGGGAAAAAGAGCTTTGTGTGCTTTCCTCCGCCGTATACGCACCAACTCTTTGTGGACTCAGCCCGCACCCAGTGTTCCACCGCCCTTTCACACCTTTAGGTTAGGTCACTTTGGAGGTAAAAATTTTTCATATTATTGATCTTATTTTTGTCGCACTTATAGGTGATCGAGATTATTAGTTCTTTCGGAACTTTAATTCACTGTTTAGTGTCGTAATTTGGAGTTAATTCATTCCAATATCTCTACAACCGGCGAGGACTCACTAATCCGATTAATATTTTTTTGGTATTTATAATCTCCTTCTTCTTTAATCCAATATAGGTTTCAAATAGACCAATTTGTTATCAATCGGTTGGGGGGCTTTCCGATCGATTTTCATTGTTAGAAGCACAAGTTTGTTGCATTAATCTCCAATATCACCATCAACCAGAAGCGGGCATATTATCCGATAAATTGATTTATTGTTTTGATAGTTGTAATTTGCTTGGACAAGTGAAACGATTTGTAGTTGTTATTCTAGCCGTATTTTATTTGCCAATATTTCGGATTCTCATAAAATCCATCTTCAGGGCTGAAAATAATTTCGATTTGAATTGATTTATATTTGTAAACCCTGTGAATCACTTTGATAATTAGATTTTCATTCAATATATGTTTCAGTTAACCCAAGTTTAATATCAACCGAAGGGGGGCAATTTCCGATTAATTTGTATTGGTAGAAACACTATTTAATCAATAAATAATAATCTTAATAAGCCTTATGTAATAACACGAGGTTTATAATTCAATTCAAAGGTCTTTAATGATTCTCAGGTCCGGCACATGGTTTGGTCATTGTTCTTTACTCACATTTGATTTTACAATTTTATTCCAACATGACTTTTATCAATTCACAGAACGTTATTTCCTTAACAGGTTTGACGGCCACGTGCATAATAAAATTATACAAGAGGGCAGATCGATTATACAGTCAAATAGTCCTGAATAAATCCTTTAATTAAAACCGCTAATGGCGATCACGGATTAACAAAGAATTAATCTATCGCAACAAAAACCCTTTTTAAAAGGGAAACGTGACGCAAGTCCTCGTCCCTTCTTCCAAAACAACTGATATCAATACAAATTGTGTATTTTCCTTGCACAAATTAACCTGCTTTAATGACGAAAGGAAATTTTCCTTGTTCAAATTTACCCGCTTTAATGACGAAAGGAAATTTTCCTTGTTCAAATTTACCCGCTTTAATGACAAAAGGAACTTTTCCTTAAATACAAATTGTGTATTTTCCTTGCACAAATTTACCCGCGTTAATGACGAAAGGAAATTTTCCTCATACAAATTGCGAATTTTTATCTGACGAATTCAAAATTTGACTTTACAGTTTTGAATATGTGGCTGGACGTCGCATGATACTTAACATGACATATTAAATTTTTTAACTTGACAATTTGGAATTTTAACTTGACAATTTTGTTTTTTCAACTTAACTCACGTAACTTGACAACTTTAACTTGTCAAAAAATATTTTTAACCTGACATTTAATTAGTACCCCTAACTAACTAACTAACTAACGTAGCATGTTTCCATTAACTTGGGCTTATATGATCTTCGGATCCACTGGACCGATTTTAATGAGTAAAATGTCGATTTCAATCAAAATTTTACAAGGAATCCAATGAACTAGGTCTCAGGGGGGTACGACGCAAGGGAAAAAAGTCAAAACTTAGCTGTATATATGGTTCCGAAATCTACGAAAAAACTTTTTCTGAATTTTTTGTTCGTATGGGGACTTGCGTCACAGGTGCATCGCTACCGCGCGCCCATGATTCCGAAGTCTACGAAAAAAATTTTCTGAATTTTTTGTTCGAATGGGGACTTGCGTCACGAGTGCATCGCTACCGCGCGCCCATGATTACGACCACACCTGAACCACGTCCACCCAAAACGAGTATCGGAACGCGACTCTTAACTTAACTTACATAGATATCAATGACATTTCAATACATACTTCAAATTAATAATTTACTCTATCAACTTCTAAGTTCCTAAGGACGGCACTAACCAAAAAATTTTTTTTGCTATGTTGCAGAGCAAATTGAGGGAGCATTTTTGTCTATGGAAGTATGTGTCCGAAGCATTTCTTTATGACCCTAGGTCGGTCCTGAGGTCTGCCCTAGACGAAAAAATGGTTTGACCCGTCCCTTATGCGTTTGCTACGAGGTTTGTAACCACCCCAATTTTGACCCGGGAATAGGGGTGGAGCATCGATCATGGTCCTTACATGACGAATCAACAATAAAAAAAATTTCCGTCCGTCCGTCACTGCGATAACTTTTGAGTAAAGCTCAACCTATTTTCAAAAACTTTTTTTCCCTGAAAGGTAATTGAAAAATATTTTATGGAATTGAATCCGGGCGTTGTCGGCTCAAGGGTCGCCGAGCTAGGGCCTTTTAAGTGGTTTTTGGTCTTTTGTACATAATTTGAGTAAATCTTTTCCGATTTTGTTTGAAAGGCCTGGGCATGCCTGACATTTTATGGAAAAAACTTTTTTGATTTTTAGCTTTTGGTCTCAGTCAGGGCCCTAAAATTGAATCTCTACTCGGGCCCGACGTGTTTTTTGACATAAATCAAGTAAATCGTAACCCAGAATGAATTTGGGCAAAATCGTTTGAAAACTTTAGAAGTTATGGTCGAAAAAATGGCAAAAAACGTGGTTTTTTGAAGGTTGGTAGAACTTTTTCACTTATATCTCAGAGAAATTTCAACGGAAATCGCTATTCAAGGTTTTGAATGAAGATGTGAACATCAGAAAATCACGATGATTAAATTAGTGAAAACCTGTTGAGTGGTTCGGGCTGAAGAGTCCTTAGTGTGAACCCAACTCACTCTACGCGACTACATACGATATTTATTGATTTTTCGTGAATATGTCTTTAATTATGAGGTTTTTTTGCGGTTTGCAGAGAAAAAAGATGAGAACACTTTTGTTTATAGAAGTATGGATCAGGGGCCTCTTCTAAGTGCTCCAGGTAGGTTCTAAAATCGGCCCCAGTGCAATTTTTTTTTTAATTTTGAGATTTTTTAAGGATATAGAGAGGTTTTAGCGCTGTTTTTTCGGACGGGTTTTAATATATTGCCCTTTGGGCAATTTCCAATCCAATTTAATGCCGACGTAATTGCATGCACTTAAGAGTTAAGGAAACATTATGCATTCGCTCTAAAGTTCGACCGTAATATAATTGCACCGCACCGTTAAGAAATACATGGCGCAATTATCCTACGGTATAATTAATTTTTTTTTACTCTTCGAACAATTTTTTATTTATTATACATAAACATTACTAATTATAAAAGTCAAAAGTTTGTCTGTTTGTCTGTCTGTCTGTATGTAAATTGTCGGTCACAAATTTCCAGCGTGAACAAACATACGTTCGACCTGCTTCAAGAGTTCCGAGGAACTAAAGCAAAAAGTTGTTTTGCATTGCCTTATATGATTCAAAAAAAGGCAATACAAAAGAAGATTCCCATGCGAATCTATCTACGTCCGACCTGCTTGAAGAGTTCCGAGGAACTAAAGCAAAAAGTCGTTTTGCATTGCCTTATATGAATCAAAAAATAGGCAATGCAAAAGAAGATTCCCATGCGAATCTATTTACGTCCGATATGCTTGAAGAGTTCCGAGGAACTAAAGCAAAAAGTCGTTTTGCATTGCCTTATATGAATCAAAAAAAGGCAATGCAAAAGAAGATTCCCATGCGAATCCATCTAGGTCCGACCTGCTTGAAGAGTTCCGAGGAACTAAAGCAAAAAGTCTTTTTGCATTGCCTTATATGAATCAAAAAAAGGCAATGCAAAAGTATCGTCATCCGCACCTAGCATCGTTTTGAAACGACGCTTAGCGCTGGACATCACCAACCGGCGATACTTTCAAGCGAATTGAAAAGATGTATTTATACATTTAAAACTGAGTACTTTCTGTGAAGTATAACATTTATACAACGAAAAATGATTAGTAATTTTATATGAGAAATTTGATCAAGTAATTTCAGGGAGAATATATATGTTTATGTGTGTGTGTAAATGTGGAATGGAATAAAAAATGGTCCAAAAAATGCCTGCAGGGAAAACACATTGATGGGGTGAGCCGGCATTCTAAGCCTTACTAGTTTCCACACCTAGTACATCAGAGATGGCACTAGGTTTGTCTATACGAAAGGATCTCTAAGAAGAATACATGTGAGCAAAAGTTCACAAAAAATTGCGGACCTTGTAAATGAAAATGATGTCGCCTCTGACGGCGGATTATTATTATTATTTTTATATTATGCGAAATCCTATTTGCGACGTCATATGAATATGAATCCTTGTACGGTAATCGCTCCGGCTCTGTCACGGGCGGTCGAAGGACTACTTCATGAAAAAGCAAGTGACATGCTTTGGCTGAAAGTATTTCCACCTTTGAGGGACAGCGATCGTGTTCGAATTATTCGCTACGACTGGCTGGTCATCACGTTCGAAAACATGCTTCGCTTGAAACATTCTCCAGATTGGCAACACAAAGATAAACGATCAAAGCTACGATATGCTGGTGATTTGCTGATAGCAGCGAAGGGAATTTCTCCAGAAATCACTGACTTTGCGTCGATGTATCAACCTCGATTCTACGATACAGTTATTGCGGCCATTCGAAAGCTGGCGGGGTATGATTCGGCAGTTTCAGAAAGAAATTCTTCCATCAAAACTCGCCATATCCGCCTTACAAAAGTATCTGAACCGAAAAATTGTTAACGGATTCACTCAACAACGGCACAATATTTTTTTTCCACTTTAATTGATTTGTTGGAGGCAACCATGGCAGCTATGATCGTATACAACCGTAAACGAACCAGAGAAATGGAACACATTTAGTCGGTGACTATTATTACCGGGAAGAAGTCACGGAAGACTCCGAAATGTACGCTGAATTGTCTGAGCAAGATAAGAATGCAATAATAGATTTTTGCCAAATCAAATTTCGTGGCAAAAAAGGCAGGCAAATCTACTTGCTGTTAAAAACCTCCCGTTCTGAATGTCTGACTTTGCTAATTCGCCACAGAAGAGATGCTAACGCTTCTGAGGACAATGAATATCTATTCTCTGTTCCTTGAAGTTCGGGAAGATCCAAGACGGTCAATGCATGCAGTATAATTCGAAAACTTTCATCGGCGTGTGGGGCGGAAACCCCGAAAATAATTACTGGAACTTCCTTGCGGAAACAGCTCGTCAGAGATATAAGTGAAAAAGCTCCACGAACCTTCAAAGAACCACGTTTTTGACCACTTTTTCGACCGTAACTCCGAAAGTTTTCGGCCGAATTTGCCCAAATTCAACCGCGTGATCAACTTCGTGATTATCTTTCAGGAAAAAAAAAAAAGATTTTGAAAATCGGATAAGATTTACCTGATTTATGTAGAAAAAACACATTGGGCCCTAGTAGAGATTCAGCTTTAGGGCCCTGGCTGAGACCAAAAGCTCAAAATTCCAAAAAATTTCTTCCATAAATTGTCGGCCATGCCCAGTTCTTTCAAACAAACAAAAATTTATGAAAATCGGAAAAGATTTACTTGAGTTATGTACAAAAGACCAAAAACCACTTAAACGGCCCTAGCTCGGCGGCCCTTGGGCCAACAGTGCCCACATTCAATTACATAAAAGATTTTTCGATTACCTTTCAGGGGAAAAAAGTTTTTAAAAATCGGTTGAGTTTTACTCGAGTTATTGTATTGACAGATGGACTGACGAACATTTTTTTATTGCTGATTCGTCATCTAAGGACCATGATCGGTGCTCCCCCCCCTCCCCTATTCCCGGGTCGAAATTCGACTGGTTACAAACGTCGTGGTAAACGCATAAGACCCCTTTTCGAAGAACTTCGTTCTTCGTACGGGTCTAAAAATCCATTCTTAATATTGCAAATTCTCTCTCATCATGGACTCTAAGGTATGTGTTGTCTAAGTAATTTGGATGAATTTATTTGATTTACCTTCCTTTTGGATCATTTTATTGAAATGTCTCTGTGGTTACGCAAATTCCACAATTTTACGGAAGTCCATGAATAATGTCCTTTCAATCTTTATGGAAGAAAGGGATATCTGAAATCCCTCTGTTAGGATTCATGCTCGAATCTCGTGATGTTAAGCCTTTCCACGACATCATTATGTACAAAATTTATTCAATTAATAACAAGAAAATTTTTTCCATCTTAACCGTCGAGCGCAAACAGTTTTGAAAACCTGCTCTTATAGTCGTTCCTGATGATGACCACCAATAAGCTTGATTCTCTTTATATTTTCAAAGGAATATAAAGACGAACTTTGAAGTCTCTCGGAACGGTGTCTTTAGGTACTGTAGGTATTTTTTAGCAAATGGGAGGGAAGAGGTAATTTTCTGTTAACAATATATATCATATTGCTCCCATTTTTGTATGGCAATATTGAGAGAGTAATATTTATTAACCTGTTTGTAACAAATTGATATTTTATGTTGCATTTTTCTGTGTTTGTTTTTGCTGCGTTTTTTGGGCTAAATTTTCATAGCAGCTTATCACTATGTCGAAAATTCCCATCAGTAGAGGAAAACTTTTCATCGGTGAATTTGTTAGCAACTCGTTCAACGTTGTGAATTCACAGCTGTCTCATGAAGGGAACATTGGAATTGACTGATGATGATCAGACCACGCTGACCTAGGACCGCCAATGTTTTCTCGAGGTCGAAACAGCATATCTGCTTCCATTTAATCAGTTAACGCGATCCATGTGCGAGTAAAGGAAAAGCAAATGCTCTGTTTTTTTTACGAATTCCCCTTTCAAGGGGGAATTATGTTAAAATTAATCAAAATGATGAAATGTTTTAATGCACCAGCACACTCACAGCAGAAAACACGAAAGTATACATAACTCTGACATTCTTCAACAACGACACAATTTGAATGGAAATTTTGCTGAAATACGTTGCTTGATTGTCAGAGCATTCAACTCATAGCCATACGGTAGAGCAAGTACATTTTCCTCTCTTTGTTTCGATGTAACACTTACAAAGTCCTCCTTTTAAGGACGAATTAGGTCAATTAGGTATGGCAATATTGAGAAAAGGTAAGGTAAGTCCGCTTCCAAAATTAATAATATCGCTTGAGGTCTCTGATAATACGGAAAAGTTTGTTTGAAAGGAATCTTGTGTTCAAAGCAGGGCCTATTTTTGTTTCATCAGTTTCATTAGTTTCATTAATTTTCATTAAGTTTCTTTAAGTTTCATTAATTTTTTTTATGCTTCAAATCACAAAATAATTAATAAATAATAATAAATATAGGAGGGAATAATTAACGTTGGGTTGATTTAAAGTTTGTTTCCATCAACAAGAGTGGTTTAAATGCGTTCAAGAAGCAAAGGAAAAGAAAACAAAGAAAATTAATCAAACAGTCAAATTTTGATTTTAAAAATGTCAAAACCTTTTATGAATTTTCTTTAATTTTCAATATTTTCTTTAAATTTCGTTGGATGTTTTTAATTTCCCTCACATTTTTCTTTAAGTTTGATCACATTTGTCAAATGTTTCTTTAATTTCATTAAGTTTCATTAAGTTTCATTAACTTTATATGAAAAATAGGCCTTGGTTCAAAGTTTTAATTTTCTGAAAAAATTACTGCGCTTTTTTAAAACAAAATTACGTTGTGGTAAAAAAATTGCGTCAGAAATGCCGGGCCCACCAGCTGAATAATTTCTCAAAGCTTTCAGTTTTGAGACGCAAAAATTTAAATTTACCCTAAACAATCTAAACAATCAATAAGAAATAAAAGTCAAATTTTTGCAGCGCCAAAACAAAAAATACCAGGAAAATACAGAAAAATTATTTTATTTTCCATGTTTGACTAATTCGTACATTAAACTTTTCTGTATATAAACTCTAAGTCATACGTTACTTGTATTTGTAGCCGTGTCTAGAGCATTAATTTAACTATAGTTCTAGGGTAAATTTTACTAGTCCTCATTTTATAAAGAAAAAAAAACGACGTCCGCACTGCGATTTGAGACCGGAACATTCGCGTCTGAGTCGAATGTGCTAACCACTACTCCACGGTGTCGCCTGATATACGACAATTAGAAATCGAAACGTTAGTAGTAAGCGTTGAAGTAAATTCATATGTCTTACTTCAAGTACATATTTAGTCAAACATGAAAAATAAAATAGCGTATTGTTGTGAAGGAAAAAATCTCGATTCACTTCTTATGTATATATTGTATAAACACGCGTTCGCTACGCTCACTTGTTATATACAATATATACATATGTAAATCTTATTTTTTCCCTTCGCAACAATAATCTACTATTATCGTTGGGTCCGGCATTTGTGACGCAATTTTTTTAGCACAACGTAATTTTGCTTAACTTTGAACACAAGACTCCTATTCAGAAAAACTTTTATGTATTGTAAGCGATAGCGTCACCTCAAACGATATAATTAATTTTGGATGCGGTGTCATTAATTTTGGAAGCGGACTTACAGACTGCTGCGTCATTTTTAAAGAGTCTTTTGTATGCGATATCAGTCGTTTTGGTAGTTTTCAGTTGTTATAACTAAAATTCATGTGAAAAATTTTCTATTTTTTGAAAAAGTTTTTCTCCAAAAAAATTATTTTTTGAAAAAAAGTTTTTCAAGAAAAAAAGTTCAAAAAAAATTTTCTTCAAGAAAATTTTATTTTAAAAAAATATTCACCACTGAGTTGTCCCCTTTGCCTACCTTCGGAACACTTCGTTTCACCTTCGGCTACCATCGGAATACTTTGTGGCACCTTCGGCTACCTTCGGAACACTTCGTGGCACCTTCAGCTACCTTCGGAACAGTTTATGTCACCAATTCTTCTCGCTGATATATATAATTTTGCCGAAGATACCAACTGTCTAGGTTTTCAGGTACAGGTATTTTATTTCTTTATATCAATAAATTTCAAAAATTTATGCCCAGATTCAGTGAACTAATTTTGACAGTTGAAAACAAAAATTGGTCATTTTGATTAAAGTAACTCAATACTTTTTACTTACCATTCGGTAAATGATTGGCATCGCCAGTTGTAGACACTTGATTTCGTCCCAATTTATCAACGCACCCAATTCATCCGATGCACCAGCAGTTGAGTTTTGAAGGACGCAGTGGTGAGCTGTTTCCGCAAGGAAGTTCCAGTAATTATTTTCGGGATTTCCGTTCCACACGCCGATGAAAATTTTCGAATTATGCTGCATGTATTGACCGTCTTGGATCTTCCCGAACTTGAAGGAACAGCGAATAGATATTCATTGTCCTCAGCTTAGCATCTCTTCTGTGGCGAATTAGCAATGTCAGACATTTAGCACAGGTGGTTTTTAGCAGCAAGTAGATTTGCCTGCCTTTTTTGCCACGAAACTTGATTTGGCAAAAATCTTTTATTGCTTTCTCATCTTGCTCAGACAATTCAGCGTACATTTCGGAGTCTTCCGTGACTTCCTCCCGGTAATAATAGTCACCGACTAAATGTGTTCCATTTCTCTGGTTCGTTTACGGTTGTATACGATCATAGCTGCCATGGTTGCCTCCAACAAATCAATTAAAGTGGAAAAAAAATATTGTGCCGTTGTTGAGTGAATCCGTTAACAATTTTTCGGTTCAGATACTTTTGTAAGGCGGATATGGCGAGTTTTGATGGAAGAATTTCTTTCTTGTGGCGTTTCATTGTTGCTTGATTTGTTGCTTTATTTCAATTCCAGCGTTGACATTCAACAACGTCAAAAAGTCGTTGGATAATGACTTTTTCTCCTTTTCTTGTTATTTGTAATCTTTTCTTGTAATTGTAACCGGTTGCAACCGCTGGTGATTTGAAACGTTTCTGAAACTGCCGAATCATACCCCGCCAGCTTTCGAATGGCCGCAATAACTGTATCGTAGAATCGAGGTTAATACATCGACGCAAAATCAGTGATTTCTGGAGAAATTCCCGTCGCTGCTATCAGCAAATCACCAGCAAATCGTAGCTTTGATCGTATATCTTTGTGTTGGCAATCTGGAGAATTTTCCAAGCGAAGCATGTTTTCGAACGTGATGACCAGCCAGTCGTAGCGAATAATTCGAACACGATCGCTGTCCCTCAAAGGTGGAAATACTTTCAGCCAAAGCATGTCACTTGCTTTTTCATGAAGTAGTCCTTCGACTGCCCGTGACAGAGCCGGAACGATTACCGTACAAGGATTCATATGACGTCGCAAATAGGATTTCGCATAATATAATAATAATAATAATAATCCGCCGTCAGAGGCGACATCATTTTCATTTACAAGGTCCGCAATTTTTTGTGAACTTTTGCTCACATGTATTCTTCTTAGAGATCCTTTCGTTACCGACGTTTTTACTGTGTCAGTGGTAAATTGCACACAAACCTAGTGCCATCTTTGATGTACTAGGTGTGGAAACTTTAGGGCTTAGAATGCCGGCTCACCCCATCAATGTGTTTTCCCTACAGGCATTTTTTGGACCACATGCTTAACGTGAATTCTGAACCACGCCTAACGGTAGCAAGTATTGTGCCATTAAGATTTCTTCTGGTGCTAATTATATCTCCGTCCAAAGCTAGACTCAGATATTTGTACACAGAATTCATTGAATATGGGTGACGTCATATTTGTTATTCTTCTGTGTACGATTCGTTGCGGCACCAAATTCACAACTACCCATATTATGAAGCCTGGCTGTGCCTAGGAACGTTACTTTCATGCTATACATTGAATCAAAATCCTATACAGAATTTGTCCTCACCAGGATTGTACCCGCATATTCTTGGAGGAAAGCCAGTACGTTACCACTGAGCTAACCCGTCCCAATCCGATTTCGCAAACAATTCGAACACGTTCTGAAGTCCATCGCTGTTCTTCCTTGTGAAAAGTGTTTTCGTACTTTCGTAAACATTATCTCGGTTGTTGTTCATTTTTTCAGAAGTTTCACTTTTTTAGTCATGACATTCTATCCAAAGTTTTCAATTTTTTGAAAGGTTTTTACACTTTTAAATCCATTACAATCAAACTTTATAGACCATCACGGTATCCTTCAATCAAGATAAAGTCTAATGAAACTGAACTCATAAACGAAGCTTTGCTCGTGGTTCAAAAAACCACATCTGGGATCTAGTTCGATGCTTCCCCCATAATCGACTGTCAAAAAAACGATTTTCTGCATACATTTTCAAGGTTTTCTGAAAGTGATTAAAAAAAATTGTCGCCTACAGACGGCTTGATATTTTTTATATTATTCTAAGCAAAAAATTGTGCTACGGCATGTTCGTAAATATTTTAGATTTTTTTATAAAGCTAATTTGAGTGCTTTTTTTAATACAATTTGGTACATCAAATTATTTTTATAAAAATGTCTGACAACATAAGCAGCAAGGAATTCTGTGCGATACAACATCACAAATCGAATTCACCTCAAACTGGGGATTCTTATTTGCTGTGATTCGGTGACGTTCTGCATTACCTTCTTCTTCTAATTATCTTGGTGATCATGGACCATACCTTCCTATCCTATGCCAAGGAGATGGTTTGTTCGCCCAGTGAAACCCCCTAACTCTTAAATCTGATACTGTCCGTGAACAAAATCTACGACGATGTTTTTTGCGTAATGTTTTTTTATACCATGGTGGTGCCAATGAGCAAATGCAATCCTTGGACTAAATTTGCGACGACGCTTTTTGCTTAACTCTCATTTATTTATTTTATTTTTTACGACGAGGCATTTATTTATTTATTTTTTTGACATATGTTTTTGTTTCTCATTTTTTATTTACAATTTTAGCTGTAAAGTTTTATTTTTTTTTCTTTTTTTGACTCGAATTCGATTGTTGAATTCATGCAATATTTTGACATGCTCACGCTATATTGTGATTTTTTTACTTTATGTATTTGAATATTTGAATTTTTGTTTTTTCCTTGTACTTTTACTATGCTGTAATTGTGTTAGATCTTTTAAGAACTTTTTTTAGAACTTTAAGTTGTGTGATTTGTAACGTTTTCATGGTTTTTTAAGGAGGGTTATGACAGCAGTCATAACTACTCTTTTTCCATGTCGGCTTGAAGAAAGTAGACAATAAAATTAATATCAATCAATCAGTCTATAAACCTTCTCCTTGGCCTACCCCTGGGGCGTAAACCCGGGACCTTTTCATTCAAAATCCTGTTTGGTAGCCTGCTATTTCCTCTAAACGTGCCCATACCACCTCAGTCGACTAACCCTTGCCGCCTCTTCCACTGACATAACCCCTAAATTTTCCCTAAAATCGTCGTTTCTGATATGAATACCCCGCTACTCCCTTCTGTTAACATTTGCTATACTTCTAAGAACCCTCATATCAGAAACCTATAGGTTATGCACAATGTATCCGCAGTCCACTCAACTTTAATTACCATATGTATAAAAACAAAACGTTCCAGTCTGTGCGATTCATGTAAAAATCAACTCACTACACAGACAACACACCCACAGCACAATGGGAAAAATTAAAGCTTTTGAAAAATAAAATTTGAATTAAATCATGGGCGCGCGGTAGCAACGCGCCCGTGACGCAAGTCTTACACGCCAAAAAATTCACAAGAAATTTTTTCGTAGACTAAGGAACATATATACAGGAACTTTTTGACTTCCCCCCCGAGCGACGTACCCCCCGGAAAATATTTTTCCCGGATTCTACGGAAAATTTTAGGCCGAAGTGCCTTTTCACTCATTAAAATCGGTTCAGTCGTTCCGGAGATATGAATTAAACAATTTTGCTATTTTGTATGGAAATGGACTCAAATCGAATATTTTCAACTAGTCAATTTGGTAAACCTTTTTTTCTTTCTTTTTCTCTTTGTTTGTGGCAATTTTTTTTTTTGACGTTGTAAGGTTTTGAAAGTTTCATGAAATGTATTCCGTATCTCTAGAACTATGAGAGTTAGACAGTTGGTTCCAAAGGCGAAGTTGTAGAGAATTAAATTTAAGCGAACACGTGTTTCAGGGTTTTTGGGGAAATATGGCCCAATCCTGGTATATGGTCACTTCCATAATTAGGCAGGATGAACCAAATCTCTAGAACTATGAGAGTTAGAAAGTTGGTTCCAAAGGCGAAGTTGTAGAGAATTAAATTTAAGCGAACACGTGTTTCAGGGTTTTGGGGAAATATGGCCCAATCCTGGTATATGGCCACTTCCATAATTAGGCAGGATGACCCAGATCTCCAGAACTATGAGAGTTAGAAAGTTGGTTCCACAGGCGAAGTTGTTGAGAATTAAATTTAAGTGAACACATGTTTCAGGGTTTTGGGGAAATATGACCCAATCCTGGTATATGGCCACTTCCATAATTAGGCAGGATGACCCAGATCTCCAGAACTATGAGAGTTAGAAAGTTGATTCCAAAGGCGAAGTTATAGAGAATTAAATTTAAGCGAACACGTGTTTCAGGGTTTTGGGGAAATATGGCCCAATACTGGTATATGGTCACTTTCATAATTAGGCAGGATGACCCAAATCTCTAGAACCATGAGAGTTAGAAAGTTGGTTCCAAAGGCGAAGTTGTAGAGAATTAAATTTAAGCAAACACGTGTTTCATGGTTTTGGGAAAATATGGCCTAATCCCGGGATAACGTTACTTCCAGATTCCAGAGGGCTGATTCTTACCTCTAGAACTATGGCAGCTAGAAAGTTGCTTACAAACTTACAAAAGTACTGATATCCGCAAAAAAACCTCTTACAGAGGAGATGTGACGCAAGTCTTTATGTCTGCTTACAAAAGCTGTGAAATCAGAAAAGTGTGACGCATTAATCACCTAAGGTAAAACTATTTTCTTCCAGTTACAAAAGTTCTGAAATCAGAGGGTGACGCATTAAGCTTGGATTCGCAACAAACTTTTTTAAACAAAATTATGTTGAGTTCAAAAAATTGCGTCACAAATGCCAGACCCACCAGCGGAATAATTTTTCAACACTTTCAGTTTTTAAACGCATAAAATTAGATTTACCCTAAACGATGCAATAAGAAATGAAAATCAAAGTTTTGCAGCGTAAAAACTGAAAGTACAGAAAAATTGTTTCGTCGTTGGATCTGGCATTTGTGACGCAATTTTTTAGCAGATGTTAGCAGAAACACTTTTTCCTGGTAACACCTTTAGTTTCGTTTTCTTCTTCTTTTTTCGTGCTTTCGGTGTCTTCATATCACATAGCTTTCAAGTGATTCACGAAAGTTACGTTGATCAATTCTCTTTCGGAACTTCAGCACCCAATCTTCAAAATACACAGCGTCGAAATGTCCACTTTTCGTGCGATAGTATCTGGCATGCCTCGGACCGTCTTGTGTCCACGAATCATAAAGGTGAACAGCCTTGTAGACTACATACACAGGTAACATTGAACCATCGGCAGCACCAATGACGCGTTCAGGGTACTTACAACCCCGTTTCACGATAACTTTTTTCTTTCCCCGATCATCCCGCAGGCTGGTTTCATCGTAGTTGATAATCATTCGGGTGAAACGCTTTTCAGGTCTTCTTCAAGTCTTTGAAAGTATCCGGTCATAGTATCTGGCGACACTGATGCTCTACTCCGTTTTATATTTTGACACATTTTCTCAGACAGCGTATTTTTGTGGCGATTGAGGAATGAATAAGCGAAATCTTTTCCGGGAGTGTTGTTTTTGAACTTCTTCGCCACTTTTCCACTTGCATTCAAATGAACCCTAAGGATAGCCCCATTCAGAACAAATTTGCAGTCTTTTTACGATAAAGATTTCTTCATTTTCGTTCAAAGCTGGTTGGCGACCTGCAGACTTTATTAAACCCTTTCGTTTGGAATGGCGATACACAACGGAGGAATTGATATTGAATGTATTAGCGGTTTCTCGCAAAGTCATTGTTTACTTTCGAAAGCTTCATCCGCTTTGGATATTTCCGTTTGATCATATTTGCTAAAAGCTCTGCTTTTCGGATTACGTTTATATTTCCGTGGCATTTCAATAGCTCATTTATCGTAAGAAGTTTTAAATGGGTTAAATACTTTCTTCATACATAAATCATTTTTGTCAAGGAGAACTGGATATTAAAATTACTTAAAAGAAGTAATTTTATCTCGTCCCTCTGCTTAAAGTCATCCTTTTTTACGGTACGATGAATTCTATGTACAGATGTCTGAGCCTATATAATCAACACCAGATAAAAAAGCCTACATGTAGCTACAAGATGTAGGCGTGGTTAGGAATTCACGTTAAGCACGTGGTCCACTCACCAACCCTGGCCAGTGCAGCGTGGTGTTTCAATGGCTATATCCAGCAGAGGATAAAATAAAAGGCTTATAAAGAAGAAGAAGAACGAACGACGTTATACGACAAACGGTGTCAATTTTTTAATTGAATCATTTTTTTCAGTTAACGGTCACTGAAATGAATTTTAGAATCAAAATTTGAATGTGATTATGATAGAAATAACATCTTGAAACCAAATCTGAAATTTTTGAAGTGTGTGTAGGTTGTTGTTATAAATTCGATATGATCCGTTTCAACATGAGAGTATGTATATCCGGATTCTTTGCGAATTGCAGTATCTCTCGTCTTGGTACAAAAATTTATCGCAGTCATCCGTGCGTTTGTGACGCAATTTCAAACATTTGAATTTTTTTTTAAAAAGTTTTTTTGCATCGTCATTTCTTGCGTATTTTCAGTGTAAGCGTCACCTCAAGCGATATCATTAATTTTGGAAGCGGACTTACGGACTGCGTCACACTCTACCTTTTAAGAGGTTTTTGTATGCGATATCAGTCGTTTTGGAAGTTTACAGTTGTTAAAACTAAATTTCACGAATACATTTTTGTTTTTTGAAAAATTTTTTGAGAAAAAAAAATTTCTCCGAAAAAAATTGTTCTCCAACACCTTCGGCTACCTTCGGAACACTTCGTGTCACCAATTCTTCTCAGTGATTCATATAGCTTTCCTGAAGAAACCAACTGTGTAGGTTTTCTTATTCAGAATTTAGCAAAAAATCCAAAATGGTGTCACTTGACAGTTGGCAGCCATTTTTTTCAAATGTTAAAAAATTCTCCTGACCAAACTCTATAACTTTCTAGAAGAAACCATCTCTCTAAGAAGTGTCATTCCGGAGCTAAAATTCGAAAACCGTAAAATCATAAACGAAAATCCAAGATGGCGCTGCTATGACAGCTGGCAGCCATTTTCTTATGATCCCAAAAAATTCTCCTGATGAAACTCTATAACTTTCTAGAATAAACCATCTCTTTAAGTAGTGTCATTCCGGAGCTAAAATTCGAAAACCGTAAAAGCATAAACGAAAATCCAAGATGGTGCCGCTATGACAGCTGGCAGCCATTTTGTTATGATCCAAAAAAATTCTCCTGATGAAACTCTATAACTTTCTAGAATAAACCATCTCTCTAAGTAGTGTCATTCCGGAGCTAAAATTCGAAAACCGTAAAAGCATAAACGAAAATCCAAGATGGTGCCGCTATGACAGCTGGCAGCCATTTTCTTATGATCCCAAAAAATTCTCCTTATCAAACTCTATAATCCTTTGGAACAAACCAACTCTCCAAGTATTGTAACTCCGGAGCTAAAATTCGAAAACACAAAAAAACGTAATTTATTGCTTAGGAAAATTCAACATGGAGCCTCTTTGACACCCGGCAGTCATTTTCTTATGATCCCAAAAAATTCTCCTGATCAAACTCTATAATCCTTTGGAACAAACCAACTCTCTAAGTATTGTAACTCCGGAGCTAAGATTCGAAAACACGAAAAAACGTAATTTATTGCTTAGGAAAATTCAACATGGCGCCTATTTGACACCCGGCAGCCATTTTCTTATGATCCCAAAAAATTCTCCTTATCAAACTCTATAATCCTTTGGAACAAACCAACTCTCTAAGTATTGTAACTCCGGAGCTAAAATTCGAAAACACGAAAAAACGTAATTTATTGCTTAGGAAAATTCAACATGGCGCCTATTTGACACGCGGCAGCCATTTTCTTATGATCCCAAAAAATTCTCCTTATCAATCTCAATAATCCTTTGGAACAAACCAACTCTCTAAGTATTGTAACTCCGGAGCTAAAATTCGAAAACACAAAAAAACGTAATTTATTGCTTAGGAAAATTCAACATGGCGCCTCTTTGACACCCGGCAGCCATTTTCTTATGATCCCAAAAAATTCTCCTGATCAAACTCTATAATCCTTTGGAACAAACCAACTCTCTAAGTATTGTAACTCTGGAGCTAAAATTCGAAAACACGGAAAAACGTAATTTATTGCTTAGGAAAATTCAACATGGCGCCTATTTGACACCCGGCAGCCATTTTCTTATGATCCCAAAAACTTCCCTTTATCAAACTCTATAATCCTTTGGAACAAACCAACTCTCTAAGTATTGTAACTCCGGAGCTAAAATTCGAAAACACAAAAAAACGTAATTTATTGCTTAGGAAAATTCAACATGGCGCCTCTTTGACACCCGGCAGCCATTTTCTTATGATCCCAAAAAATTCTCCTGATCAAACTCTATAATCCTTTGGAACAAACCAACTCTCTAAGTATTGTAACTCTGGAGCTAAAATTCGAAAACACGGAAAAACGTA
The DNA here is from genome assembly GCA_029228625.1 of Pseudolycoriella hygida. NCBI lineage: Eukaryota > Metazoa > Arthropoda > Insecta > Diptera > Sciaridae > Pseudolycoriella > Pseudolycoriella hygida. Next base: position 109,033,869 of record CM055403.1, read on the forward strand.
ATTTATTGCTTAGGAAAATTCAACATGGCGCCTATTTGACACCCAGCAGCCATTTTCTTGTGATCCAAAAAATTCTCCTTATCAAACTCTATAATCCTTCGGAACAAACCAACTCTCTAAGTATTGTAACTCCGGAGCTAAAATTCGAAAACACGGAAAAACGTAATTTATTGCTTAGGAAAATTCAACATGGCGCCTATTTGACACCCGGCAGCCATTTTCTTATGATCCCAAAAAATTCTCCTTATCAAACTCTATAATCATTCGGAACAAACCAACTCTCTAAGTATTGTAACTCCGGAGCTAAAATTCGAAAACCTCTAAAAGCCTCAAAATTGACCACTTTTCCCCATTTTCCGACTTTTCCAGAATTTTCCCGGAAAAGGGGCATATGAAATTTTTCATTTGGAGGCGAGACTGACGTTCCCTGAAAATTTGAAGGAAATCGCCCGAGCGGTTCTCGAGAAAAAAAAAGTAGATAGATACATAGATCGTTGACACACAACACAGGAATGAAATTCTTATTATTTAAAAACCGGTTTTTACCAGTTTTATATGGAAATTGGCGATATCTCGACTCGTTTTAAACCGATTTTGATGAGTGAAGGCTCGTTTGAAAGCTGCTGCGACGTAGTTTTTTTTTTAAATAATTTGGAGGGGGAGGGGGGCGAGGGGGAAAAACTCAAAAGTTCGCCTATACATAGGTGTTTTGTCCCAAAGGTTTTTGTATGCAGTTTTTTGGGTTTGTGGACTTTTTTTTCGGGTTTGGGGACTGCGTCACGCCCTCCGCTACCGCTCCGGGCATGATTCGCGAGGATAAGTCTCCCATTAAACGCCAATTTTCGAGATGATCAATGAGAATATATTGCATTATTTTCAGTATTTATCCGTCTAGAGCGATAAATTACTCTGTCTAGGGCGATAAGTAACGTCAAACAAAAAAACAGAAAAATATTTACATAAATCTTCCGATTTAAAAAATCGGACTTCCTTCGGCAAAGTAATCGGACTTCTTTTCTTGTACTTTTTGACGCTTTTCTAAAGCAATTTCGACTGTTTTGCCGAAGGAAGTCTAACTTATCAAATCGGAAGAAATATATTAATGGGCATGTGTTTGGACCCGTACGAAGTACGAATGTCCTATTCGTTTACTACAAACAATTTTAATGTAACATGGCGTAGATCGAGGTGGCAAGCGGTTTCGTAGATATGGTCGAAAAAGTGACCAAAAACATGGTTTTTCAAGGGTCGGTGAAGCTTTTTCGCAAATATCTCAGCAAGTATATCACGGAAATTTCTCATGTTGGTGTCAAATGAAAGGATTTAATGTCAGAAAATTGGGAAAAAAATTTTGTGAGAATCGGGTCAGGGGTCGGGCCACCGGGACCAATGGATTCGACGAAACTGAGTTTCTCGGCCATATACGAAAACAGTTTTTTGTGTTTATTTCCCTAACTATGCAGTACGGAGATTCAATTTCAAAGGCAAAGTTGTAGAGAATGAAATGTTAGGGTACACGTGTTTCAGAGTTTTGGGTAAAAATGCCTCAATCTTGGGATATGATCACTTCTAGAATTGGGAGGGATGATCCATATCTCTAGAACTGTAAAAGGTGGAAAGTGCTTCTAAAGGCGAAGTTGTAGAGATCGAAATTTTAGGGTACATGTGTTTCAGGGTTTTGGGTAAAAATGCCTCAATCCTGGGATATGACCAATTCTAGAATTGGGAGGGATGATCCATATCTCTAGAACTATAAGAGTAAGGAAGTTGTTTCCAAAGGCAAAGTTGTAGAGAATAAAATTTTAGAGAACACGTTTCTCAAGGCTTTGGGTAGAATTGCTTCAATTCTGGGATATGACCACTTCTAGAATTGAGAGGGATGATCCATATCTCTTGAACTATGTATAAGAGGTACAAAGTTCCTTCCAAAGGCAAAGTTGTATAGAACAAAATTTTAGAGAATACGTGTTCTGGGGTTTTAGGGGAAAATGGCTTGGTCCTTGGATATAAGATTTTCTAGATTTGAATGTTCTGAGATGTACTTCGGTAGGTCCTTTGACATTACCTTGGGTAATTTCTATGGATCTTTGAAATTCTTATAGTTATAAAAGAACATAAAACGTTGATTTGTTTGCTTATACTATATTAAGATACGTTCGAGTCTTTTTGCAAGATTTATTCTTGCCACAGCTATTACGTTTGTCAAATCTATTCTGATACGTACGGGTCTTTGGTTATGTTTACGTTTTTGTAATCTGTAGCGTAGATCGATAAATGAAATGAAAAAGAAAGTCTACCAAGTCTTAGTTACTGAGTTACACTTTTAAACTCGTGCTGTAAAAATCCACTTTTTATTCTTTGGTATACAAAATGCTATTCTATAAACTGCAAAGAAACGTTTCTCAAAAGCCTTGTAGTTGTACGAAAAAGAATCGTATAATTTTAATTTATCTATGTCTAAATACCCCCCGAAGATTAGAAGCCTCCTGAGATGAGTTATTCTTCGTCATTAGTATTCCCTCAGTACAGAATTACACTCTTGGCTTGGCGTTTGCTTAAACTAGCGTAAGGAAGAAGGATTTTATAAAAATTTATGAATGTCTTCTTATATTTCGTAAATGGGAAATAAAAATGTGTGTTTTTGGATTGAAATTAATCTTTTTGTAATGTAAAACAACGAAAGTAAATTTGGAGAGAGCTTAGTTAGTATTTTAGATGTGATATCATTGGCATGTCCCTTGAAAACCTTTTGAACGAAATTACAGAACAATTTCTACAAACATTCTAAAACGTCGGCAATTTTAAGTGTATTGAAGTGAAAGTAAACCTTTTTATTCCAATCAATTTTTCATAATTTCAAATGAAAAAGACTGACACCTCAATCTGCTGTTCGAAATTTAATGAATACAAATGATGAACGCTATTTTCCTCGAAAATATTTTTACCCACAAAGGTTTTGGTGATGTCAACAGATTTACTTGGCTTTAACTTTACAACTTAAAATTTTTTTATAAATTCTGTGTCCGTTCAAGTTCATCGTGTAAAACAAATTCTTACCAGAAGTTCCTATAAAACTTGAAAGAGCAACAGATTGGTGAGTCCCTTCCTTATTTCAAACAGATATGGGGATGTGTAGAGAAACGAATCAAACTTGAAACTTTTTCCTTTGATGTCTTGGAAAAAAACTTTATGTACGTGAATATTTGAACACATACATTGTGCTCGTCCTCAATATATCCACGTAACGTATCTATAATACCTTTTATTAACTTTACGTTCCAACCATGAACGAAACCACATGATGAAAAACAATGCAACCCAAGGGATTTCTGTATTGTGTCGGCGACCTTTACGTGCGTCATTTGTGATTTTCTTTAACTTTAACAGCAGACTTCGTACTAAAGAGTCATCTTGTGACTGATTTCGAATTTAGCAAGATGAATCGAACGGAAAATCCTTTCCTTAACTTTTTCTTTTATATTATGACAAATATGTTTGCTCATTAAATGGTGCAAAACATTACAAGATTACACAAAATAGCGCAATTTTAATGAATTTTTGTTATTCCTCCCACACTGATGACGTGAGCAAACAGGTAAGCAGATAAAAGTGTGGATTTCAAAGTGTTTATAAGAGAAAATCCACCAAGAGATACCTCTTCAAATTCGTATCTTCTCTGAAAAAAAGTCATTTCATTATTTACTTTCGAAAAAGTTTAATTGCCGAAGAAATTTTATCTCATTAGAAAAGCCATGTATTTCTTCTTTAAACATCAATTTTACAACATTGTGTGAAATGTAAATCAAACGCCCTATCAAGTAAAGTAGCAACATAAATTTCCTCTTATGATAAAGGCAATAATCTGTTTCCTTGTTTTAGAAAAAGAACAATTTATAGCAAAACCAACTTCTTCCTTCAAGGAAACTGAAAGGAAATAAATAAAAAGAAGTTTAAACGAGGTAATGAAAAGTTTATTCTGTCTTGTATTTGTACAAGAAATTTAATGTCGTTTTAAATTTTTGAAGAAATTTTACCTACAGGAGGAGAATCATAAGATTGTGCAATGTTTCGTTTAACTCTTTTAACTGAAAAACCGGTTTTCCATGAGAAAAATACAAGCGAATTCGTGAAAAGAGCGATCAAAGAGAAATTAAAAAGGTGCACAATTCCATTCCTTTAATTCCTTACACTTTTTTGCTCTTCTTCACACAAAAAGTGTGAATTCTCAGTCTTTAAAATACAAATACAAATACAAATTCATTTCTCTGGTTTGTGGTGATCGAAAGTCGGTCTATTTCTACTGTCAAAATGACGTTTTAAGCGTCAAAGCTATGAAACAAACGTTCTATTGTGACGTTAATGTTAATATATTTCCTTAAAAATGAATCTGAAACGTAAGAAAGATCTTCGAGTGTGAGAAAATACCATCATACCTACAGCGGCAATTGTGTCTGTTTAATTACTTAACATCAAACCGTGCGAGTAAACTTTCTCGCACAGTTTTGCTGTGCGAGTAAATCTCTTTTCGCACAGCGAAACTGTGTTAACGTTTCTTGCGCAGTTTTGCCGTGCGATAAAACTTTTATCGCACGCCTTACATACCGTGAAAAAAAACTACCAAAACAGGCGAGTAAAGTTTTTTTTACGTCATTCAATTTCAAAAATAGAGGTTTTTGGTATAAGTTAAGTATAAAGGTAATTTAACGCACTAGATGTGAGATTGTGTGCGTAAACAGATCATGTGCGTTAAACTACCAGCATACGTAATCACAACAAAAACCTCTTTAAAGGTAAAGTGTGACGCAGTCCGTAAGTTTGCTTCCAAAATTAATGATATCGCTTGAGGTGACGCTTTCGCTGATAATACGCAGAAGTTTGTTTGAATGGAACCTTGTGTTCAAAATTACAGCGCTTTCGTTAAAACAAAATTACGTTGTGCTAAAAAAATTGCTTCACAAATGCCGGTCCCAACGACGAAATAATTTTTCTGTACTTTCAGTTTTTGAGCTGCAAGAGTTTAAAGTACAAATTTTTGCGTGTAAAAACTGAAAGTATTGAAAAATTATTCTGCTGGTGGATCCGGCATTTGTGACGCAATTTTTTAACACAACGTAAAAGAAAGCTAGGAAAGATTGGAACAAAAAATGACAACGGTTAATAAACAAAAATTGAATGTGAACTGAATAGGTACAGATAGCTCAAGGGATAGAGCACTCGCCCGGAAAGCGATGACATGTTTGGGCGGTGGTTCGATTCCCCGCTTGTATCAAATTTTTCTTTTCACATTTAATTACTTCCTATACAAAATAAAATCTTATTAGAATAAATATAGACGTTCAAAGAAATCCGCCTTACAGCTAAGAAGTTCGAACAAAGTTATTAAAAACATTTTTTTCTTCAAAAAAATTTTTCTTCGAAAACACATTTTCTCCAAAAAAATTTTCTCCAAAAAATCTTTTCCTTAAAAAAAATTTTCTCAGAAAAAAATTTGCTCCAAAAAATTTCTCTGAAAAAAAATTTTCTAAAAAAAAAAATTTCTACGAAAAAAATTTTTCTCCAAAAAAAATTTTCTCCGAAAAAATTTTTTTTTCGGAAAAAAACCTTTCTAGAAAAATTGTTCTTCAACACCTTAGGCTACCATCGGAACACTTCGTGTCACCTTCGGCTACCTTCGGAACACTTCATGTCACCTTCGAAACACTTCGGGTCACCAATTCTTCTCAGCGATTCATGTAACTTTCCTGAAGAAACCAACTGTCTGGGTATTCTTATTCAGAATTTAGCAAAAAATCCAAGATGGTGTCACTTTGACAGTTGACAGCCATTTTTGTAAAATGCTAAAAAGTTCTCCTGATCAAACTCTATAACTTTGTCGAAGAAACCAATTCTCTAGCTATTGTCCCTCCGGAGCTAAAATTCGAAAACTCCGAGTATTACCTAAAAAGCCCTCAAAATTGACCACTTTTCCACATGCCACGGCTTTTCCAGAATTTTCCCCGAAAAGCGGCATATGAAATTTTTCATTTGGGGCCGAGACTGACGTTCCCTGAAAATTTTAAGGAAATCGCTCGGGCGGTTCTCGATAAAAAAAAGTAGATAGATACATAGAGACATCGTGGGCAGTGGACACATAACACATGAATAAAATTTTGATTATTTTCAAACATATTTTTACCATTATTATATGGAAATTGATCATCTTTGATTGGCGATATCTCGGCTCGTTTTCAATTTTGATGAGTGTGGGTTCGTTGGAAAGCTGCTGCGACGTAGTTTTTTTCAAAAATAATTTGGAGGGGGAGGGAAGCGAGGGGAAAAAACTCAAAAGTTCGCCATATACATCGTGTCTTGTCCCAAAGGTTTTTGTTTGGAGTTTTTTGGGTTTGTGGACGTTTTTTTTTTTGGTGTGGGGACTGCGTCACGCTCTCCGCTACCGCTCCGAGCATGATGTGTATCAAACAACGTTTTTTGCAATTCACCGACAAAAGTGTTTTTGCGCACTAGTGCAAATAAATTTATCGCCCTAATGCGTTAAAATAATTTTGTCACCTAGTACAAAAATTGACGTCATGCGATACCGAAATGACACACGAAAAAGCGAGTTTTTCGGCGGTGATTTGATTGAGAGAATACAGCATACTCTGTCCATGTGGAGCTCACACCAAGTGCACTACAATCACCGAACGGGAAGATTCTCAAAATGACTTGGAAGTCTCTCATAATGTTATTGCATTAAAAACATATATTTGTTGATGCTAACAAGCACATAATAGCTCCAAGCCATTTTTAACATCGCCGTTGTGAAAAGTGAACTTTTTCTTGCATCGTTTCGGTGACGTTAGAGAGGTCGTTTTATAACTGGTTTTACTTTTTATCTCTACATTTAGAAAACTTATATTTTGCTCATAGTTTCGTTTCTGTTGATTGACCAGCTGGTGCACTTATACATAGAAACATAGAAAAATTTTTGCTTCTGTTGTATGTTCTTCAACTGGTTTATTGCCGTTGTGTATGAAAAGAACACAAAAGAACAACGGCAATAAACCAGTTGAAGAATATACAACAGAAGCAAAAATTTTTCTATGTTTCTATGTATGAGTGCACCAGCTGGTCAATCAACAGAAACGAAACTATGAGCAAAATATAAATTTTCTAATTTTAGTGATCAAAAGTAACTTTTGATGATAACCCCCAGGGGTTATTTTGTCCGGTTTCAAGAAATAATGAAATGTTTGCATATGTTGTTTTTATGATGTAGGGGGCTCTGCCCCCTAAACCCCCGCGCCTGCAGCGAGCTTCAATATGCCCTGCAGGCGGCCTTACAAGCATGGGACTCTGCCCCTTAGACCTTGCAAGGGGGGCGATACCCCCTTGACCCCCCATCGCGGGGGCTGCCGCCCCTCGACCCCGATTTTTTATTTTCCCATAATGTTCAGGCCTGCGGCGTGGCGCCTTGCTTGTTTTAATCCGGATGCCCAATTTCGCAACGTGTTCCATACAAGACTTTACGCAACAACTTGTGAAACGTGAACTTTTGAATGAACTTTTTATCACCCAAATGAGTACCTAAAGTAACTTTTTATCACCAGTTATAAAACGACCTTCCTAACGTCGCCGAAACGATGCATGAAACAGTTCACTTTTCGCAACGGCGTTGCATAAAGTAACATTTGATCACTCATTTGGGTTGCGAAATTGATAATTTCGTTTGATAATTTCACATCTAGTCACAAAAACGACTCTATTTCGCAACTCATATTTCATAATTTTCAGACGAACTCATGTCATAAATAACTATCAGAGTTTTATTTGAAAACATATGGACGAATGCATTATTCGTTTTGCTTTCAATTGGTTGAAATAAAGAAAAATCTAGAACCTAGAGCTATAGAGCCGTCCAAATATTATTTTTGAGAAAATATATTTACCCAACTCGTACATAAATCATAGAACGCTAGGCGATACATCTAACATTCCCTTAATGTAGCTTCTTTCTCCTATCATTTTATTATTTGTAACACGTGCTTGGAATGAATGAATAGCACGTTAAAAAGTCAATAGAAAATGCTCTCATCTATGTGAAATAAATATACATCTACTCGCAGCGTCCTGTTTACAATGATGATAAAATACGAGAAAAATTATTTTGTGTCACAAGTCAAGAGCTGCAAAGAATTAAAGTAAATATGTCAATAAATGACAAGAAGACTTTTTATAGGTATATATTGTGTCAATATAGACCATAACTTTGTGATGACATTGATTTCAAAGATATTAATAATTCCGATGGTAACGTCTTATAAAATGGAAAATTGTTCTTTTCGTATTTATTTTCGCTATAAATTTTCATTATAAACATTAACCAGCACATTGCTATAGGACACGGACTTTTTATTTCCATTTGTGTGTGATCGGTGTATTGTGTGATCAGAGATGATTAGAAACACCAATCCACGCTTTTAGGGATGAGCTGATTGATAAAAATGAATTTGTAGAATTTGTGACGGGTTTTGTATACTTTTTGGAGTTTTTTCAATCAATTTTTTTAAACACAAAAAGTAATCTTGCAAATTACTATTAAAAAGGTCCGGTCACCGCAAAATATCTAGATATACATTTTTGTATGTTCAGGGTAGAGAAATAGGAAGCTACGTGAAGGAATATTAAGACGAAGAATGACAGCTATACAGGAGGGAATCGAACCATTTTTTTTTGCATTTTTGAGAGAATCCTGTCCAGTAGAAACCAAGTGTCCGAGTCCCTTCTTCCCTTTTAAAAAGGGTTTTTGTTGTGATATCAGTAGTTTTGGAAGAAAAGAGAAAACAAACGGCGAAAAAATTTCCGGCGAAAAAAAAACAGCAAAAAAATTTCCGGCGAAAAATTTTCCGGCAAAAAATTTCGGCGAAAAAAAGTCCGGCGAAAAAAAACAGCAAAAAATTTCCGGGCAAAAACATTTCCGACAAAAAAATTTTCGGCGAAAAAATTTCCAGCGAAAAAAGATTGTCAGCGAAAAAATTTCCGGCGAAAAAAAAAACCGCAAAAACATTTCCGGGCTGCGAAAAAACATTCCGGCAAAATCCGGCGAAAAAATTTCCAGCAAAAAAAAAGTTTCAGCGAAAAAATTTCCGGCGAAAAAAAACAGCAAAAAAAATTCCGGCGAAAAAAAGCGGCAATTTTCTAAAGGGCATGTCTTCGGATCCACTGGACCGATTTTAATAAGTAAACTTTCGATTTCAATCAAAATTTTACGCAGAATCCGAAAAACTAGGTCTCAGGGGGGACGACTCAAGGGAAAAAAGTCAAAACGTAGCTTTATATATGGTTCCGCCGCGCCGTCTACGAAAAAAATTTTTCTTAATTTTTTGTATGTATGTGGACTTGCGTCACGGTCGCATTGCTACCGCGCGCCCATGATTTTACGAGAGTTGACCGTACTCTTTTTATCACGAAATACGGTATACTTTAACAGTAGCCGATGACTGTGAAAAAGAAATAAATCTCATCGTTAATATCAAGTTTGGCACGTCAACGTCGTAGCATACTTTTATTCGAAGTAAGATTTACGATTTTGTTGGATTTATCATTTGCAAAATTTGAAAGCCAATGCACAGGAAATTTTGGGCATATTTTTTTTCGTTCACATTCTTTGCCAAATGATTTACATATTTCAATAAAATCAAATTTTATTAGAAACGGAATTTAACAATCTGTAAATAAAACCGTCTCCCATCCCTCAGAGTTCAATATTGCTCACCCTTTAAAGTCAAATAAACTGTAAAAGAGAATGTCATCTTTTTACGATTCCGAATAAATGTCGTTGGAATGATGGAAATTGTTATCGTCTGCAAGAAAAACAAAATTCTAATCGCCCGGAGTCATTCATTTTTATTTCGCCAGAACGAGTGTTTTGATGAAGTTATAATTTTATATCGCAATCAATAATCTCAGAACAAACACTTCCGTCAAAATCAGATGGCATCATCTCTGAATGTTAATTCCACAGTAGTGAGATGGGATTTCATGTCACAATATTTATTCGAATGTGGTTTCCTTAGGTATTATGGGTATTATTAACATAAAGTGAATTTGCGGTGCGTTGTGTTATGCTGTCATATATACGTTGGTTGTGGGAATACTCTCGGCAACTGACAACTTTGGTAATTGGGAACAACAGGTGACGCTATTCGGATGATTTTACTGGAAAATGATATTACTCCCATGGTATTCATCTGCAGTCAACATTGAACAATGATAGTAGCAATCACTGTATACGATTTGAGATCATTGTATGGTCTTTATTTTTCATCTTTCTTATCATAAAAGTTTATTCATGAAGCTTATAGCCCCAAAGGTGTATATGTAAAACGGTTCTGCCATAAGTTCCATGACATTTGTCCAAATCTTATCTAAAAATAGCATGGAATTCGTTATAAATATGCAACAAAACAAAAGGTTACGAGAAGATATTTATTATGAATAGATTTTTCATGTAAGATCAACAGGAAGTATAAGCTCGAGAATCGAAAAATGTAAATCTCATGTAGTTAATCGGACAGTGTTGGAATGTAAGCACGTTACTTGTTCCCAACAGCACTCAGAGAAATGATTTTCTTTAATATGGTTTTTGTGTGTTTGCAACTACCGCATATATGTCTGGAGCAACAGGTATAGGTTTGTAAAGAGCATTGATAGATTGCGGAAAACGTATGTCTTTGTGGACCTGTTTTGGACGATTGATTTTAGGCAATTTAGCGAGTTGTAGACCGAACGAAGTGAGCCTAAAAAAATCGTCTAGAAGAGATGCACATACAACTTCACATGCAAAGGGGCAAAATCCCAAAAAAAACTTACGAAAATGCCCTCATTTTCGGCCCCATCGCATGTAAATAACTATTGAACAGCCCAATCTTCTTCCTTTTATGTACAAAACATTTGTTTTCTATGTTGATTTTCACTTCAGCTTGACAATTGATTTCGAATCGAAACTTTGTCACAATTCTTTACATTCTCTCACTTTGCGACTAATTTAGGAACGTAGCTAGGGATGTGCTAGTGTGGGTTGAGCCTGTCCCCAGAAAACATATGATGCGCGAAAATTCCTTTTCCAGAATTTTGAATTAAGCCAAAGTCAATGCTTTCTTTAGACTAGAGACACCTCTTTCAACCAAAAATATCCTATGAAAATTTGCATTGGAAAATCGTCAAGCAACTGAGAAAATCTTGAGAATTTCTAGATAATCTTCTATATTTAGAAATATCAATATAGAAAATCCTCATAAAATAATAGAAAATCCTTTGTCAACGAAATTTACAAATCTCCGCCCCTCGGTGTTACCGCACTCACTGAAGCTTTAACCGAATTCTCTGAATGCAAAGGTATAGTTGAAGGTTCTCAAACGTAAATTCCCAAAGCTTGTTATGCTCTCTGAAAGCCCAATGAAGTTCTTTGAATCCAAAACCCAGTTTTCAAAGTATACCTTCAGGAAGGCCGAACCAAAATTTCATGATTGCTTTGCCCTTCAGAGGTTATCTATCTGAAGGAGAAATGAGTCCTCAAGTTTGTCGGAAATAAATTCTCTAAATTTCAAACTAAACTTTAAGGCTTCAATGCTTTCCGATGGCCGAACCACACTCAACTTCTTTGAAGTGCAAACCAATATAATAGGTTGCCAAGTTCTTTAAACTCAGACCCTTTGGGCCATGCAAAACAAAAAACCATGGTGTCAAAGTTCTGCAAAAGCCAAATGAAAGGCATTAATGGAAGAAAGCGTCTCACTTATTATCAACTTGAGATCAGCCTGTCTCCCTGAGTTCTGGCACAAAAAGTACTGAATTTGTATGGGAGCTATAACAGTCCAGGCAGGCTTGAGTTAAAATTCTGGCTACCATAAATGAAAAGTGTCACTATTAGTATGATTTCCATTGTTAAGAAGCTACTTTATGTTTTCACACTTCTTGTCCGTCCGTCTGTGCACCGTGGAAAAGATGACGTTACGAAAATGACGTTACAGAAATAACGTTACAAAACTGACGTTACAAATACGTCGTCACAAAAATGACGTTACAAATTCGACATCACACAAATGAAGTCACAAATATAACTAAAAATTATTTCTTCAGCAATACACTATCGCATTTTTCAATACCCATGTCAATGTTTTATTAAGTAGCGATAGGTACTTTTTGTTTTCACCTTTCCTGTCCGTCCGTCTGTGCACCGTCACAATTATGGCGTCGCAAAAATGACTTTACAAAAATGACGTCGCAAAAATGATGTGACAAAAATGACGTTATAAACACGATATCACAAAAATAATGTCACACAAATGACGTAATAAAAATGACGTCACAAATATGACATCATCAAAATAACGTGATAAAATGACGACACAAAAATGGCGTCACAAAAATGACGTAAAAAATGCGATGTTATAAAAATGACGTCACAAATATCATCAAAAGTTATGACGTCATGCATATTGTTTCGTTTAATTCTTCAACAATACACTATCACTACTTTTCTACACCGTTATCAATAGTTTGTTACGTAGCAATAGCTGCTTTATGTTTTCGCCCTTCCTGTCCGTCTGTCCATCCATCCGTCTGTGTACGGTACCTTACTGCACCTAGCTGCACCTCTCTGCACTTAGCTGCAATCAGCTACACCTAGGGAATCAACTTCTTTGACTTCACTCTATCGCTACTTTACTATATCCATGTCAAAACAACTGTAATTGATAGTAGATTATGCACCTTCGGGGAAATTTTTATTTATCTTCGAGGGGGAGCCGAAGGTTAGGGATGTAATCCCCCGAGTAGATAAATAAATTTTCTCGCAGATGCACATGCTATTTTAGTCACCAAAGCAAAGTCACCAACAATTAATGTATTATTTAACGCCCTAGGAAAGCACTGCGGTGAAAAAAAATTTATTCGTCAGCATTTGAACAATTTTGCAATTGGTCATTTATACAAAGCTAAGATAATATCACAGAATATAAAAAAATTCGTCCATTTTGCCACTTGACCGCAAGGTACCCATTACATCCGCAACATTTCCTCGCTGGATCGCCATGCTAAGCATTGCTTTAGAAATGAACTTTTTATTGCAATTTTATAATTTAATACGTTGAAAAAATGAATTGCCTCCTGACCCCATGGCCCCATTGTTTCAACTGAGAATAGCACGAAGAAGTAATTTTGATTTATTAATATCCTTTACTTCATTGCCTTCCTCATGGCTTTCTCCTCCGCGGCTTGAGCAGCCTTTCTCGCACTGAACCGCAAGTTACTGTGTGCCAAAGTATCCGTGCAGGTTGCATCCCATAACAGTATGCCTTCCACTCTCTTACCATTCTTACTTGTGAGTCCCACTGGCTCGAGTCTGGAGGGTATGTCTTCTAAAATCAGTGCTAATCAGTGATAATGTTTTTTGTTTCGGCATGTCTTGCGTGTCGACCAGCACTCATGCGGCATTTCAATCCATAACATCCTTTACTATCGACTTGACTTTACTATCGACCAATACTCAATGTCAATGGTTTATTAATAGTCTGACACCAGCTTGCTTCCTTGGTTTCTGGCTCAGGTAATAATAAATTCGTATGGAACCTATAAGAAGGCAGCCAGGTGTCAAAATTCTGTGTTTGCCAAGTGAAAGGAATTACCGTAAAACAATATTTTTATATTGATTAACTAGACACCAGACTGCCACCCTGAGTATAGGCTGTGGGAATGCTGGACTCGTCCTTGGGATTTGATAAGGCGGACAGGCTGGTGTCAAAATTCTGATTGAGCCAAATGAGAGGTGTTAATGTAAGGTACGATCTCACTTATTCGCACCTTGGCTCCATCCTGCCTCCTTGACTTCTAGCTCAAGGAGTGAAAAATCCGAATGGGAGCTGTGGGGAGGCAGTCTGGAGTCAAAAATCTGCAAAAACGACAATAAATCAAAACAACGTTCGCCTAGTCATGAATTTGACACCAGACTGCCTAATTAGTTGCTAGTTCAAAGAACACATTGTTCTATGGGGCTACAGTCATTCCAAATAAAAATTCCACCGAAATATGTAAATCTTGAGTTCTGTGTGGATTTCAAGATCTCTGTGGTTAAGTTTTCCCCTTTAAAAATTAAATTTTTCTTGAATAATTTTTTTCGTTGAAAATTTTTTTTTCTTGAAAATTTTATTTTTCTTGAAAGTTTAATTGAC
>CM055403.1:109055558-109131437 GCA_029228625.1 Pseudolycoriella hygida
TTTTCGCCCATGAAAGTAGTAGCCGCCGCGGCTCGGTTTGGCGGCGGCGGCGGCTCAAAAAAAACTTTTGATATGTTGTAGAGGAAGTTGAGGTGATTATTTTCGCCCGTGGAGGTAGTAGCCGCCGCGGCTCGGTTTGGCGGCGGCGGCGGCTCAAAAAATAACTTTTGATATGTTGTAGAGGAAGTTGAGGTGATTATTTTCGCCCATGGAAGTAGTAGCCGAAACTTCCAAAAGTACTGATATCACAACAAAAAACCCTTTTAAAAGGGAAATGTGACGCGAGTCCTTCTTCCTCCTTACAAAACAACTGATATCAATTTTGGGTGACGCTTAAAGCTTTGAAACGCAAAAATTCTTTTGGAATGTTTCCATTTTTGATTAAAAAAATGCGTCACAAATGCCGGACCCACCAATGTAATAATTTTTCTACGCTTTCAGCTGTCATACGCAAAAATTTGATTTCCTGTTCAAAAATGCGCCATACATAATGACAAATTTTTGCGTTGTGAAAGCTGAAAGAACAGAAAAACTATAACATTGGGGGGTCCGGCATTTGTGACGCATTTTTTTAATCAATAATGAAAACACTCCAAAAGAATTTTTGCGTTTCAAAGCTTTAAGCGTCACCCCAAATTGATATCAGTTGTTTTGGAAGGAGGAAGAAGGACTTGCGTCACATTTCCCTTTTAAAAGGGTTTTTGTTGTGATAAAATATTCAAAGTAAAATATTTTTAGAGTCTACAATTTTGCTTATTCATTCTTAGGACATACTAAATTGTATGCAGCAATGAATTAACACAAAAACAATAACTCGTACATTCAAATGACAAGAACCAAAATTAACTATAATTGAATTTCAGTTTGTCTGAAAGAAAATGGCTGCCAGCAGTCAAACCGGCGCCATCTTGAATTTTCCCAAGCAATAAATTTGGGTTTTTTTGGTTTTCGAATTTTAGCTTCGGAATTACAATACTTAGAGAGTTGGTTTCTTCGGAAGAGTTTGATCAGGAGAACTTTTTGGGATTTTCAGAAATCTTCAGAAATTTTAGCTCCGGAAAGATAACACTTAGAGAGATGGTTTCTTCTAGACAGTTATAGAGTTTCATCAGGAGAACTTTTTGGGATCATAAGAAAATGGCTGCCAGCTGTCATAGCGGCGCCACACAGTAGGCTTATCCGTTGACGCTGTCGCTGATAATACGCAGAATTTTGTTTGAATGGAATCTTGTGTTCAAAGTTTAAATTTCCTGAAAAAATTACAGCGTTTTTTTAAAACAAAATTACGTTGTGTTAAAAAAATTGCGTCACAAATGCCGGACCCAACGACGAAATAATTTTTCTGTACCTTCAGTTTTTGCGCTGCAAAAATTTGACTTTTGCTTGTTATTGCGTAGACTGTTTAAGATAAATTTAAATTTTTGCGTGTAAAAACTGAAAGTATTGAAAAATTATTCCGCTGGTGGGCCCGGCATTTGTGACGCAATTTTTTTAACACAACGTAATTTTGTTTTAAAAAAACGCTGTAATTTTTTCAGGAAATTTAAACTTTGAACACAAGATTCCATTCAAACAAACTTCTGCGTATTATCAGCGACAGCGTCACCTCAAGCGATATTATTAATTTTGGAAGCGGACTTTCGAACTGCGTTACACTTTACCTTTTAAGAGGTTTTTGTTGTGATTCCTTTTTTCATCACAAAACCACTGTCGGCTAGTGTTTCCAACACAATTTAATGTTGACGCAATTTAATATGCTCAAGAGTCATGGCAATATTTATTTAGCCTTTTTGCGACATCTGTTCTGTTTGTCACATCTATCCTCCTGATGCGAACAGTCCCTTACATATGTTTTTACAAAATTTAGCTACGCTTACCACAAATTGCGACAGAAATTGTATGCCAAATCTATTTTTTAGCTCAAATGAAGGAAGGGGCTGACGACTTGCACCTTATGATAACCTGATATGAATGCGATAAATGAGTACACATTGTGACAAGTAGAACATTTTTAAACTTTGATTTGAAACTGGAACGTCATACTGTAAACATCTGAAAAAAAGAATAACATTTGTTTACTTTGCGCTTTATAAAAGTAGCGTGTTTTGTATTTGAGCTGCATTGAACTTATTTTCAACAAAGAACCCATACGGAAGCAGAACGAAGATAGATTCACAGTCGTCTTGCAATCGATATAATTAATTTTACATTTCGTTTTTACTCGCACTCCATTGTTGCTTTCCAATTTTTCAACGCTTCATTACACTGTAGTGGCCACAGTACCCGTGGTAAGTGTCATTTCCTAGTCCACCCGTGTTGTCTATTCTCATATAGGGTGGATCGATTTTTTTTTTCGTTCGCAACTATTTCTCCCCATCGTGATTATAATTATTTGGTTACTGTAGATTCCGAAAAACACTATATCTCGTTTTAAAACTAAATTTTAGAGCTCCCGAAACCCGGTCGAAAGTTTTTGGCCTTAATTCCCATACAAAGATTTTCTGAATACTCGGAATTTATGTAATAGTGGAGTGCAACGCCTCAAAATCTTCGTAAACTCATAGGCTTTTATAAAAAAGCAAAAAAACTAAGTTTAACTTCATTTATTTGAGAAATATGCAGTATACAATTCAGTTGCACATAGTAGTACGGACATTTTTCTTCATATTTTTCATCGGTTGAACTCAATTGAAGCAGTTTTTTCTTGTTTAAACAGCTATTGTCGTGGGCACTCACAGCTTAGTCATAAAATTAAAAAGAGATGAAGACTTCGTCATACTGTAAACATCTGAAAAAAAGAATAACATTTGTTTACTTTGCGCTTTATAAAAGTAGCGTGTTTTGTATTTGAGCTGCATTGAACTTATTTTCAACAAAGAACCCATACGGAAGCAGAACGAAGATAGATTCACAGTCGTCTTGCAATCGAGATAATTAATTTTACATTTCGTTTTTACTCGCACTCCATTGTTGCTTTCCAATTTTTCAACGCTTCATTACACTGTAGTGGCCACAGTGCCCGTGGTAAGTGTCATTTCCTAGTCCACCCGTGTTGTCTATTCTCATATAGGGTGGATCGAATTTTTTTTTCGTTCGCAACTATTTCTCCCCATCGTGATTATAATTATTTGGTTACTGTAGATTCCGAAAAACACTATATCTCGTTTTAAAACTAAATTTTAGAGCTCCCGAAACCCGGTCGAAAGTTTTTGGCCTTAATTCCCATACAAAGATTTTCTGAATACTCGGAATTTATGTAATAGTGGAGTGTAACGCCTCAAAATCTTCGTAAACTCATAGGCTTTTATACAAAAGCAAAAAAACTAAGTTTAACGTCATTTATTTGAGAAATATGCAGTATACAGTTCAGTTGCACATAGTAGTACGGACATTTTTCTTCATATTTTTCATCGGTTGAACTCAATTGAAGCAGTTTTTTCTTGTTTAAACAGCTATTGTCGTGGGCACTCACAGCTTAGTCATAAAATTAAAAAGAGATGAAGACTTTGAACACATTTCGTTTTTATCAGATGTTATTTGAACGGCTTCAATGGAAAAAAATATGGGGCGCTCCATATTCAATACAAAGTTAGATTTTAAGGTAAAAATGTCAATAGGTTACGATGTCATATTTAGTGACTCTAATATCCCTTTACCATCAACACAGATCTAACGGAAACACTTTAGTGATGATGATGATGAACAATTTATTTTTTTCCATTGAAGCCGTTCAAATAACATCTAATAAAAACGAAATGTGTTTAAAGTCTTCATCTCTTTTTAATTTTATGACTAAGCTGTGAGTGTCTGTTTAAACAAGAAAAAACTGCTTCAATTGAGTTCAACCGATGAAAAATATGAAGAAAAATGTCCGTACTACTATGTGCAACTGAACTGTATACTGCATATTTCTCAAATAAATGACGTTAAACTTAGTTTTTTTGCTTTTGCATAAAAGCCTATGAGTTTACGAAGATTTTGAGGCGTTACACTCCACTATTACATAAATTCCGAGTATTCAGAAAATCTTTGTATGGGAATTAAGGCCAAAAACTTTCGACCGGGTTTCGGGAGCTCTAAAATTTAGTTTTAAAACGAGATATAGTGTTTTTCGGAATCTACAGTAACCAAATAATTATAATCACGATGGGGAGAAATAGTTGCGAACGAAAAAAAAAAAATCGATCCACCCTATCATACAGTGTTGTAAATCTCTAAAGTATCATGTAAAAGTGAATCAAATTAATCCCGCAAACTTCTCTGCGTAAATGCCGACCTGAAAGAAGCACTCCTGTATTAACTCTGTGAAGGTTGGGTGATGAGTTGGATTGTTTTATGCTTCCGTAACAACTCAATAACGTTGCGGCTAACGTGTTTGCTTGCTACTCTTGCTATTATAATATTGATATTGAGTTGCCAGTTTGTAGGTTTAAAACTGTAGGAAAAAAATTGAATCAAATTGTAAAGCTAATCCACCATTCATCCACATTCGTCTATACAATATTTTCAACAGCTACTTCACATTCATCCATGTTGAATCGTTTCAAATGAAAAATAACGGAAAAATCACGAAAACTTTTTTTCAAATATTTATTTAGTTAGAAATCACCAGACTCCTTCCTCTTAGTAAATTCAAAAATTGTTACAACTGCATATCATAGCCAATTCAGTTCAAAATTTTAATGCATAAGCGAGCGGTATGTTGAAAACACACCAAAAAATTTCACATATTTTCCACACGTTCGCTTTGACAACAACAAGGCGGCCATGTTTTTCGTTTAGTACGATGAGAGCGTTTCATACCTTACACAGTAACTAGATTTACATGGTTTCGTGCAGCTTATAAGTGGTTTCGTGCAGTTAACACAGTTTCGTGGCATTTATTTTATGTATACATTGGCGATGTACCGTCAATGTAACACAACAATACCGCTCGCTATGCATTAATAGTTATTAACTGCATTGGCTATGTAATTCAGTTGTAACACATCTGCGAAAGTTTGCGATATCCGAGCCAAAGGCGAGGTGTCGTAATCGCAGATGTGTTACAACTGCATATCATAGCCAATTCAGTTCAAAATTTTAATGCATAAGCGAGCGGTTTGTTGAAAACACACCAAAAAATTTCACTATTTGTCACACGTTCGCTTTGACAACAACAAAGCGGCCATGTTTTTCGTTTAGTACGATGAGAGCGTTTCATACCTTACACAGTAACTAGATTTACATGGTTTTGTGCAGCTTATAAGTGGTTTCGTACAGTTTACACAGTTTCGTGCAATTTCGTGGCATTTATTTTATGTATACATTGGCGATGAACCGTCAATGTAACACAACAATACCGCTCGCTATGCATTAAAATTTATTTTCATTTGCGGTTTGTTTACATTTCATGTAGACAGCACACATGGTGTGGCATTAGCATAAAACTCAATAACAAACGGATGCCAGATTTGTAAGCAAAACAAAGCTGATTGAATTGGTCCAAGCGAAGTTTAGTTGAGTGAAGCGTCATCGTACGAACTAACTCCTATTTGTTTTCCCTCCTAGTACGTGGCACCGGACTTGTCACACAGTTTAAAACTGGGTTCAGTCAAAATATCTCTGTAATGAGAAGAAAACATCTCTGTAAAGAGAAGGTCTGAAAAGTGTAGAGGCTTAATTATCACAACAAGTAAATAAAGATCTAGCTCCAAACCCTCCACAGGTTCCTGAGGCAGATTATTGTTATTATTTCTTCGAAATTGTAACTTTATAGAAGTGAGTAGTATCGCATCTATACTGCAACTTTATTAGATACTAATTTATCTCAGGCGTAGTTTTCGGTAGTTTAAAATATTTTCAATTTTGTTAATTGCTTTTGGTTTTTGGTACATGGATACTGGCTTCCGGGTCACACTCGCTAAACTTTTCCCATTCCATTGAAGCCTTCACTTTCTACTATCAACTGTACTTCTAAATACTCAAAATTAATATTTGTTTCGCTT
Organism: Pseudolycoriella hygida; assembly: GCA_029228625.1. NCBI lineage: Eukaryota > Metazoa > Arthropoda > Insecta > Diptera > Sciaridae > Pseudolycoriella > Pseudolycoriella hygida. The sequence goes on from CM055403.1 coordinate 109,061,546, forward strand.
AATTTAACTAGTTCATGACGCATTTGGCGGTAGAACAGCTGTGATAAAGAAACTATAAAAATAGATACTAATTCCATAATTAACAACCTAACTTACCTAAATTTTATTTTTCGATTTTTGATCAAGTCTAACTAATGCAATAAGTGCTCTCCTAGTGGTTAAGAGTATTACTATTATTGCTATGCGGTTGACCAAAGTTTTAAGACCCGTAGTTCTTCGAGAAGGGGTCTTATGTAGGGTTACCATTCGTCCTCTTTTAAGAGGACATGTAGTCTTTTTTCATCAAATTATTCTTTTTTGCTAAAATTCTAAGAACATCACTTTTGTTATAAAATGTCCTGTCTTGTCCTTTTTTTCGCTGAGTTAAAAAAATGTTACATGATTCTTACATGTAAAATGCCAAGTGAATTTTATGTCCGCTTGCGTATCACGCTAGAAAGTATTTTCTTGGAGCATGTAAATATAGCCCTTGCTGGAACATGTGAATGTAGCCCTTGCCTTCGGCGCGGGAAGCAACGCTCACAAGCTCAAAAAAAACTTTGTCTCTTGTGACGTAAATGATTCTTTCTTATATCTGCCGTAATTTGCATAAGAAACTTAGTGACGTCATTTTGAGAGAGAAAATGTATGAAATTCTATGATATTTTGGGTTGTAGATATTTTGGCGTTACACATTTTGACCTGTGGACATTTTTACTTAGACATTTTGACACCTACCCAAGGTTTTGAATGAAAGATGTGGATAATAGAAAATTATGAAAATTTAAGTAATGAAAATATGTTGAGTGATTCAGGCTTTAGTCTCCCTACATGATATTTGGTGATTTTTCTTGAATATTCCTTTAACGATAAGGTTCTTGGTGCAGTATTGTAAAGAAAAAAGGGGCAAACGTTTTTGCCCATGCCTCTCCTTAGGGCTCTAGGTTGGTTCAAAATTCTTATTTTAGGTGTTTGGAGAGGTTTTTAGCGCCGTTTCTTCGTACGAGTTTTTCAATATTGCCTTTTCGGCAATTTCCAGTCAGATTTAATGTGGACGTAATTTCATACATTTAAGAGTTAAGGCAATAATTTCTTAGATACGTTCGATTCTTTTTGTAACATCTTTTCTGTTTGCCACATCTATGCGGGTAAATTTTATCCGATTTTCATAAACTTTTTTTCCTGAAAGATAATCAGCAAATTAATTTGGGCAAAATCGGTCGAAAATTTTCGAGGCTACGGTCGAAAACGTGGTCCAAAACTTTGTTTTTTGAAGGTTGGTGGAGCTTTTTCACTTAAATCTTAGCGAAATTAGAACGGAAATCGCTGTTCAAGGTTTTAAATGAAAGATGTGGACATCAGAAAATCACGAAAATTAAATTAGCGGAAATCTGTTGAGTGGTTCGGGCTGTAGTGTCCTTAATGTGGGCCAAACTCACGTTACGCGACTCTATACGGTATTTGGTGGGTTTTCGTGAATATTCCTTTAATGATTAGGTTTTTGTGCAGTGTTATAAAGAAAAAAAGAGGCGAACTTTTTTGTTCATGGAAGTTCATGGATGTTCCTAAGTGCTCTAGGTCTTTTCTAAACTCTGAGCTTGAAGAGTTTTTTAGCGTCGTTGCTTCTTACGGGTTTTTCAATATATACTGGTTTACACAAAAGTGCGTTATGAAGAGATGTCAAAGTTTTGTTTTCAGCATCAAAATTCAATATTATTTGCTTTAGATTAGATTAGATTAGAGTGGGTGGGCCGAGGTCCCGCACCTAAGCCTCCAGTGGGCCTGTTGTGCATACCCACAAGCGATTACCTAAATTCTGTTGGTACGATTAAGGTAATCCAAAATGTACTTCGGGGGTATGCTCCATATGATGTTATGCGGTAGTATATATGCTCCGATGGTTTTGACTCGGGCATAGATATATACAGGGCATTTGCAGAGGTAGTGTTCTGCCGATTCTATTTCGCCACATTGGGCACAGAAGGGGCTATTTATGATACCGAGAGTGTGAAGATGTTTGTTAAGACAGTGGCCTGTGAGTATTCCTGTCATTCTTCTAAGGTTTCTTCTGCTAAGTGATAAAAAGAATCTGGAGTTATGCGCATCTTAATGTTTATGCAATGTTTATGCATTTTGACTGTCTTGCGTGGTTAATAGATTTCCAATGTTTTTTGAACGTGACATTTTTCCATTTTGCAATATAGCGCTTGGCCATCGATGATGGGTTTTTGATGAAAGGTTCAGGGCCTATAAAATTGTTCACCGCCCCTGATTTCGCTAAGCCGTCAGCTACTTCGTTGCGCTCGATATTACTGTGGCCTGGGACCCATATTAGAGTGAGTGAGTTGTTTTGAGCCAATAATGATTGTGCATTCTCTCTGCAATGAAGAACTAATGATGAGTAGATTTTATATGATTTAATATTGTCCAGTGCGCTTTGACTGTCTGAACAAATGAGTATGTTGGAATTTGTGATGTTGTTTTCTAGCATCATTTTGCAGCACCGTGCAATTCCAAAGACTTCAGCCAGAAAAATAGACGCGTATGTGCCTAGGCTGTAAGGTATGGAATCTTGAGTTGTCGAGTTGTAGATGCCCGCACCGGTCCGTCTGAAAACCAAGTGTGATCGGCTTGAGCCGGGATGACTGAATTAGACCAGTCCTCCCTGGTGGGGAAAGATACTTTAAACTTATTGTCGAAGCGTTATGTGGGGGTGATGTAATCACAAGGCATTTCGATGTGAGGCTCCTCTTTAACCATTGTGTTCCACAATTTAGTGTGACCATAGCTTTAACTAGAAGGTTACATCGTTGCAGTCTCACGCAAGTGGCCCTAGCAATAGATTCTATGTATATGTATAGTGGTTCTATATTTAGCAGTGCTTCCATAGCTGATGTTGGTGTCGTTTTCATTGCTCCTGTAATGTTTATTAGGGCTAATCTTTGAATTTTCTCTAATTGTTTTTGGACAACGCCTAAGTGGCAGCGAGGCGACCAGATAAATGCTGCGTAGGAAATTTGTGGTCTGACTATTGCTGTGTATATCCAGGCGAGAATTTTTGGGCTGAGACCCACGCGTTGATATGGCTTTTCGGCTGCGATTTTCTGTGTGAGTAATAAAATTAGGCTTCTTGTCTAGGTCTACGCCTAGTACTTTAGCAGAGTTTGATAGCGGGATTTCTTTGCCAAAAACACAAGCTTGGTTTTATCCGTGTTTACTTCTTGTTCGTGATTGAGGCACCAGTTTTCTATTATTTTGAATGCCGCTTGCATTAAATCACAGAGGGTATTCACGAATAAACCGTCTATAAGCACTGTCAGGTCATCGGCGAAACTTAGGGAAAAGTGTCTTGAATCGTTCAGCTCCCTCAGCAGGCTATCTTTGACAAGAATGTACAGAAGCGTTGGAAGAACACCGCCTTGTGGACATCCTTTACGGATTGTAACTGTCACTTTTATTGTGTTTTATTTAGCAGAGACTATTCTGCTTCTCAGCATAGCGTATATCCAGCTGGAAGTAGTGTTATCCACATGGTGTTCTGAACACGCAGATATTATGGATGCGAATGTCATGTTACTAAATGCGTTTGATAGATCAATGAACCCGCCCAGGGCAAAGTTGTCATTTTCAAAGGCTTTTTCAACTCTGCTGACGAGGTGGTGCAGTGCACTTTCCGATGATTTGCACTGCTGGTACGCGTGCTGTATTTGGTGAATGGGAAATTCCTGAAGTATTCCGTTCCTAAAATACCTGTCAACTAGCTTTTCCAATGTCTTTAGTGTGAAAGACGTGAGACTAATTGGCCGAAAGGATTTCGCGGGCGTGTAGGTCAATTGGCCTAGTTTAGGGATAATTGCTACTCTAACTCCTCTCCAAGCTAATGGTATATATATTAGGTGGATGCTGGCAATGAACAGGTCATGGAGTATGTCTTAGATTAGATGAATGCTCTTTTGAAGCATGATTGGTACAATATTATCTTCTCCGGCAGATTTAATGATTCTATGGCCCACTTAATTTTATCTTTGGAAACAATTTTGCGAGCGACTTCGGGGTCGCCTGCTGATAAAATATTAATGGGAACAGGTGGCGGATCAGATTGATTGTTAAGAGAAGAGCCTGGAAAATTGACATCTAATAGATGTTTAAGTGTAGATTCGACGTCGTCTGTGTAATCTCCTGTCGGTAATTTTAGTGTGCCGATAGCACAGTGTGTGTCTTTAGCTAGAGATTTTACTAAAAAAGCAGCAGTTGACGATGAAGTGATCAATGAGTTTGCTTGTTTAACAAGATATCTTTGGTTCTTTCTGATGGCTCTGTTATACGCTTTCTGCGCTGCCCTTCTACTAGCGATGTCTACCAAAGCTCGTCCTGGTTTTGCTTTGTTAAATGCTCTGCGTAATTGTTTCCCAAGCTTTTTGATCTCCACAGTGAAAAAGTCTGCTGCTCTGCCAGGTTTAATAGATTTTTCTGGGCAAGCTACGTTGAAGCTTCCCATGATAGCTACGTTAAGGGAGTTAGCGATATTGTCGAGATCAACTACTGAATGTATGGCTATGTATTTGGGCAGGCATGTGGACAGTTGTCCATTGAATCGTTCCCAGTCAGTCCACTTAGGGTTTCGGAATTTAACTTGCTCAGTGCGATCCATTTTTACATCGAAGGTTAAACATTTATGATCGGATGCTAGGATCTTATTTGTTACTTTCCAATTATTTATGAGGTGAGAGATGTGAGCTGATCATAAGGAAATGTCAATTACTTCCCGTCTTGTCGCTGTGACGAAAGTTGGTTCGTTGCCTCTGTTCAGAGTAACTCAATTTGAGGTTAGGATGAATACTATTAGAGCGTCTCCTTGTGGGTTGCAATCCTAGCTACCCCATATTAGGTGGTGCGCGTTGGCGTCACAGCCTATTAAGAGCGGCCAATTGTGGGATTTGCAATGACTGACTGGGTCTGTGAATGCTTGGGTTGGAGGAAGTATTTTTTTGTGGTACGGCAAGTATATTGATGCAACTATTATTTTTTTCTCATTTCCGCGTATGGTAAGTTTGAGTGACGCCGAAGTGACATCCCCACTACAGAATTGTCTGAGAGGGAGAATGTTACAATTCTTTGATGCTAGGATGCGATGTTATTTAATTCAGCAGTTGACGCTTTACGATGCCCTATGTTCACTTGAGCGAAGGATAGTTTATTGTCTTTCATAATTCGGTGTAAGGCTCAGGGTTTGGAAATATTTTACTAAAGTCGACTTGAAAGTGAATCATTTCACCTGGGGATCCTCTGAGAGTATTGACTAGCTTATGAATGACTTGCATGTGAGCTCTTGATCTGCTTGATTGGTTTGATTGAAACTTTATTTTTACTTCATGAAATGCAATAAAGTTACAGACGAGTTCGGCAGCAGCTGCTTTACAATGTTTATTGACTAGAGATAGGGCAAGAGATGCTACACGGCAATGGTGATGGGATGTTTTAGCATGGATGCTTTAGTTGTTTGAATTATTTGTTCATATGGTTCAAGACTGTAATTGAAAATTTGAAGTCATTTAGACATATATTTTGATTGAAGCGAAACGTAAGTCTTTTAGTTCAAAATTATTTGTTGGCACAAAATAACAAAAAGAATAGTTTTCTGTTCCATTGAATATTTATTACTTACTTACTTAACTCATTAGCGGTCTTGGCCTTCTTCAACATGCTTCTCCAACCGGGCCTATCCGCAGCTGGAAACTCCTAAAGTTTTTATGTCGGCAAGATCTGCAGCATATCATCTGGATTTTGAACGCCCTGCACCTCTCTTGCCTTCCGGTTTGGTTTTAAGGATTTTTTTCGGAATACGATGATCTTCCATTCGTTGTACATGACCGAGCCAACGCAGTCGGTTTATTTTGGTAGTTCTGACTATGTCCGGCTCTCCATAAAGCTGACTAAGCTCATGATTGAATCGTCTGCCCCATCGGTTCTGTCTTTGATCGAATACTGTTCCAAATATTGTCCGCAGTACTTTTCTTTCAAGTAGGGAGCGATTGTTCGTTTCTTTGTGTTAAGCACCACGACTTTTCGAACCATACGTAACCACCGGTGAATATTTGGAAGTAGAATGAAGTCGTGAAACATTAATTTAGAGGGTTGGAATGTATCGTTCGGCTTTAAGGTGCATGCGAGGGGTCCCGCACTCAGAGATTTAATGGGATTTAATTAGATTTGAATGATTTAATCATTTGGGATTTAAAGATTTAAATCCATTAGATTCATGCACTCAGAGATTTTATGGGATTTAATAAGATTTAGATCTTTAAATCTTTTGGGATTTAAATATTTAAATCCATTAAATTTTGAATGCGATACTCCTCGGGTGTATGTTGCGTTTTTAAATTCAATCTTCTCTTCGTTGAACAATTGTTGACATCGTTTGGGCACTTTCCGAATTTATTCATTTCCCGCAATAGAGATGTGCTCTAAAACGTTATTCTTCAAAAGAAAGACAAATGATTCGAAAAGAGATTCGAAATAAATAAATTAAGCCAATTATAACGCTAAAAATCTAAGGCTATGTTATAATCGGTATCAAATTTGATCTAATGCTACTCGAATAAAAAAAAATTGCGGCGAGGACCAATTTCTTTATCGAAAAGACTCTTTGCACATTGTGCAAATAGTCACTTCTTTATATTGTTGGCTATTTGCACATTGTGCTAATAGTCTCTTCTATATTGTTGGCCAAAGGTATATAGAAGAAACTATTTGCACAATGTGCAAATAGCCAACAATATACAGAAGAGACTATTTACACAATGTGCATGTGCAAACAGCCAACAATATACAGGACCTATTCATATGAAACTGGACAGTCTACTATATTCGTCACTTTCACGCTTGAGACTATTGCAAATAGCCAACAATGTGCAAATAGTCTCTTTCTTTCTTTTACATTCATAGTTATTCAGAATGATACTAAAATGAAAATGGAACATCTTGACTTGTCATGCAAAGTATAGAAAAAGACTGTCGAAAAAACAATCATCAAAAACATAAATAAACAAAGTGTACATATATTTCTATACGGGTATTAGTTTTAAAATCTTTTTCCTGTCGTGAACATCAGGTTTCAGATTTCAAGTATTGGCTCGAATGTTAACGATTCCCGCAAATCCTATGTAATTATGATTTTCCGTAACTTTAGCTCCTGGAAACTTTTTTTTTGTGTTCTAGTTTACAAATGGATGCACAACTCATTAAAATCCCTTTAGTGTATCCTTCTTTCACAGACAAGTTCTGGTGAGAAAACATTAACATAAAATCAAAGTCTTCGTTTGTTGAAAAATCAGGTCGACCTGATCCGAAATTAACGCTTTTGAAACAATTATACTAACTTAATTCGAAACAATAAACATTTTCAGTTGCTTCACTTAGTCTGCATTCATCTATAGCAATCGTCCCGGGCAATTAACTACGTGCTGTATTTAGGATGCTGCTAAAGTTAATTCTTTTGTCGGTTGTCCTGTTAAAGGTAAAGAAATTAAAATTTTTTCATGTCAACCCCATTAAAAAGCTGTAAACTTCCGTATTGATAAATAAACGAGGCTTGACAAGCTAGTTTTAAAGACTTGAAGTCTTGACCATACCCTGAAGAATCTGAAGATGAGTGCGTAACTCTCGAGCCCGATGGGGAAAGCAAAAAATAAACCATTATTGACATAGAAAAGTAGCGATAGTGTGTTGATGAATAATTAAACGAAACAATATCTGCTTTTGCTTTTGCTTATATTTGTGACGTCGTATTTGTAACGTCATTTTTGGGTCGTCATTTTTGCTACGTCATATTAATGACGTTACAATTGTAACGACATTTTTATGACGTCATTTTTGTGACCACATTTTACGACGCCATTTATGTGACGTCGTATTTGTAACATCATTTTTGGGTCGTCATTTTTGTGACGTCATATTAATGACGTTACAATTGTAACGAAATTTTTGTGACGTCGTTTTTATGACGTCATTTTTGTGACCACATTTTACGACGCCATTTATGTGACGTCGTATTTGTAACGTCATTTTCGTTATGGTGCACAGACGGACGTATGAACGGGAAGAGTGAAAACATAAAGTTGCTATTGCTACTTAAGGGCATAATTTAAAACTGACTTGTCCAATCTCGTTTATTTATTAATACGATTAGTACAATTGTACCGTCTTCTGCGAAATCATTTCTATTTTAATTATAAACTTCCGTTTCTGTAAGAGAAATGATAGAAAACGCATCGCTCATTTTTTATCATTCGTCTGAAGGAAAATGATTGTCTAACTTTCGATCTATAGTCGGTGATTGCAGATAATAGAAACGAAGATAACGACAAAAAAGTAAGTTTTAGTGTGGAGAAAATTTGGCGAAGCTACCAAAAAAAACACATCTGCATATGCGAAGTAGATGATGATTGGAAAGCAGGTGTCCAGGAGTACTTCACGGAGACTAGAAAAGCTACGTGGAAATTTCGTGGTCCGTCATACGATTTAGCTGACAATGTAATGTGGACAAAAGAAAAATACCTCACAAAATTGATGTATCTTGCAAATACAAATTCGACGGTGTTGGCATCAAGTTCCACTTCAATTCTAGAAACGATGAGCACATGCCACAAATTGGGCAAGTCTGGACTAATTATCATATCAGAGTTCGAAAAAGTCTTGTTTGTTGTTATCAAAGAGTTTAAGGAAGTCGTTTCAAAATTGTCAGAATTTATTGGTACACTGGCCACATCATTTAACGAAGCCCTCACCAGACTCTTCATGGTTTTTTCCAATTTTATGGAACGTTTCCTCAAATGTACAACTGTGAAATGTAAAGTGAAAATCGACTACGCGCCTGTAGTAAAGAAATACCAAAATCTTATGAACGTTGTGGCACTCATAGCTGAGACGCTGATAAACAAATGCGATAAATCAACTAGGGAAGCATATCAGGCAGTGACCATTTTGAGTTTAACTTTCCAGTATTTCTCTCTTGCGGTCCAAGGAATCAACAGTTGTGTTCAGGACATTTTGTTTAAGGAGAATGGTGTCATAGCAGAGAACATTAGGTCGTTGTCGGAGTCTATGCATTATGTTCTTCTAGATATCACCCAGGCTATTGATAAAATTGTCTATCCATTCGACGAAAGCATCCGGGAACTACTTACTATTCTGGTCAATGTAACCATGGTGTTCAACACATCGGTTAAACGTACATCACTTGGAGAATTCAAAGGCGTGTTGATTACCGTTGGAGAAATTTCGCAAAGTTTATTCAAAGACGTAGCCGTAGACGTTACTAACGATCGCACAAATTTTTTGAAAGGAATCATTCTCAAATAAATTCGATTTCATTTTATACCGTAGACTGCTGAAGGTAGTTTCTTTTCGATCAATTAATAATAATAATAATAATTTGCCTTAACAACCCATGAAGGATTAGGGGCTAGATCGTTATTTACTAGTTTCGATATTTTTTGTGGCTCTATTTTTTGGGATCCTGTCATTACCGGAAAGTTTTTACTGTGCCAATGGTAACCTGTGCGATAAACCCAGTGCCATCTATGAGATGTACTAGAAGAGAAATTAGTAGGAGTAGAATACCGGCACCTCCCAACAATGCCTTTCACCGGTAAGCCGTACGATGGCACTACACATAATTTCACATGACTTGAACCGATTCAATCAGCTTTGTTTTTTGTTTACAAATCTTACAATCGGAACAAACCCGTCTGCGGTTGAGTTTCAAACCAACGCACCGGCAACTCAATCTCACAGACTGCAAATATATAATTTCTTAAAACAGCGTAAAGATTAGCTGTTTCTCAAATCTTGACATGATAATATGAATGATACTCCAATGTGCGCGATTGATTAAGATTGCAAGTTTTACTTTTCGTACGCTTAGTTGGCAGATATGACAGGCGAGCGAAGAGGGAAAGGGCGGCGCGCCGTTCTAAAATCAAAGACTACGGCTAATTTCAGACTCAGGCCGTTTTTGAGTCGACTCAAGCCTAAATTTTCAGCTCGAGCTGTAATTGCCCTTCCCGTTATTTGTCGTGTTTTTTTTTTCAAAATGACACATTATGTCGAACACAAAACAGAAGTGAGCTTAATTATTGATGATTATAATTTGGGACGAGCTTTCTTTTCTTGGTTATATCTATGTCCTAAGTAACATGAGGTACAATATTGTTAGATCTCCAGGGGTCTTTCAGGGTTTTGGGGAAATATGGCCCAATTCTGGTATATGGCCACTTTCATAATTGGGCAGGATGATTGTCCAGAACTATGAGAGATAGAAAGTTGCTTCCAAAGGCAAAGTTGTAGAGAATAAAATTTTAGAGAGCACGTGTTTCAGGGTTTTAGGGAAAAATGACTTAGTCCTTGGATATAAGCTTTTTTAGATTTGAATGGTCTGAGACGTACTTCAGTAGGGCCTTTGACATTACATTGGGTAATTTCTATCGATCTTTGAAATTCTTACAGTTATAAAAGAACAGAAATAAAAATAAAAAACAGATTGTTTGCTTATTTGTATATTTAGATACGTTCGAGTCTCTTTGCCACATCTATTCTGATACGTACGGGTCTTTGGTTATGTTTTCCGTTACGGTTAACTTCATGTCTCCCTTTTCTAATTTTTAATTTCTCTTTCGATTTTTTATCATCGTCACTATTCGAATTATTTATCTTCGTTTTTTATTTTTATTATCTCCGTTCGGATGATTTTTTATTTCCGTAATGTGAGTGTAAATTTATTTAAAGCGAAAAAAAAAGACTGCTCACATTGGCGCAGCCTGTAAAAAAACGATCTTTTCAATAACAAATTACAATAAATAAAATTCATCTACTCTACTATTCCCTAATGTTGCCAGGATGCAAGCCGCATTGCCTCTCTGAATAGCGATTGAAATCTTCTGTAATAAGAAGTCTTTCGAGCGTGATTCCCCTGAAGCCGCTTTCATTAATGACCCTAATTTGCCTATGAATTTCTTCGTTTCTGGACCCATGCAACCTAAAGTTTCAAAAGCAATAGGATTGAATAAATAATTTTCTTTTAAAGATATATAATGATTATGCTTATGTCTCTCCGCGTTGTCAGCTATTGAACGCGCTTTCCTAGAAGATTGAGTGAAGTATGATCGAGCTAACGAATGGTCACATCCCAGAGAAGAGACTTTCCCTGACTCCTCGGAATTAGGGTCTTACCATCAGGTCGTTTGCCATCATCTCGGGAAATACCTGGTGGTTGTATTATATTTGGGAATCCTGCAGAAGAAAATGCATGAGAAAAATTTTAATGACTTCGTCGTGCCTAGAAATTATCCCTGCTTTTTTCTTGCAAGTCAAACCATGCAAGCCGTCCTTTTTAACCATAAAGCCACAAATGCACTCATGTTCCTCACATAGTTGAGAGCCTTAACGAAGACCAACAGCAATTCTCGCGGAATTGTTATCTAATAGCAAACCTGTATTACTCGATGGGACCACCTGCAGCCACTTTGAAGATTCATTAGTAGATGACGCAAGTAGTCTTGCACGAGTCACAGGTTCACTAGAATCAAACATCCCAGAAAACTTGCTGTTGATCTTCGGAAGATCCCAATTTCTCTGTGCTTTTTTTTTGTTCGTCGTTTCCTGGAATAAAATCTTGAGGAATTTCCTCAATTAGCCCTAAAATATTATCATCAATTATTTGCAAATTAAATTTTTCTAACAACTTATTTGACAGATCAGATGAAGAATACACAGATGATAAATAGGCCGGCAATGCCAAGTCCTCAACTTTCCGAATACCCAAACCCCCAAAAGATAAAGGAAGAGTAGCTTGGTCCCAAGAAGATTCAGACATTCTAACGTTTGTAATCGTTTCAATAGTTGAACGAAAAATTTCGTCAACATCTTTTAAACGATCACGTAATAAAAGTGTCCTAGAAGAACGCAATAAGTAATTAAACCTACAACTACCTAAAGACTTCCTGAAAATACACAAGGCGGGGTGAACATACATCAACTGTAAACGATCACACATTAGCTTGAACGTTTCAATTTTAGATGAAAACGTTCTCTCTAAACCTGACTCAAAAATTGGTGAGCCCAACATGTCAAGAGAAGACTCATCAACTTTCTTAATTCCTGGTAACAATGCAGAGATCTCAGGGTACATGTGAGCCTCATCTTCATCAGTAGCATTAACAAAGAAAACTTCGCATTTATTTTTATTTAATGACAAACCTGACGAATCACAAAATTCTAACACTTTCCTAATATCCTCCAAAACCACTGACAGCCTATCATCCACAGTACCATCATCTAAATACCAGCCATTCAGCCTAGACGAAAGGGAGTGCGTCATCCTCATAATACCGATACAAAAACCAGGAGGACCTAGTGGATCACCCTGTTGAAACCCTCTCTTCGAAAGTAAAGGCTCATCGAGAAAATAAAGATTCGAATTGAGCCTATAAGCTTGTTGAAGTAAAGGAAATAATTCTGGACATATCTCCTTCACTTCACCTAACATAAACTTCTTGAATAACATATTAAATGCATTGCTAAAATCAAACTTAACTAATGCCATCGGCTCATCATGGTCAGCTATGCAGAATTTACGTACAGCATGAACCAAAGCTTCTGCCCCTCCCTGAACAGCAAATCCTAACTGAACAGCAAATCCTAACTGAACAGGTTTCAACTTCTCAACTAAGCTATCCGTAATTAATTTAGTTATTTCAAAAACGAATTTTTTTTATTTAATTTAATTTATTTCCACTCTTCAATAATTTATCTGCTGAGTTATCTCCGTTTCCGATTTTTTTTGCCGGTTTTAATATAATCCAAAATAATTTGCGAAGAGAGAAATTCTTAAAATTCAATGCCGCATTTGGGCTTTTCCTCAAACTGACCTAAAAGGGCTCCCATACGATTTCTAATTGTTCTATCTGCTTACTGAGTGAATAAGTGATACTAAAAGAATGATCTTTAATTAGTGTTGGAGATCAGATTTTGCGAAGGAAATATGAATCTTACAAGCGTTGAACGAATGAATTAATTAAAGTAAACACTAAACCACCTGTATAAATTAATGTGAAACAAATAGTTTAGGTCGCATTATTTCTGTAAAGCGCCCCTTTCCCGCAATTCCCTGTTGGAAAGAAGCATTTTCTTATCAATTCGCATCAGAAAGGATTACAAAAGCTGTGGTATCGACTATTAACTATCAAGCAGTACAACAAGCGATTTCAAAACAAATGAAGCAGGGCTAAAATTTATTTATTTTCATGTACACGAAATCAATAATAAAAATGAAACGTCAAATGTCATGAATATTTTTCAGGGAGTTACGGAAAACGTTAACACTTGTCTAAATTTTTATGTGTGCATAAAAGTTGGTTTAACCAGCGTTTATGTTTTAAAATTACGCGACACGCCACTTTTAACAATTCTTAACATATGAGGATCGAAATTCATCTTGCAACTTGCAAAGGGCGGGTTGGCACAGTGGTTAGCGTACTGGCCTTCCACCAAAACGATCGGGTTCAAATCTTCAATGGAATGTTTCTATGAAGTGAAGCGCATTAATAACGTCCTAAAGTTCACTCAATCTTTAAAAGTTGGGTTTATACGATGAATCTGTGTACGAAATATCTAGGCCTACATTTAGGCGAGATAATAATCATGCGCCTCACAATTCTTAGAGTAATTGAATAAGACGCTAATTCGCATTACTCTGAGACGTGGTTCGGAAGTCACGTTAAGCCGGTGGTGGTCCATACTTGTTATTGGTTACAAAAAGCTGTTAGTGGAGTCTCTAAAATACAAATACAAACAAGGTGAATTACATTTTTTCAGTATCGGCTGAAATTATTTTCTATAAGCACAAAATAGCGCAGGTTAACACCTTAAAATTTTTGGACACTACGGTCATGCATGGCGAAGACGGATCGATAGAGTTTCGGTGGTTCGCAAAACCAACGTCGTCTAACAGGCTCTTAAATTTTCGTTCGAACCATCGAATGAATCACAAGCTTAATGCTGTGGACAACTTGATGAAACGAGTGTACGAATTAAGTTCAACAAAATTCCATCAATCAATGCACGAGTGACATAAAGAAAATTCTTATGATGAACGACTACCCGCTCGGTTTAGTAGAACGTCGAATTGTAAAATTTCTCAGCGCATCGAAAAGCAGAAGAAGGTCCATCGACTGTTCCCACTGTTTCAAATGATTAAACGAACATTCAGTTCAGGGGATTTCAATTTCATAGCTCGTGCTCGCAGAACATCAGCAAGATCTTTTGCCAGAACACCGAAAATCTTAAACTGGGTCTAAGACCTAGTTTCACAAATCGATCATTCACTTTCACTCACACTTTCTCAAAGCTGAAACAAAAAACATTAAAAGAAGATCTGTACGATGTGGTATACAATATCCCATGCTTCAGTGATGGTTTTGGCTCACTATGTGATTCGACCTTATGTTGGGAACACGGGACACAAAGTCAAGATCAGAGGTGGACAGCATGATGACGACATCAGAAAGTTTAATAAAAACAATGTTTTAGAAGGTTCCACAGCAGTTGTGCAGCATTACCAATTGAACACAATTTTACAAAGAGAAAAGTGCTGGAAGCTTTAAACATTATGAGGAGGAATACGATGAACTTCCGGAGAGATACGGACAATATCAGCTCAGTTTATTTTAGTTAGATTGGAACTTGATTTTCTATTAAATCCATTTAGAGTAGCATTCGATTAGCCAAAGTTGGAGGTTTCTACATTTTACAATTAGTTCGATGTGTGTTTTAGTTTGATTCTTCTTTTGACAACGAACTTTTCTCAAGTGATAAACCGTAAATTGTAATCTTTGCAAATTTGTATATCCGAAGCTGATGATGCGACAAAAAAGTCGGGAAACGTTCTAATTAAATAGTTTATTTTTATGTTTGTAATTGTAATTGTAATTGTTTATTGGTCATTTAATGAACTACATTACAGTTGTGGACCGGTAAATCGAGGAACATTTTCCAAGAGTTATTAACACCGCAAAAACCTGAGCAGCCAGAAGTAAAAAGTTCATATAAATATTGAAACGAGTTTATCACTCTTCAACTTTTTAATTTCTTCATTTCGACTAATACAGGTCAGGAAAAGTGAAAACAAGCATTTAGTAACGATCCACGTGTTAAGGTTATGGGATGAGTTGGATTGTTACTAAATTCTTCAGTTATGTCTAGAGGTAATAAGAAAGCTGGCAATCCTAAAGAAACGTGTGATCTATTCGCTGAATTCTTCGAAAGCGTCTATGTAGCCGACAACGATACTAGTTCTGACTTATCGAAAAAAATGAACCCCATCGAAAAGCGCATTGATATAGGATCAATTTCTTTTGACGTTTTGAACCATTTGAATAGTATAGACACTAGTAAGGGTGAAGGTCTAGATAAAATCTCTCCGATTTTATTAAAAGCCTGCGCTGCGAGTCTGTCAGATCCGCTACTTCGTATTTTCAACTTATCCCTCGAAAGTGGAAAATTTCAGACAAGATGGAAATCATCTTATATTACTCCAATTTTTAAAAGTGATTCTATAAGCGTCCTATAAGCCTATTGAGCTGCCTAAGTAAGATTTTTGAAAGAATTATATTGTATCGAATCAACGAACACCTGTCGAAGAACCGCATCATCCTAAATGAGCAGTTTGGTTTCAGACAAGGCCACTCGTCAAACCATCAGAGAAGTATCGTGTGCACCTCTCCCCAACGGCGTGGCGTCCTTTTAAAGAAAAATGGCGTCGGCGTGGCGTCACTTTCAAATTTCACCCTCTTTTTGTTGATTTATGGCGATTTTTATGTTTATTATAATTAGCGTCTTTTGTGATTTTTGCAATTAGCGTATAGGTAATGTGGTTTAGGGGGGTGAGGAATTTATAGCTTTTTGAATAGATTTTAGCCTTTTTTAGCGTATAACAATAGAACATTGACAATATACGCTATTAGATGGACATTAAAGTTAGTTCGTCCTTTTATTATCGTGCATATTGATTTTTGGAACTTGTTTCGAATATAAATAATTCATTACTTTACCATTGATTAAATCTCAGTTGCATTGATTTTAACTTTTTTGCATATAACAATAGCGCATTGATTATTCGCTTATAGTTTGTAAATATTGATTTTAGGGTCATTTTGAAATAATAATAAATTATTGCTATTGATAAAATTAGAATATCAGCTGCACCGAGAGTAGCACTGATTTGACGTTGAATATATTGGTCGATAGAACTACAAAAGATGCAACAGTTTTTATGCTGATTTTTCGTGTGGACCATGTTTTGCATTTATATGATTATAAGAGCATGAAACTATATTGATTTAGGGGAATTTTTCGAAATAACAATATCGTATTGATTATCTTGCTAATATTTGTTAAATATTTTTCTTTTGTAAAAGAATTTAACCATAATCTATGGCACACGTTTCGCGTGCTTATGTAATCAAAATTTGGTTTGAGTTTTGTCCATTCTTTCGTGTATATATACCTATAATAATAACACAAACAATGTAAACAAACACAGTAAGATAAGGCAATAAATTTTTATAAACATTCAAGCACCTTTTTGTGGCATTCTAAAATAAGGGTCAAAATTCGTCTATAGTATTCAATTTGCTTTCGTTTTTACATTATTTGTGGATGAGTAAAGAAAAATCATTGGACAGTTAATTTGTTTGTATTTTGCATTTGTTTGTTAAAAATTTAGAGTAAAAGTGGGTCAATATTTTGCATAATCCTCGATATTGATTAAATCACAGTTGCATTGAATTTATTTTTTTGCATATAAAAATTGTGCCTTGATTATATTCACTATTAGATACACATTAACGGATAAGTACCTCTTTGTAGCATTCTAAAAATAAGGGTCAAAATTCGTCTATGGTTATTCAATTTGTTTTCGTTTTTACATTATTTGTGGATGAGTAAAGAAAAATCATTGGACAGTTAATTTGTTTGTATTTTGCATTTGTTTGTTAAATATTTAGAGTGAAAGTGGGTCAATATTTTGTATAATCCTCGATATTGATTAAATCACAGGTCCATTGATTTTATTTTTTTGCATATAACAATAATGCCTTGATTATATTCACTATTAGATACATATTAACGGTTAAGTACCTTTTTGTAGCAATCTAAAAATAAGGGTCAAAAATCGGCTATGGGTATTCAATTTGTTTTTATTTTACACTATTTGAGGATGAGCAAAAAAAATTCAATGGACCAGATGATTTGCTTGTATTTAGCATATGTTTGCTAAAAATTTAGAGTATTCCCTTTTATTTAATGAACAATATAGTTATTCTGGGCAAAATGTAAGTTGGTCTGTACTTTTCTAAAATTCTGTATTTTTATGCGGTTCGGACCATTGTCGATTTTATCCTCTGCATCAGTTTAAAATTGTAAGTGAAGTGTAACCATAATTAAAATGAGTGCTCAAAGAATCGCCCAACTTTTAGATACTGGTAAGTATTTGAGTGTTTAGTTTTAATATTCAGTGTCAGAGTTCCAAAAATTTTGTCAGTGTATCTAAAAAGTTTCAATTTCATTTTGTATTGTTTATTAAAAATTAATAAAGTGATAAAACTTGTGGTTTGCGGTAAAATGTAAACAAAAATTTAGAAAAAATCAATTCATTTGTTCAGTGTAAATTATTTGTGTATCTCATTTTGTGCATAAAATTTTTAGTTTAAATTTGTTTTACAACTTAATGTTGTATTTTATCTTTTCAGTGCAAGAATTAATTTACAGGCTGCGCCAAGGTATGACACCCGAAATTTGCTACAGTCGGTGACTTTAAGTGCGCGTCCAACGACCCCCGGTTCAAGTTATCACAATCGAGGACAGTGACGTCTCCACGCCCGGAAAAACACCTCTTCATCATCCAGACGGCGTAGGCGATACTCAAGGTCGCGAACACCTGGTAAGAGAAACCATTCTTTTTATATTTTTTTGCAACACAATTTATTTCACATTTTAATTCACTTTTTTAATTCTTGTCATGTCGAAAATCCTAAAAATCAATTTTAACTTTTTAGTTAATTTCTTTGGAACTTTTGCGATTTACGACTAAAACCATTTTTGTAAATTGTAATTTTTTGAAATAACACAGTTTTGTTTGTGGAAAAATTTGCATTTTTATTAAAATACGTGTAGATTGAAAACATGAAATTAGTTAAGACTTTATTTTCATTTAATTTTTATGATACGATGTACGTCCCCAAAATGATTGTTGTACGGTCAGACTAATTTATTTGTGTAGAAACTGTGTCGCTCGAACATCTCTAAATGTCAGCAACTGAAAATCTTGATCTATGGGGGTCGCCTCTGATTCTTGTAAAGCTCTGAATCCTGGGCCGAGTTATTTCGCTGATCAACTGATTATAAAATTTTTTTCACCACAAACTAAGTAAAATATTCAAATTTTTCTTAAACTAGAAATTATTTCTCAAAAATTATTTTGTCGCTTATTTTTCAATAAACTATTTTTTATTAAATTCAATATTTCTGTAATCTGCGTTCACTTAAAAAGTATTTTTTCCAGTTTATAAGTTTACGTTTGGATATAAACAACCTCAGCAATCTTTTCATTATTCATTTCATCATTTTTTCTGAAATTATATTCAAGTAAGCAAATTTCATGTTTTGGGGGGCAACGCAACGTAGAAAACATTTATTTAAAAAAAAAAACTTTTTATCATTCACAAATTATCGAAAAATGGGAATACAGAATAGAAGAAATTTCTATTTCATCTGTCGAAATACTAGTCTATATTTTCAGTCTTATAATTATCTAGTTTAGGGTATATAACTTTCTCAACCAATAACGATAAGCGCTGAATGCTAATTTTTATTTCGAATCCAGTCGCAAATAAATTCAAATATTGCGATTTTGTCAGCGATTTCCGTTCGTTTGGCGTTTTTTAGAGCATTGACAATATACGCTAATAGATGCGCATTAAAGTTAACGCATTTTTTGGCCTCTTATTATTCGCGCATATTGATTTTAGGGTATGTTTCGATTATTAATAATTTATTACTTATTCATTGATTAAATCACAGTTGCATTGATTTTAACCTTTTTTTGCATATAACAATATGCTTGATCGATGGAGTTGCCTCTGATTCTTGTAAAGCTCTGAATCCTGGGGCGAGTCGTTTTCCAAAAATATTTCGCTGATCAACTGATTATAAAAATTTTTTGTACCACAAACTAAGTAAAATATTCAAATTTTTTCTTAAACTAGAAATTATTTCTCAAAAATTTTCTGAAAATTATTTTGTTGTTTAATTTTTTCAATAAACTATACTTTTAAATTCAATATTTCTGTAATCTGTGTCCATTTAAAAAGTATTTTTTTATTAACACGTAAAAATGTAAACAAGTACATACAGGAGGGAAAAGGCAATAAATTTTTATATACAGTCAAGTACCTTTCTGTAGCATTCTAAAAATAAGGGACAACATTCGTCTATGGGCAATCAATTTGTTTTTATTTTACACTATTCGAAAAAAAAAATCAATGGGCAGTTAATTTGTTTGTATTTTGCATTTTTTTGTTAAATATTTAGAGCGAAAGTGGGTCAATATTTGTATAATCTTCGATATATTCCCTTTTATTTAATGATCTAAAATGATCAATATAGTTATTTTGAACAATAATGGAAAAATATGAGTTGGTCTGACCTTTTCTAAAATTCTGTAATATTTATAAGGTTTGGTCCATTGTCGATTTTTTCCTCTGCATCAGTTTAAAATTGCAAGTGAAGTGAAACTATATTTAAAATGAGCGCGAAGAATCTTCGAACTTTTAGGTACTGGTAAGCATTTGAGTGTTTAGATTTAAAATTCAGTGCCAGTGTTCCAATTTATTTATAATTATTTTAAAAAAATTTGTCAGTGAAAGATTTGATTAACGATTAACCCAAACAGCAATTCTGTAAACAACTTAGGTTATTTTATAACCTGTATTAGCTAATCAGTTATGGTTTTCTCTGGTGATAAAACTTGTGGTTTGTGGTAAAATTTAGCGCTTTGTAAAATGTAAACAAAAATTTCGTAAAAGTTCTACTCATTTGTTCAGTGTACATTATTTGTGTATCTCATTTTGAGCATAACATTTTTAGTTAGTTTAAATTTGTTTTACAACCTAATTTTTTATTTTTGTATTTTCTCTTTTCAGTGCAGGAATTATTTGATAGGCTGCGCCAAGACGGGTATGACACCCGAAAATCGCATCAGCCGGTGACTTTAAGTACGTGCGATAAAAATCTTGATATGTTGGATGATAGGGTGCTTGCAAGCCTATAAAGGGGGTATTTTTGTGGCAAATGACGGATGAGTTAGTACAATACGGCCCTGGAGCATATATAATCGAATTTGTCTCTGGAGGTCCTAAAAATTATGCGTATTTGGTATTTATACCATCAAATGACGGATCCGGGAAAGGAGAAATAAAACCTGTAGTAAAGGTTAAGGGTATTACATTAAACTTTGAATCGAGCCAATTGATAAATTTCGAGGTTATGAAGGCTATGGTCCTCGGGGAAAAAACTACTCCTGTCGAAATTTATAGCAAAAACATAAGAAGAACAAACTTTGCGGATGTGTACACAACAACAACGAAAAAACTTACAGCCTTTATTACACTAAGCGACAAATGACCGGTTCTGATTATCAAACTGTACCGTATGGCTATTAGTTGTAAAGACTGTATATAAGGTATGTTTGTAATAAAAATAAATTCTGCTTTTGAAAACAAGATCTTTTTATTTATCTTTTTATTCGAAGAATTTTTTTTTATTCACGCACACACAAATTATTTTATTTAGAAAATTGTTAAATAATTCTTAAAGTAAAATTAGAAAAATTTGTCAAAAATTTTTGTTACATTGTTCTGACATTTTTCACAAACTATTTTCAGTAAATTTGTATATTTTCTCAATCAGAGCATCGTTTAACAGCAAGTTTTTAGAAAATTGATTAGTGAAAGTGTGCAATGTTCCGCCATTCATCATGTGTAAAACAAAAAGCGAGGCGTACATTCCACACACCGAGGAAGTCATTTGCTGTAATTGATGATTGTTAACGGTAAATCGTCTGAAAACTTATTTGTAACTGATTGAGAAATCCACTGCAGATAGAAATAAAAGTAGCAGGTCCAACCCCACACGGGGTTGGACATGCTACTTTTATTTATTGAATACCCCTCCTCTCTAACTAGGGAAGGGTAGGGGCGCGCGGGGAGGAGTAGTCAAATTTCTTTTTCGTTAAAAAGGTTCCTAAGGCTAAATCTTGGAGGTAATAAACGATTGGATTTCTATTGGCAACGGATTTAACTTTTAAGAATTTCTTCTGAGAACTCGGCTATGATAAAAAGTTATTGAGAAACATCATGTTTGTGACGGATCAAGGGTCTAATGTAATCAGAGCCCTAAAACATTCATATTCAAGAGATGACTGTGGTGCGCATTTACTGAATACAGTCTTAAGGAACACTTTTGAAAGCGAAAATGCTCCTCTGATATTTTCGAAGACTTTAAGTTCATGCAAAAATATGGTGCGCCATCTTAAACAAAATGGAAAATCGAGTGAGCTTCCTCAATCTGTAAAACAGGAATCCGAAACCCGATGGAACGCAAAATTAGGAATGCTCAAATCGGTTATAAAACAGTATCCGGAAATACAATCACTATTGACAGAGAAGCAGAACGATCGCTGGGAACTTGATATAGATTTAGTGAATAATGTCATTGACTTACTGACGCCATTTGAAGAAGCGACGAAAGCTTTGGAAGGAGATGCTCACCCAACTGCTAATAAAATTCTCCTGTGGTATACTGAAATATTGCAGCACTTGGATCCGAACAAATTCACCAATCATGCAATGAAGAAAATTGTTGAAGTGGCTAAAGAGTTCTTCATATCGAAGTTCAAAATCACAATGAACATTAAGGTAGCGTGTTTCTTGGATCCACGATACCGCTTCCTTAAGATGCTGACAAAAGAGGAACAAAACGAAGTGTTTACTGAAGTAAAACGTCTCATGGCAGAGACTGCGAAATTACACATAACTGAGACTAATTGCGAGCCACCACCAGCGAAAAAGATCAAACTATCTGAACTATCTGTATTGAAAGATTTAAGTGACTACAAACATGTGCTTTTAAATTTACTTGTTATGCTTATGTTTCAGTGTATTTTTTATATGGAAAACCTTGAAAACAGCTGAAACTTGATGACAAGTAAATTTATAAGCACACGACCGTATGAAGTAGAAAAAGAGTTCCAGTTGTACATGAAAACAGCGAATTATTCTAATTATTTATGCGACGATGAAAGCAAGAAGCGGCTAATCGAATCATTTTGGTGGCACAACACTGATTCTTTTCCGATGTTGTCAAAGCAAGCAAGGAAGACATTAGCCGTTCCAGCTTCAAGTGGCTCCAGTGAGAGAGTTTTTAGTGATGCTGGAAGGTACTATAACAGTAGAAGTTCTAATTTGAAGCCTGAAGTGCTGGATGATTTGTTGTTCATAAGAAACAATCTCTGAAGGTAAGTATGCTTGATCAGAAATAAAAAATAAAAATCTAGGTTTTCAAGTAATTTTACAATGCAGCAAATTCCACATTGAAATTATTCGTATGGTACGACTGTTGTACATTTTTTCGTCGAATTCTTTTTTTCATGTTCAATACCATTTGAACTGAATAATTGAAAAATGTCTTTTGTAGAAAATAACAATAGTCACTTGCAAGTTTACATTTTTTTGAACTGTGGACACATTGCTCTCATTCTCTCTCATATGCTCGATTCATTTACTGCTAGCATTAAATTTAAATTTCGTAGTTAAATCACATTCTCTTAAATTCGTTTTCGTTGCACACATTCAGGGAAACGCATTAATTATTATTTCATGTTATTTATCATTTCTGTAAAGAATTTCACATGACTCCGTTGTAATTTTGAATTTTTTTACTTTACAGAGCAAATGAAGAAAACACTCGTACAGGATGATCTGCGTATAATTCTCATCATTATTTTTCTTTTATTTTCGAATCGAATGATCATAAACTATTTCTTTTGTCTGTTTAATACTAAAGACCTTTCTACACTTTTTTTCTAATGATCGTTCTAGTATTTACGTTTTTTGGTATGAAATAAATTTTTTGTTGTTTGTTGGATGATGCCATGTTTCATTTGTAATTTAGTTTACTATTGTACTCTTAACACCGAGATTTTCTACTAGTTTTATCATTGCCGACCGCACCGAACTTTACCAGTCACACTACTCCAAACCTTACTTACCAATTCCGCAAACACTCACCGAGATTTACCGTTCCATATGTCGCCACACAGGGCTAAACCTATTCCGTTTGTGAAGAACCATTCTAAATGTTGAGTCCAACTACCGTCCGAACCAAGTTTTGTAAAACTTAAAATGTTTCGTCCGATCCAAACCTAACACAGATATTTTTTACATGGAAAAATGTACCAACAACCACTCCACAAACTGATGGATATTGTTTTGTTAAAAAGTCCGTGACTTGCAGGACTCTGATCTATGCAATCTCGACCATAGGTGTAATAGTGATAATATGACTTGTAGATGCAATAATTCCACCAACTGGATCCGTCTTTCAATGAATACGATCCAATGGTTCCAATATACTGAATGATTATCTTTGTGGCGAGCGGTTAACTTAGCTCGAAATATTTTCGAATGATACTTTGATTTGGTTTTCGATTTTAATAGCTATCGAACCCAATATTAAATTGTGGATCTAATCTAATGTTCAAAAATGAAGTGATCTTATAACTAAACTAGTCGAACCCCCGCCCCTAGGGGCTACGCAGTCTTTATCATTTTCGCTTTAACATTAACGGGTAGGTTACGTAGTCGAACCCTCGCCCCTAGGGGCTACGCACGCTTTATCATTTTCGCGTGTTGTCTATTCAGAGAGCCAAAGCATATTTGTTTCGTTTTAAATAATGATGCGTAATGTTTCATGTCATTATATCACCTCGTTCATATTACCGCTAATAATCGAAGTGGGCGAGAAAGGTACTATAAATCAAAATACTTTCTTTGCCGCAAAATTACTCCACTTCCGAGCTTTTCGCTCGAGCCAAGACACAGAGTTAGGATAGTTCATAATGAAACTAACATTAGGAACTTAGCTGCTCACACACCATCATTACCGTAACGGATTGTACATTCTTCATCCTACAAGAAACTGCAAAATGGTTTGGTTTTTTGCAATGGTTGCACACTTTCCCATATATATCCATTTAATCAAAGGACGATTCAATGTCGACTAACTTTTATTAACTATTATTAACTTTCAATAAGGTTGCCTGCGATATCCTTGAATTCGAAAATAAAATTTACTTAATATTAGTTGATTATTTCAGCAAGTGGATAGAGGCGAAGCGAATGAAAAATAAGAGTTCCGGGGAAGTAATTCGGGCATGGACAGAAATTTTTTCTAGATTAGGAGTTCCGCAACGCGTCATAGCAGACAACGTTCCATTTAATTCTTTCGAATGTAAGCAATTCGCCGAAAGATGGAATTTCAATATAATAACTAGATCGCCAAACTATCCCAAATCGAATGGGTTGGCTGAGCGTGGGGTGGGGATTGTAAAAGACATACTAAAGAAGTGTAAAAGCGACGAAGAAATCCTTGTAGCATTACTGGAATACAGAAACACTCCCACAAAAGATATAACATTTTCGCCATCGCAACTATTGTTCAACCGTCGTTTAAGGACGAAAATACCAATTTCAAATAAATTGTTAGAGCCCAGAATTAATGAAAACGCTTACAGTCAATTAGTTAATAAATCGTTGAATAACAAAGAATATTACGATCGAAATGCGAAAGAGCGGCCAGAATTTGAAGTAGGACAAAAAGTTTTTGTACAAAATAAAAATACAAATCAATGGCAACCTGCAAAAATATTAGATAAGTGTGATACACCGAGATCATACATAATAAAAACAAAAGACGGCGGCACTGTTCGACGGAATTCGAACCATTTGAGAATTGATAATACATCTGATTCGAAACAGACTCAACCTAATCTAAACACAACTTTGCTTTTCAGCCCATCAACATTAAGAAGCGGGAAATCTTACAAATGAGCTGTGGGCATATCATTATTTCTGAAGATATATATTTTTTTTCTCATTTTATTATATTACCGAATATTTTTTTTTCTCTATTAATTACGAATAACTATCGGTAAATTGAATTAATTATGTTACTAAATCTAACATTAGTCTAAGATTAGTAGGTATAACTAATCTTGAGGGGAGTTGTAGAGTTAGGATAGTTCATAATGAAACTAACATTAGGAACTTAGCTGCTCACACACCATCATTACGGCCAGATCGTATGTAATACATATTTGAATAAAAGCTAGTCGACATTGAATCGTCCTTTGATTAACACATCACAGTTTCGTCGTATAAGGGTTATCTTCACTGCAACCATTCAGTCAATTCAAGTGAAGATAATTATCCCTATGCGTACCGTCGAGACAGTCAGCTACACGCAAGTTGAAAAAATTGTCTCCATGTTGCTACAAAATTTTTGGATGTTTATCCGAAATGTCATAATTTGAGAATATAAGATCGAAAAAATGATCATGATAATTACGAGGGGCACCCTAAAAGTTTCGGGAATCGGCTATAAAACGATTTTATTGCTTCTCAAAATAATCACCATTACAATCTATACACTTTTTCATCCTTAAAAACCAGTTTTCGAAACATCGAGTCCATGCGAAAGTTGGGATTTGGGCCACTTCTTGTTCATATGCCTCGACAGCAGCTTCCGCAGATAAAAATCGCTTCCCACGCAACTTATTCTTGACACTCGGAAACAAATAAAAGTCGCACGGTGCCAAGTCGGGACTGTAGGGTGGATCCAGCATCAAATTGATTTTTTTCTTCTCCAAGAACGTCGTGGTCAGAGCACTTGTGTGGGAGCTTGCATTATAATGGTGGAGGACGATCTTGCGATTTCGACTCTTTCCACGTAGTTTTCAAATACTTTTGGCAAACAAATCGTAGTATACCACTCTGAATTGATTGTTTTACGATCCTCAAGTGGTACAGTAGCCACATGACCACATTTCCTGAAGAAAGTAGCGACCATTTTCTTGGCGACGCTTCGAGCGCGAATTACCTTTGTTGGTAAATCTTCATTTTGAAACACCCAAACGGTGGATTGCTGTTTTGTTTGGGGATCATAGCTGTAAATCCAACTTTCGTCACCTGTTACGATGCTATGTACTGAATCAGAAGCCCCATTGTCGAATTTTTTGAGAGAATCTCGGCACCATTTCACACGAGCCTCCTTTTGGTCGTCTGTCAATTTGTGTGGGATCCACCAAGAACAAAGCTTCCGTGTGCGTAAATGTTCGTATAAAATTGTTTGTATTGACTTTTCCCGATCCCAAGGGATGTAACTATCTCAGCATAGGTCACATGTCGATCAGCTTCAATCATGTTCCGGACATGGTCAATGTTTCCATCGGTGATGGCTGTGGAAGGTCGACCTTCATGAAAGTCGTCACTTTGGTAAGTGCGTCCCGATTCAAACTCAGCGAACCACCGATAAACAGTGGTCTTGGATGGGGCGTCATCTCCAAATGCTTTTTGCAAACGATCAATACACAATTTGAGAGTCAAGCCAGACTTAAAGTCGTAGAAAATCATGGCTCTAAAATTTTCACGTGATAAATCCATTTTTTCTCTGCAATGACTTTTTGGAATTGTTGTATCTTTTGACTGCTACGATCGATTTTCATTTTGATCATCATTTTTAAATCAGGAAAGACCAATTTAATTTTTGTGTAAATTGGCGAAAAGTTTACACGAGCCGATATAGCCGATTCCCGAAACTTTTAGGGTGCCCCTCGTAACAGTTATTTGCCCATTTCATAAATTAATTGATTTCCGTCATCAATTACTATACCTGAGCATGGTAACTAATAAATAAATTATGTCATTTATTATGCTTAAACATAAGATATCCTACATCTATAAAAGGCCCTCAAGCAATTCTCTTTTCTCAAAAATGAGTAGGAAATTATGACACTTAGATCTTTTAAAAATGAGATACACTCAACAAGATAAACTCAGAGAGATACACTCAATGAACAACAGATGCTGGACTTACCTCATTAGCCGATTCCATATCGGAAAATAGAATTTAAAGCCCACTGGTTTATATCTTGCGGAATGAATTAAGGCCAGGGAATAGATTCTAACTCATCTAAAAAACAAACAACATTAAGGACCCTAACAAAATTTTTAAAGAATTTACGAACTTACATCGTCCAGTACCGAAGCTTTGAGAAATTTATTTTGCGAAAACCCCCTAAAGCTCACGTAAATGTCCTAAGTTATTTTATTTTCTTTCACACATAAATTTTACGAACAAGACTAGCAAAACTTAAAACTTATTTCAAAGTCTTCTTTCAAACATTCTATCTAACACTCTATTAGCCTTCTATTAACTTTCAAAGAAGTTACCCTAATCTGATACATAATTTAATAATTCAACTTGACCCATGGGGAGTAGACAACAAGATACTTCCTGCACTCTCAATATCCCCGGCATCTGTATATGGAATGAGCGGTAGAATAATGTCAAGTTACAAGACGTATATGACCCTTCAAAACTGGTCCAAAAATTCACAACATAATATTATGGTAATGAGAATTTTCACGACAAGTGAATTTTTGGATGTCGTGACTTTTATTCATGACGATTACCTCCCTGACAAAACTATCATTCCTCGGCTATCGATATTACACTCTAGGCGGTATTTTTCTACGGCGGGCCCTAATCGTTTTGCATAAATTAGAATATCCCCCGGCTAGAGTGTAATATCGCCTTCCGGGGAATAATCGTTTCATCCGGTGGAAAATACCCCCGTCGAAGGAAAATTAGTACATTATGCACCGCTGTCCAGGATGCTCTATTTTGACGATTTGGAGGTTATTTCCCGAGCCGAAGGCGTGGGAAATAATCCAAATCGTCAAAATAAACCATCCTGGACAGCGGTGCATATATAGTTTTATTGCATACACGTTGAGTAAGCCATGCATTAAACACTCCTGTATATAAAGACTAAGTCGTACATTGTTGTGAAAATTATTGTTCTAGATGAATAATTTTTTATTATAGTTCTAGATGCATAATTTTTTTATTGAGGAACAAATAAAGAAAAAAACACATGCCTCTGCGAGTCTCGAACCGACGACAAGTGGTTCACTAGTCAAGCATTTATTCCACCGATCCACTTCTGCTTGTATACATTTTCAATTTAATTTCGTAATATAGCGTTTGTTCATGGTTGTGTTATATATAAAAAAATCCGACAATGCTTGCTATGTTTTGCCATATTGAGTGAACATTTATAAAGCCAAGATCGGAATTTAGTTTATTTTATTTAAATAATTTGAAGCAAAAATACGCAACATAAATTAACATCAAGTTTGCTGTTTGCCGTTTTGCTTATGCATTTAAATGTGCTCTCGCGATATACGATCAAATTAATTTAGTATTTACTTAGTCGTGTAACACTAGCATCATGCGTATTGTGTCGCATTTACTCATGTATATGTTTAGTATATAGGATCAATGGCAATGTGCGACAAACGTGCATTTATCAATGGAAATAAAATGTAATGTGCATTGAAGGAGGAATAATTAGTTGAACTGAAATTTAAAAAGACACAAAGGGGATGTAGTTTTGTGAGAAATAATTTGCGTATGCGATAAACGATAAGTAAAAAAAAATTAGTCAGCCGTAATTGAATCCACGATTGTGAAATAAAAAACTATTAACAGAGCTACACCCTAACAAGCACGGCCGTTTTGCTTACAGATTAAGAGGTGTTTTCGTGTATGCAATAAAATATCGTATTGTCTTGTATGCCAGAGTCTCGCATTATTGATATGTATTTATTGTATAAAACTCGCTCACTACGTTCGCTCGTTATATACAATCAATACATATCAATAATGCTCGACTTAGGCATACAAGACAATAAAATACTATTATCTATCGAGAGCAATATATCGAGTTAAACAGTTTTGCCCTAGGAAATTAAGAACGAGATTATTGTTCTAGATAGATAAAAATATATAATTAATATTTGTCCCGGGTCTTATTTTCCACCGGTCGGAAATTATCCAGCGATCCACTAGAGAATAACACTGTGCGGGTGACATTTTCCCAGGCGGGCAGTTCATCAATGAATGAGGAAATTATAGTCCGACGTGTGATGCTTTCCCCGGCGGTGGTAATTTTTCCCCCACCGATAGGTGGAAAATAAGACCCGGGACAAATATCACACGTGGCGTCATTTTCCCATGGCGGAAGATATTTTCCTCTGGTTAAAATGATTTTTCCCTGGCGGGCTATTACACTCTAGTCGGGGGTATTCTGATTAACGCAAAACGAGCACTCGTTTCGTACTTTTCCGGCTGGCGTTTGGCGCCGCGCGTGCCGGCGCATAACCCTGCCTTTCAGTAAGAAAAACATTTTGAAAATAATTCAAGTTTTATCAGAGTTATCGTGTTGACATATATGTCCGTCAGTCTGTCTGTCAACACGATAACTCTGATAAAACTTGAATTATTTTCAAAATGTTTTTTTTGCAGATTTTTCATATTTAGAACCCAAAACGAAAAACCAACCACCTCCGGGTTGAACTTTTTCTTCGTACGGGTTTAAAAATCAATGACCTGGAAAGTTTTATGGGAACTAGTCAAAACAAATTCATGTTACTAGTTTGATACCATATATTTGAATGCTAAACATTGAACAAAATGCATTGCTTATATAGTAAAGTCTAAGGTGACTCGATACAAAATAAATCGTTTGTCTAAGATGACTCGATACAAAATAAATCGTTTTAATTCCAATGATGATTTGATTAATGTGTGTACCACATACGTCCCCCTGTCGAAAAAATTGAGTCATGTCCATCTGGGTTGACGAATTTTGGGTTCACGAATTTTGAATTGATAGTTGATGGTTGATCGAGTTGAATTTGATTGAATTTTGAGGAAATGAGCCAATCGAATTTGCCAAGTTGTACCAATGTAATGTCTAATTTTGAGTTACCATGTTTTGATTGTCAAGTGAAGAAATTTCAAAACATGGTTCGAAAAATAAGTTATTTTCTAAGTTGAAAGTAACTTTTTTTGTTTGCTTAATTGATTTAACAGAAGGTGTTTCTGGAATTTCAAAGCAAGGTTTGAGACGGTCAATGCTGATGACCTTTTCTTTACCTTTAATTTTTAGGGTAAAGAATTTTGCGTCTCGTTTTAAGACTTCATATGGTCCGTCGTAATTGGGTTGAAGTGGTTTTTTGTAACCATCTTTACGGACGAAAACATGAGAGCAGTCTTTGAGATTTTTAAATATAAAAATCTTTTGTTTATGGTGATTGGAGCTTGGAATAGGCTGAATATCATCCATAATTCTTTTTAATTTTTTAACAAAAGTGAATGCGTCTTTTGTTGTATTTGTTTCAGTTTTGTGAAAGAAATGATATGGAAGTTGGATGTTTGTTCCATAGACCATTTCAGAGACTGAAGCATTTAGGTTTGGTAGGATTACTGATCGTAAACCTAGCAATATTATTGAAAGTGAGTTTATCCAATTTGAATTTTTATGACACTTGATAGCGTTTTTTAGTGTACAGTGCCATCTTTCAACGATACCATTTGCTTGTGGGTGGTAACTGGTAGTTCGTTGTTTATTAGTTCCAAGTAATTTATTCAGTTCTTGGAATAGATCTGATTCAAATTGTGGACCTTGGTCCGTAGTAATGATGTTTGGAACACCAAAACGAGAGATCCAATGAAAAAGTAATTTTTTAGATACTGTTTCAGCAGTTGAGTCTTTCATAGGTATGGCTTCAGGCCATCTAGTAAAGCGATCAATTATTGTTAAACAGTATTTATATCCTTCGGATGGAGGAAGGGGTCCAACAATATCTATGTGGATATGATTGAAACGTTCATTTGGAATGTCAATCGGTTGTATTGGGCTAGAATTGTGCCGTGTGATTTTTGATTTTTGACAAGCAATACAAGATTGACAGAATTTCTTGATGTCTTTTGACATTGTTGGCCAAACAAAATCTTTTTTGATAAGTTCTGTTGAAGCTTTGATTCCAGGATGTGATAATTTGTGAACATTATCAAAAATAATTTTTCTGAAACTTGGAGGAATAACTGGTCGAAGTTTTCCTGTTGAAATATCACAATGGATTTTTGAGCCATTGTAGTCTGTTTTAATTATTTTTAGACTGGAATCAAGTTTGTTGAAAAAATTCTTGTCTTGATTTTGTGCTTCAGACAGTCGTTTGTAGTCAATTGAACTTTCAAAAGATAGTGAATATATTTGATTAATAGTTGCAATGCGTGATAATGTATCTGCAACTACATTCTTTTTTCCTGGTACATGACGTATGTCAGTGGAAAATTGTGAAATGTAATTTAATTGTCTGTTTTGACGAGGAGTAGCTTGGTCTTGCTTTTTGTTGAAAGCATGAGTCAATGGTTTGTGGTCGGTAAAGATAGTGAAATCTGTACCTTCCAGTGTTGATCGGAAATGTTTAATTCCTTCATAAATGGCAAGTAATTCTTTATCATAAGTTGAATATTTTGTTTGAGCTTGTGATAATTTTTGTGAAAAGAATGATAGCGGTTGCCAAATATTTTCTTTCCATTGAAGTACGACACCTCCTATAGCAAAATCAGATGCATCAACATGTAAAGAAATTTTAGAATTAGGATCAGGATGAGCAAGTAATGTTGCATCTGCTAATTCTTTTTTACATTTGTCAAATGCATTTAACATTTCAGGAGTCCAATTGATTTGAGTTTTGTCATTTTTGATATTTCCTTTCATGCAGGAAAAGAGTGGAATTTGTGTCTCCGCTGCATGAGGAATGAATCTGCGGAAGAAATTGATCATTCCGAGAAATCGTTTTAATTTGTTAACGGTTTGTGGTAGAGGAAAGTTTAAGATTGTTTGAACTTTCGAATTTAATGGTTTAGTTCCTTGTTCATTTATTTGAAAACCAAGGAATTGGATTTCTTTTTGACCAAAGAGACATTTATCAATATTTATTATTACTCCGTATTCGTTAAGACGGGTAAATAGTGAATGAAGATGAAGTATATGTTGTTCTTCATTTTCTGATGCTATTAAAATGTCATCTTGATATGCAAAGCAAAAATCTAAACCATGAACAACTTCGTTTATGAAGCGTTGGAATGTTTGAGCTGCGTTACATAGACCAAAAGTCATGTTTGGAAATTCAAAAAGACCAAATGGTGTTATAATTGCGGTTTTTTGAATATCTTCTTCAGACATTGGAATTTGATGATAAGCTCGTACTAAATCGACTTTACTGAAGATCGTTTTACCATTCAAAAAATAGTTAAATTCTTGAATGTTTGGTAATGGGTAGCGATCTGGTAAGGTGTTAGCATTTAGTCGACGGTAATCGCCACAAGGACGCCATCCACCTGATGGTTTAGGTGTTAGATGTAATGGTGTTGCCCAAGGACTGTCGGATGGACGACAAATACCAAGGCGTAGCATTTCATCAAATTCTTTTTTAGCTATTTTTAATTTGTCTGGATTTAGTTTTCTTGCTTTAGCAAAGATTGGTTGACAATTGGTTACAATGCGATGTTTTACATTGTGTTTGCGTTTTGCTGAGTGGAATGTAGACATGTCGAGAATGTCCGGAAATTCGTTTAATAATTGATGGTAAACGGATATGTTGGAAATTGATTTGATTGTTAGATCTGGATTACAATCAATTTTTATTCCGTTTGTTGATAATGATGTTAAATTATCAATTAGTTTGCTATTTTTGACATCTACCAGTAAATCGAATTTTGTTAGTAGGTCTAATCCAATGATGGGTTGTTGCACGTCTGCAATAACAAATATCCAACGAATGTTACGTCGGAGGCCTAGGTTTAGTGTGATGGATTTGCTTCCGTAAGTTTTAATTAGTGTACCATTAGCAGCACGTAAAGTAAAATTACAAGAAGTGTGACCTTTTTCTTTTGTTGTAGGTGGAATAACACTTAAGTCAGCACCAGTATCGATAAGGTAGTTCCTTCCGGAATTTTTCTCTTTTACATATAAGCGACTTATAAATTTGTCTGTGTCAAGTTGCGCTGGGCTTGACTCTCTTATTAGTTTTTTGATTTCCTGTTCCTTTTGTTGTTATAAGAACAGGGAGGATCACATTTTTTGGCTTTATCTCTGAATCGTTGGTGATACCAACAATAGTTTGAGTTTGGTTTGGAACGACTATAATGTGTCGAACGGGATGAGGAACGATTTCGTTGAGCAGATCTGTTGCGAGATTTAGATTGATTAATTTCTTTTTGAAGAGAATCAATTTTATCTTCTAGTTTGCAAATCTGTGTTGTGAAATCGCTGGAGCGAGATAAAGTTTGGATTGAATTTTGGTCGATTGTTTCATAAATTTTATCGGCCATTGTTACTGTTGATCAAGTGGTTCGGTTGAGCAAGATAGAATTGCTTGTATTTGTTGTGGTAGTCGATTAGTCCATAACTCTAGTAATAAGTCGTCTCCAACTTTACCACAACTTATCTTTCATCTTCCGAAGTAAATTGGAAGGTTTTTCATCAATTAGTGAAAGATCATTGAATAAAGTTTTTAATTTTTTACGATCTGAATCAGCAAATTGATTTGTTAATTGACTTTTTAGAGTCTGATATTTGTTGGTGGCAGGTGGATTTTTAACTATGTCACTGACTGCTGTTAAAGTGTCTGTGTCTAGTTTGCCAACAATTTGGTTGTATTTTGAAATATCAGATCTAATTCCAGCTGTTGAAAATTGAGCTTCAATTTGTAGGAACCAAAGATCAGGGTCAGCTTTCCAGAAAGGTGGAATTTTTATCTGGATGGTGTTAATACTGCCCGTATTAATATTAGCTGCTAAATTTTGTTGTCCATCGATTTCGTAATCGTCATCGAGGATTGCAGCGTTAGGGTTTTATGTTGGTGCTGGTGGTGTTGCACCTTCTGCCATTTTATTTAGCAGAGAAGCAAAAATTTGATGTTTGTAAAATTTGCTTGTTAGAAAACTTGTTCTCACAAATATAAATATTTGGAAATTTGAAACAAATTTTGAACGCTAAAATTTGATTTGTTAGTAAAAACAAATTTAAAATTTTTAGCAATTTGCTTTGTAAAGCGAAAGCTTTATGTTTTTTGCGATCTGAAATACGTTCAGAGTCGTGGGTCACCAATTATATGGGAACTAGTCAAAACAACTTCATGTTACTAGTTTGATGCCATATATTTGAATGCTGAACATTGAACAAAATGCATTGCTTATATAGTAAAGTCTAAGGTGACTCGATACAAAATAAATCGTTTGTCTAAGGTGACTCGATACAAAATAAATCGTTTTAATTCCAATGATGATTTGATTAATGTGTGTACCACAGTTTCACAGAAAGTTCCAGGGATTCCGGCTGCAGGGATTGCTGTTACAAGTATTCCCGTTGTGTATTAAATTATTGACTATGTATATTCATCTGGATTGGAAATTGGCGAACTGGCAATATTAAAAAGCCCGTCTGAAGAACCACTCCAGAAATGTTTGTTTGAATATTGAGAACTTTTCCAACTTTTGATAATTTCAGATCTGAGGCACCCCAAAAGCCTGTAAGTTACTTTGAATCAAGTCTCTACAACTCGTCGGAAACATTCCCAAACCCCTAAAAATTAATCACTCTTCCAACTGCCTGCACTACGTTAACTTACCGGCCTCTTCTACTCGAGAAACTTTGCCGAAGACACCGATGCTCTATATCCCATACCTTAACACATAATTCTGAAACCCTAGAAATTGATCCCTTTTTCCTAGTATAGGCTCATTTTTAAGGCCATAGCTAAGTCCAAGGGCACGAACCTAACAAATTTTCTTGCATAAGTTGTTAGGCTTTGAAGACCTATCGATTAAAAAAGATTTATGAAAATCGGAAAAGATTTACTCGAGTTATGCACAGAAGACCCAAAAGCACTTAAGCGGCCCTTTGGCCTTTCAGGAAATTTTTTTTTGAAAAGCAGTCAAGTTTTTTGCAGATTTGTTTTACTTAGACCACAAAACAAAAAATTAACCAACTCCTGAGTCGAAATTCCACTGGTTATAAACGCAACAGAGCCTTCTTCGAAGAATTTCGTTCCTCGTACGGGTCAAAAAAAAAAAACTAATAGATAAGCTAATTCTAGTTGTTCTTTATTAATTTGAGATTTTTTTACGAATTTCATGAATTTTCGCAAATTTCACGAAACCAAATTCGCGATAATAGACCCTGTTGACTTCACTCGTGTCGCACAGTGGGATTTTTTTATTTTTAAAAAATCTCTTAAGTTAAAATTTAAAAATTAAAAAAATAAAATTGGTCCTCAAAATATGAAGTCTCTAGATTCCAAAAATATATACATGTTAGGGCTTGCGGTTTGAAGTATCGGAATGAAAATTCGTAAAATATGGTCATCATTTTTAACTAGTTTACTTAGGTTTTTTATAAACTAGTTAGAAATGACCCTGTTTTTCATATAAAAACGAATTTTCATTCGGATGCTTCAAACCGCAAGCCTCAGACGCGTATTCTATTTGTTCTATTTTATATGTCATCTGGATATAAACGCAACTGACTGGTAAACACTTTTGTTCTCTAAATTAGTAATTTTATAAATTATAACTTTAACTAGCATAGTTACCGGGCTTCGCCCGGGTATTGTTTTAACAATTTATAGAAACTGTTTTACAGCTTGTACGATGAAAATTATACTTCAGCCCTATATTGCAATAGTGCAATTTTGCAATAGTGAAACTGATATAAGAGAGTTAAAAAAGGAACAATAGTTTAAAATTGATACACCTTGTGTAGTAGATAGTAGTAAATTGTAGCAAATAGATGAGACTGTGGCGAACTGTGGCACAATCTGTATGCAAACTGTGGTGTAGCGAGCTGCGGCGCCAGTCTGCGAACTTCAGTGAATAAATTGTAGCTTCGCCCGGGATGTGGGTAAAACACAACTCCTAATAATCCGGATATATTTTTTGATGATTCATCCTATAATTAGCTGAAGTAGCTAAGATTAACTTAAATCTTGCTTCATGCCATTAATATTTTAGAGATAATGCGTAGAACCATACTATATTCACTGCTGGATGCAGGCTTTCCTATAAAGGGTATTTAGCTATTCAATGGACCACATGCTTAACGTGAATAATTTGGTGATTTCAAAAATGGAGATGAGCCTAAAAAATACAAAATCATTACCGAGGTGGTGGCATAGATACGTAGATGACATTTTTGCTGTAATTAAAAAGAAAGATTTAGAGAGTATTCTACAAATGTTTAATTCCCAACCAGAATTTCCAACTATTAAATTTACAGTAGTACCAGAGAAAGACGGCCAATTAGATAATTTTTAGACTTAACTCTGATCCGTAAAAACAATAAGGTAGAAGTAGCAGTGTTTCACAAACCTACAAGCACCAAACGACTTATCCCTTCAACATCTCACTGTCCTATACAACACAAAATGGCGGCGTTGCACTCAATGGCTCATAGAATGGCAAATCTTCCATTGTTCATTCAAAGTTGCAAAAACGAGTATGAATATATGAAAGAAGCTGCAGTAGTGAATGGATACACAACATCAATGGTGGATAGAATTATAAAAAAGCACTCTGATAAGACCCGCAAAAATAATATGTCGACCCTATTTTCTCAACAAAAAATACAAGAACGAGTGAATCGAGTTAGGATAACGTACGCCCTAAAAGTCACAAACAAGTCGAAGTCAACATTTAAAAAACAAAAAATGGCACTAGTTTACAGTACTCAAAATAAACTTTGCACAATGTTAGGCAGCACGAAGGACAAAACACAAAGATTAGAAAAATCGGGAATTTACGAAATAACGTGTGGGGCAAAATATTATGGTCAAACTAGAAGACAAGTTTTAATCAGATACAAAGATCATTTAGTATCAATTAGACTTAATAAACCTGCAAAATCCTCGGTGGCATCACATTCACTTAATTTACTACATTTTGACTTTAAGAAAGAAAATATAAAACTGAAAAAAGTGGTAAACAACGAAGCAACCGTAGACGCGTATGAGAGCTATTACATCCACAGAGATTACAAACGTAACCCGACTATAAACTTAATGAACTCTGATAGAGGTAACATCGAATCATGTTTTTTTAATTGTATTTGATGATTTTATAACGTAGTAGTCAATAATAGGTTTTACTGGTGTCACATTGCACTTGGTGATATACCTTTCCTATTGAGAAAAAAGAAAAGAAATTTAAATGTATTTGATTTCAGCCGAATGTATTAATTTAGATCAATTGTTCGATTTGTTTGTATTTTCGAATCCTCCTTTAATATCGTGTTAGTGATGATGGAAGGTAGACCTTTCGAAATGCATCCTAACGTTTTGTTTTATTTTATTTAATTAAAAATTGATTTTCCTTTTGATAATAAAATTTACACCGGTGAGATCAAGATAAAGGTGCTTTATTCTTTAAACAGTAATTTGATTGTGATTTCACGTTTAAATTTCATTAGAAAAAACATTAAATAATTGTTGCGATTAATTTTTCATTTTCTTCGGTCATTTCTAATTTTAGAATTATCGGTTTAAATTCTTCCCATAATAAATTATGAAAAATGAATTAGTGAAAATAAATAAATTAATCAAAAATATTAACGTAAACATAAACATTGTGACAGATCTATGCTAAATAAATATTTACTTACTTACTTCGAGGAGTCCTAGTTCCCAAACGAGGCTGGTTACCCCAGTTCTTCAAAATCTCAGATGTTTTACAATCCCCAGTTGAGGCTTCTGCAAAATTTCAGAAAAAGCAAAGCTGTTTTCGAGAAAATTCCAAAATAGTAGTTTTTGATACAAGTTACGTATGAAGATGGTTTAACTCATTAGATGTGAGATTTCCGATATGTCGCGACACGACACGAGCTTTTAATTATTTTTTATCACACTAGTGCGTAAAGGCGGCTTTTGTAGCACTAGTGTGATAAAAAAGTTTTGCCGCACTAGTGGAAAAAGCGACCTCATGCGACACCGAAATGACGCACGAAAAACCGAGTTTTTTGTCGGTGAATGCAGAAAAGTCGTTTTTTATACAAGTGCCGATGTATACAGAGACAAATCTAAATTTCAGTTCTCATTTTGAAAAGTAAAATTTCGACTATATACGTGCGGTTCGAAACTTTTGTTTACAGAATTATTTCTTTTGGAACCTGAAATTTGGATTTGTCTGACAGAATCGAATTGTGTAACAAAATAAAAACGTTTAATTGTAAACGAAAAACTCTATGCATCGAGTTCGCACCCATTTCCGATTTTTCTCTAAACGAAAACGCTCCGCATCGAGTTCGCACCGTTCGCACCCATTTTCCAACTTTCACGTACTCTGTAAACACTCTACATCGAGCTCGCACCCATTTCATATTTTTCTCTAAACGAAAATCGATCCGCATTGGGTTCGCACCCATTTTCCTACTTTCAAATGCTCTGACAACACTCAGCATCGAGTTTCGATGCTTGATGGATATTCTTAATTCGACTATTAGTCTTACAGTTCACAAAAATGTAAACTACTTGGAG
This sequence comes from Pseudolycoriella hygida, assembly GCA_029228625.1. Lineage (NCBI taxonomy): Eukaryota > Metazoa > Arthropoda > Insecta > Diptera > Sciaridae > Pseudolycoriella > Pseudolycoriella hygida. The sequence goes on from CM055403.1 coordinate 109,100,359, forward strand.
GAAAGACACAATCATAAGCTCCAAAATAATTGGCGTTCAAAAAACTTTCAAATTTTGCCAAAACTTTCTACTCGACAGCGTCTAAAGGAAATGTAGCTTTCATTTTATATCAAAACATAACCAAAAACCCGTACGTATGTACTAGAATAAATGAGACAAACCGAACAGGTGCGAACTTATCAGAATTACAATTTGCAAATTACAAATTGGCGAGTAAAGTAGATTGTTGCGAATGCATTCGAAATAAATTACTGTCATCTCTTTTTTTTTACCCTACCAAAATAATTGATTTGAAATCGCTTCGAAACCCTTGCGAAGTACGGCAATTGTAGAAGTGGATATATTCAGGGATGGAGTCATTTTTCCTTAAAATCCTGAAATACGTGTACTCTAAAATTTTATCCTCTACACCTTTTTTTCAGGCAGCAAATTTCCAACTAATTTCCAACTGCCATAGGTCAAGAGATATGAGTCATCCCTCTTGATTCAGGAAGTGACTGAATCCCAAGTATTGGGAAATTTTCCGAGAAAACCTTGAGACTCGTGTTCACTAGAATTTAATTCTCTACTTTTCTTCTGTAAGCAATTTTCTGACTGCCAAAGTTTTAGATATAAGAATAATCCCTCTTGATTGTAGAAGTGACTGAATCCCAAGGATTTCGACATTTTTCGGGAAAACCCTGAGACACGCGTTCTCTAAAATTTTATTCTCTACAATATTGCTTTTGACAGTAAATCTCCATATTGCTGAGTTGAGCAAATATAGACTATATAGATATCTGCTTTTGTATATGGCCAAGATACTCAAAAGAAACTCGTCCATCCCATTGGTCCCAATTCCACTGACCCGATTTCCAAATAAATTTTTTTCCAGTTTTGTGAGATCAAATGCTTTCATTCGTCATCAAAATGACCAATTTCCGTGCTATTCTTGCTGAAATATTTGCGAAAAAGTTTAACTGACCCTCGAAAAATCATGTTTTTGGTCACTTTTTCGACCATATCTCCCGAAGCACTTGACCGATTTTGCTCATCTTTGAATTTGAATCATGGGAGGCATGTACTTTTCAGGGATCGGTGATCGGTGCAGCCGTTTAGGAAAAACGATGGGACAGAATTGTTTTTTCGCTGATTCGTCACCTCTACACTATATCAAATGCATCCCCCTAACTCCCGCCTTGATCTACCCCATGTTGCAATAAAATGTCTTGTAGTAAATGTATAGGACCTTTGTACTTCGTAAGGGTCCAATAAAGCGTTTTGCTCGTGTTGAAGTGAGTTTATGAAAATTAACGTTTTACATTAGTTTGTGGTGTGACCAATGATGTGTTTCATAGGATAACAAAAGACTTGCATCACATTTCTTCTTCAATTGGTTTTTTGACTGATGTGCATAACCCAAATTTAATTTTAATCAGAAATTTTAGTCTTATTTCATCTGTTAAAGGTTCAACATCGTTCTTAAAATGTTCTAGAAACTTAATTGAATGGGAGTGTTGCTGTAATAAATGGAAGTTCTCTTTAAGTCGAAAAATGTGATTATTGTATTTTACGTGAATTAGTTAAATTCAAAAATAAAATGTTGGTTTCTACGAAAATGCCTCAAAATATTCTGAAAGTATAAAAAAAACACCAAAAATGTTGATAAAAAGACATGACTTCTTCATAAGTTCAACGGTTATCTCAACTATAAAATAGTAAAATTTTATTTACATTATGTTGGAAGAACATTCGAAATTATGTGAAAGTCAGTGTTACTAAGAGAAATATGAAAATTTAGCGTGTTTGTAACAAATGTGGAAATTAGACAACAAAGGAAATTTGTAGAAAGTTCTTGTAAAAACTGAAATATTCTTTAAAAGTATACTGAAGTGACGAGTTTGTTTTTTGGTCAGTGATTAAAATAAAACGGCAAGACATGTCTTCAAGGATAGAGAAGAAATTTTGGTCATTTTTTGTAGCTTCATTGTTGATATCAATCATTCGGGCGGATTCCGATGGCAGTAAGTGTTTTGATTTAATTTAGTTTATTTTTTCGCGATAAAACATAAAGTCTCACGTAATTACAATTCTTAGTCAAACAAACCCTTCACCCATCGCCTTATGTTTTATAAAACCCCTACAAGGTGCTACAGGGTGACGTCATTTAAAACAATTGTTAAACTTTAAGAACAGGATTTCGACGTAATTTTCACATCCCTGTCTAATGACGCAAGTCTTAGCACAATATTTTAGTAAATATAAATGGTGTAATGGCTTATTAAAATTTACTTCAATATATGCATAGATATAAATTAATAGTTATTTTTCGCACTAAAGAATAAACAAATTATAAGCTTGCAACCCAATCACACGAATGAGAAAAATGGCTTCACCGTAGTTGGAAATAATTTGGAAAAATATTTCTTTCTCTCAACAGCGGGAAGAAAACTACGGTTGTCCTCCTTTAAGAAATGTTAATTTTTGCACGCAAATGAAACAAACTCGACAATTTCTTTCAAAAAATAACTTTTTTTTTGTTCTTTCTAATTCTTTAGAAAGAACGCGCACGGAGGCCACTGTTTAGGCCCATTATGCTCACTATTTGGTTTAATGATGTAGTTGATGTAGTTCAGGATATCCCTAGAATATAGGTGTCTTATCAAGTTGTACTTGATAATGTAGTTGCCTAAGTGCTTACGTCTGTTTGTGATGTAAGCTAGACAGTGCTCCGCTGTATCTAAGTTCGCAGCTTGGGTCCGTTCGTTTGCCTATAGTGGTAAGGTGTTTGTTGAAGTTGTAGTGACCAGTCATGACGCCTACGTATAGTCTTAATCTGGTTATGCTTACATTTAATAAGAACTTCGTAAGGTTTCTGTTTAATCTTATACAATTTTTGGCCTGCCTGCATCCAGTTATAGTATTCCAATAAGATAAAAATTTATTATCCCGAGATGTGTTTATTAATTTTTTAAAAAATGAGGGAGGTAAAGGGATAGTTGGCTCCGCACCTATGGGTTGGCTTAGAGTTGCTTGTTTAGCCAAGAAGTCAGCCTTTTCATTTCCTGGTATATTATTATGCGCCGGTATCCAGATTAGGTCTATTCGATTTGAGTTAGCTAGATTGTTTAACGTTTTATGGCATTCAAGTGTTTGCGCTGAATCAAAAGTTACGGAGGATAAAGCTTTTAGAGCATCTTCACAGTCAGAACAAATGAAAATAATTTCATTTAGAATATTTTTGTCCTTTATGTTAGCACGTTAGTATTGCATTTATTTCCGCTAGAAATATTTACGTATATTGTCCTAATGGTATAGACTGTTCAATTCTTAGTAGTTCACAGAAGATTCCTGAACCTGCTGATTTGTCCCTTTGTGATCCGTCTGTGTATGCTACTATGCCGTGTTCTGGTATGGTATGTGCTTTTACGCGTAAAAAATGTTCTTAAAATAAAGTTATGTTGTTTTAAAAAACTACGGCATAAATTCTGCCCACCAACTTTCAGTTATACTCACAAGGACGAACAGAAAAAACTGGAAATTGGCGTCTCTGACAACATACTTTTACTTTAAGATATCAGAACTTTCTTAAGTTGAATAAACAAAACTGAGTCACACTTTCACCATACGTGGATTTTTTCAGCAGATTTGTAATTTGCAACGTTTTTCTAACATTCTTTACCAGTACCGCATCTGGACCGCTTTTCTAGGGGGGCGCACGCCCCAGATTTTGTTTGGGGGGGAGTGCTGGTTTTCAAAGACAAATCTTGTTACTACGTCTGCAGCTTTTCTTTGAGTTTAGCGCCACAGGCGATTTTTTTTAATTGTGGAGTTCCATTGGTCCAACTAAGGTTTTCATTGAAAAGTTTTCATGCTAAGCGCCGCAGGCAAAGATTTTGGTCTGCCATTACTTGTTCTTTAGGTAATTCGAAGAATTGCTGAATAGCCACGTCGAGTAAGGCAATCGAAAACTTTGGATTGCTCTCTCTTGTTCACTTGGTAAATCAAAGAACGGCTTAATATCCACAGGAGAAATTTTTTGATTGTAGGACTTATTATAAGTAAGAATTTCAATAATTGATTGATTTCGTATTCGTATAACGAAAAATTTTAGGCTCTTAACTAGTTTTTTGACTAAATCGATGTGTGTTTGAGCACCTCAGGCGAAAATTTTGAAAATTTAGATTCGTTTTTCTTTTTTTCAGCAGTAGGGCAGTCCCCTAAAATGGCCGCCTGGGCCCCCTTTTTAGGCAAGGGCTTACCAGAAAGGTAGTCTCAAAGGGATTGAAGATGGGTAAAATCGGTCAAGAACTTTCGAAGTTATGATCCAAAAAGTCATCAAAAAAGTGGTTTTTTGAAGGTCGCAGAAACGTATTTGCTTATATCTCTGCGATTTACGGACGGGGATCGCCTTTCAAGGTTTCGAATGAAAGATACGAATCTCAAAAAACTAACTAAAAAAAGCTGATGAAAATTGATTCACTGGTTCAGGTAGTAGGGTCCATAGAGCGTGCCAAATTCATTCTCATGAATTTCATTAAATATAAAGAAACTTTGCTGTGATTCAGAGGTAGTCGAAGGCTCAACAGTATTCAAGACAAAAGTATAAAAGAGACTTCCGAACATTGATAAATATCAGAAGCGAAGGAACAAGCCTCAGGGAGGCGGAGAAAATCACACCCCTCACCCCCCCCCCCCTTCCTTACGTCACGTATTTGGTACAAGTTCACTTTAAACACAGAAAATAATTAAAAATGTACAAAAAGTAGCTAAAAAATGTAAAATTTGTGCGTTTAAAATGCGCATTTAGCTCCCAAAATTTCAACGTTTTTCACAAAACCAGTGCTTTGTGCATAATTTCAAAACAAGTGCTTTGTACATAAATTCAAAACAAGTGCTTTGTGCATAAATTGAAAACAATTGCTTTTTGCAATTGTATTTTGATTTAATTGAGTGCACACTTTGTGCAAACTTTGTGCACAAAATTAGTTAAACGCTTGTGCAGTAAGTTCAACTTTGGTGCCTTCGGCTGGATCGCCTCTAAATAATTTTCATCCGCGCCGGTTTCGGCTTTTATTATTATTGAAATTCAATTACATTATAAGCTCATGGCCCGTAAATGTCGTGTACATAAATCTAAAAATATCCATATGAATTGTACAATTCACTACAGAGAGGTGCATTTCGATTTAAACACTTTTTAGATATGTTTGATATGTCAGAGATATGAAATGTCACATTACATAAGATGTATGCGCAAGAAAGAGACGCAACGTGCACGTACGAACCAAATATCTCAATGTAAACGAAATGTGCTTTGAAGTTAATGACATTTAAAACTCTAACAAACCTAAAACTGTTTAAATCGAAATGTACCTCTCTGTAACTGAATAGAACTAAATCAATTTTAAATCGAATAAGGAGAAAAACATATGCAGAGGACCCGTAGGACAATTATGAAAAACCCGTCCGAAGTAACGGTGAAAAAACATTCTCCGAACGCACAAAATTGACCTCCAAGTAGAGAAAAATGTTCTCCTCAATTTTGTCTACAACATAGCAAAAAACTATTTTTTGTGCTAGGGCCGACCTTAGTACTGACCTAGGGCCTTAAATAGAGGCCTCGGATACATACCTCTATAGACAAAAATGTTTCCCTCAATTTGCTCTGCAACATAGCAAAAAACATTTTTTTATGTTAGGGCCGACCTTAGGACCGACATGAGGCCCACTTGAGCCCTAAACACAGGCAAAAATTCTTCTATAAATTGTCGGCCGTCCCGAGATCTTTCAAAAAAAAAAGTTTCTGAAAATCGGAAGAGATTTACTCGAGTTATGTACAAAAAACACGTAGGGCCCTAACAAAGACTCTTTTTTAGTGCCCTACCTAAGGCCAAAGACTCAAATCGAAAAATGTTTCTTCCACAAATTGTCGGTCATGCCCAGATCTTTCAAACAAAAAAAAATTTGAAAATCGGTAAAAATTTACTCGAGTTATGTACAAAAAACACATAGAGCCCTAGCAGAGACTCGTTTTTAGTGCCCTGGCTAAGTCCAAGGACTCAAATTAAAAAAAGTTTCTTCCATAAATTGTCGGCCATGCACAGATCTTTCAAACAAAAAAAAATTATGAAAATCAGAAAAGATTTACTCGAGTTATGTGCAAAAGACCAAAAACCAGTTAAACGGCCCTAGCTCGGCGGCCATTGGGCCGACAGTGCCCAGATTCAATACTATAGAATATTTTTCGACTACCTTTCAGGAAAAAAAAAGCGTTTCAAAATCGGTCAAGATTTACTCAAGTTATCGTGTTGACGGACTGACAGACCGACAGACAGACCGACAGACAGACCGACAGACAGACCGACAGACAGACCGACAGACAGACCGACAGACAGACCGACAGACAGACCGACAGACAGACCGACAGACAGACCGACAGACAGACCGACAGACGGACATTGTTTTTTTTTGCTGATTTGTCATCTGGAGGCAATAGAAAAAGGTTCCCCCTTACTCCCGGGTTCGAATTCGCAATTTTCCAAACGTGGTAGTAAACGCATCAGACCTACGTACTTCGTACGGGTCTAAAAAGAAAGAAAACATATGCAAGCGACCCGTACGTATCAGAATAGCTGCGGCAAACATAATAGATTTTGCAAAAAGATTCGAACGTATCAAAGTAAATGTTGCCTTAACTCTTGAGGGTATGAAATTACGTAGACATTAAATTGGATTGGAAATTACCGAAACGGCAATATTGAAAAACCCGTCCGAAGAAACGGTGTAAAAGTCTCTCCAAATATTTAAGCATCCGTAAAAATAAAAAAAAGTTAAAATAGTTTAAAACATAACCAAAGACTCGTACTACGTATCAGAATAGATGTGACAAACAGAATAGATGTGGCAAAGTGACACAAACGTACCTAAATATACAAATAAGGAAACAAACCAACGTTTTCTGTTCTTTTATAACTGTAAGAATTTCAAAGATCCATAGAAATTACCCAAGGAAATGTCAAAGGCCCTACCGAAGTACGTCTCAGACCATTCAAATCTAGAAAAGCTTATATCCAAGGACTAAGTCGTTTTTCCCTAAAACCCAGAAACACGTGTTATCTAAAATTTTATTGTCTACAACTTTGTCCTTGGAAGAAACTTTCTACCTCTCATAGTTCTGAAGATTTGGGTCATCCTGCCCAATTATGGAAGTAGCCATATACCAGGATTGAGCCATATTTCCTCAAAACCCTGAAACGCGTGTTCGCGCAAATTTAATTCTCCATAACTTCGCCTTTGGAACCAACTTTCTAACTCTCATAGTTCTGGAGATCTGGGTCATCCTGCCCAATTATGGAAGTGGCCATATACCAGGATTGGAACATATCTCCGCCAAACAAACCCGAAAACACGTGTTTCGCTTAAATTTAAAATCTCTACAACTTCGTTGGGATAACTTTCTAACTCTCCACATTTCTGGAGTAGGGTTTCATCCTGCCCAATTATGAAGCGTGGCCATATACCAGGATTGGGCACCCATATTTCCCCCAAACCGTGATGATGAAACACACGTGTTCGCTTAAATATAATTCTCAACAACTTTGCCTTTGGGACCAACTTTCTAACTTTCGCAGTTTTGGAGATCCGGGTCATCCCGCCCGATTATGGAAGTGGCCACATACCAGGATTGGATCATATTTCCCCAAAACCCTGAAACACGTGTTCGCTTAAATTTAATTCTCTATAACTTCGCCTTTGGAGCCAGCTTTCTAACTCTCATAGTTCTGGAGATCTGGGTCATCCTGCCCTATTATGGAAGTGGCCATATACCAGGATTGGGCCATATTTCACCAAAACCCTAAAACACGTGTTCGCTTAAATATAATTCTCAACAACTTTGCCTTTGGAACCAACTTTCTAACTCTCACAGTTCTGGAGATCCGGGTCATCCTGCCCAATTATGGAAGTGGCTATATACCACGATTGGACCATATTTCCTCAAAACCCTGAGACACGTGTTCCCTTACATTTAATTCTCTAAAACTTTGCCTTTGACAGTAAATCTCCATTTTACATAGTTAAAGAAATATAGACGAAAAACTATTTTCGTATATGGTCAAAAATATCAATTTCGTCCATTCCATTGGTCCCAGTGCCCAGACCCCTGTACCGATTCCCATAAATTTTTTTTCCCAGTTTTGTGACATCAAATGCTTTCATTTGACACCAAAATGAGGAATTTCCGTGCTATACTTGGTGAGATATTTGCGAAAAAGCTTCACCGACCTTCGAAAAACCATGTTTTTGGTCACTTCCTCGACCATATCTCCGGAGCCACTTCATCGATTTTGCTCATCTTCGAACGTGAATCATGGGAGGCATGTACTTTTCAGGGAAAAAAAGTTTAGGCTGATCGGTTGAGCCGTTTGGAAAAAAAGTGGAGACGGACAGACAGACAGACGGACATTTTTCTTATTGCTGATTCGTCATCTGTAGACGATAATAGATGCATCCCCCCCCCTCCCACCTCGATCTACCCCATGTTACAATAAAATTGTTTGTAGTAAACGTATAGGACCTTTGTACTTCGTACGGGTCCAAAAAGTAAAAACTTTTTTTTCAGACATATTTTCAAATGTTATTTGTACTACCGCCGATATTAGATCAGACCTAGAGCACTTAGAAAAGGCCTCTGACCCATACTTCGACAGACAAAAAAGTTTGCCACTGACACCGACTTTCTATCACTAAAAGTTCTCAAAATGTTTTAATTTTTCGAAAATATATTATCTAGATCGATCACCACTAACATTAGCGGCCATATTGGGAGACATCATGAAATGTGTATCACCGAAACCAAACAATTTTTCCTTTGACACCGATCTTCTATCTCTAATAGTTTTCAAAATATTTGAATTTTTCCAAAATAAATTGCCTAAATCGATCCACCCTAACATTAGCGGCCGTATTAGCAGGCATCACGACCTGCGCCACACCTAAACCAACAACTTTGCCTTCGACACCGATCTTCTATCTCTTATTGTTTTCAGAATATTTGAATTTTTCCAAAATAATTTGCCTAGATTGATCCACCCTAACATAGGCTCGGCCCGGGCCCAAATTTTTTGGGATGCTCTTAAGACTGTCATTACCTATCGAATAGAAAAAGAATCACGAAAATCGGATGGAATTTACTCGATTTTTTATAAAAACAAGTAGGGCCCTAGTGGGTCCGTTTCTTTAGGGCACTAGCTAGGTCCAGCGACCCAAAGTAAAAAAAATTTTTGGGCATTCCCAGACCTTTCGACTGAAATTTTTTTTGGAAAATTAGAAAAGATTTACTCGAGTTATGCACAAAAAACACGTACGGCACTTATAGAGACTCTGTTTTAGAGCCATGGCTGAATCCAGGCGGTCATATTCAAAAAAGTTCCTTCCATAAATTGTAGGGAATTGCTTTATCTTTTGATTAAAAAAAAATTTTGAAAATCGGAAAAGATTTACTCGAGTTATGTACAAAAGACCAAAAACCACTGGTTCATTGGCCCTTGGGCCGACAGTGCCCAGATTCAATCCCAAAAAAGCTTTTATGATTACCTTTCAGGGAAAAAAAAGTTTTTGAAAATCGGTCGGACGGACATTTTTTTTATTGCTGATTCGTCATCTAAGAGCCATGATCGGTGCTCCCCCCTACTTCCGGGTCGAAATTCGACTGGTTACAAACGTCGTGGTCAACGCATAAGTCCTCTTTTCGAAGAACTTCGTTCTTCGTACGGGTCTAATTATAAAATAGTATGTAATCAATGAATCAAACTCAGTTGATCAAATGAACAAGAAGATCGCATAATGTTTTGTTGATTAGATGCTGCTGTCATCAGAATAAACGGGACAATAAGCGATGACGTTACCAAAAGGTGTGTTAATCTAATCTTTCTTGGGAACGGTTCAATAAATATCCCTTCAGCTGTCATTTGAAGGAGACAAATTGTCAATAGAATGAAAATTTTCTGGTAATTCATTATAGAAACGAAAGTACTGATTCGTAATCACATGTTGTTTAAAATTTTTGCTTTGCTCTACAATGTTTCAAGCTGCATCTATTTATGCTTCTGGCCGCTCCCCGGTTAATAACATTAAGCGAGCCGACCACATAGTTTCCATCAATAGAGAAATTCCAAAAGAGGAACTGTTTCACTGCCGCGCCGCAACTTTGTATGAAGAAATCGAGCCGGTGCTTAAACATTTCATCTCATGGAATTCGCCTACAAACTTTTTGAAACGGAAATAAAATCGCTTCGTTCCATACAAACCCCTGAGACTTCGTTCATAATATCATTCACGTTGTTGAATGTTGTGGAATAAGCTGGATTGTCATCATTGTGTTGGCTTTGGAATTTCTTAGACTGTAGCTGAAAATCTTCAAATTGAGTCAGTTCTCCGTTGTTTTTTGGCTATTGGTAGGCAAAATATTCATAATTTTCAGCTTTTTGTTAGACAACAATGCAATTCATTCCACAAAATGCATGTGTTCGTTCGTGCAAAGTTAGTGTATTGCGAATCGCATGGATTATTCACGAATGTATTATTATAAATTATAGCAAAAAGCTGAAAGCTATGAATATTTAGTTGTAACATTGGAGTAAGACCATCCTCCATATTACTTTGTTACTCAACTTTAGGAGAACGTGCATGTTAAAAAACATTCAAGACTTAATTTGGTTCAATTTAGTTTTTCAAATTTCAAGGTTCATCAGATGTCTGACCTGGACTTTTGCAAATTAGCTATTGAGAATGGACAACGTCCGAAATGTACAATTGCATATAGCACAATTGTTAATTTGTAAAACCAAATAAAAGGAGTAGAAGCAAATTTGTTTTTTCGTAAAATTATTATTTTTGGACTTTTTGAGTTATTCACCAGCATCAGACGACGGAATTCGAAGATAGAAACAAATCTTGTCCTTGTTGGTATTATGTAATTGGGAGAGTGACACGAAGCGCTATCATCGCTGTAAACGAAGACAATCACCAACATGACCAATATTAACTAAAACGTTATAGCTCGACCAGACACGAATTGGTCGGCGCACAGTTCTTCATATTTTCAATTACCAATCATTTGTAAACAATTTGTAAGAAATTTCGTAACCCATTGGTCGTTCGCTTTAAAAAAATTGTGAAAACATTAATAACATAGAGTGACTTCCTTCACAAGTTCACTGTGTTATCTATCTCTGTTTACAAATTTATCAAACATATGGTGGTGCCAGAGTCGACGAAAATGCACTCTCTTTCTTGGTATGTGTGATCGTCGGTCATATCATTCACCAACAAGCGTAGAAGCGAAATGTTTGGAAATAAATGAGTATAATTTTTCTTCAGCTCATCTGGTCAATCTGATCACAGAACTAAGCATCCCAGATCTGCCGCTAATAGCAAATAAAACGGAAGGAATGTGTATTGGCAAAAACAACGTTTCATCTGCCTATCGAATTAATGAAAAAACGATTTTAACGGCCGTATCAACAGATGTTTTCCCGAATGGATTTCCCAGAGACTTTTCAATACTCACAGTCATACGTTCCGGTCGATCAGCTCGGAATGTTGTCCCATTATTCTCCATGTACTCGCAATCAAGTGAAAGAATTCTCTCGTTAATGGTCGGATATGATATTCAGCTCTGCTATCAGGATATCGATGGCTCCCTTCTCAACACTGTCGTTAGTTTCGGTACTGGTTTCACCGACGAGAGGTAGGTGGACTCATTTAATTCGGTTTTTATTTTACCATCGAATTGGCTCGTTTAGATGGCATCGTATCGGTGTAGCAGTGAAGGGAGATTCAGCTACTTTGGTTTTCGATTGTGTTCATCAAATCACACGAAAATTTGATAGAAATCCAGACTCCAAGATTTCAACAAACGGTTTGATTTTGGCCGGAAGGCAATTGAATGAAGAAGAAGAATTTTTTGTTGGAGATGTTCAATTGCTGTCCATAGCCAATTCTCCAGATGAAGCTTATAATATTTGCACGAAATACGCGCCGGATTGTTCGAACGGGCAAAAGAGCCGGCATTCTAGCAATCACGAGAAACACAGTTCTGGTACAAGGTCATCAGTGTCACGATCCCGAAGCTCTTCCACCCGCGGAAGTAACAAAAAGAAAAAGAAAACTCCAAATAGTGCCCAAGAGGTGGATATTTCGAAAGATGTGGTATGTCGTTCACTTCAGAGTTTTTTTATTACCTTATTTATTTCAATTCATTTAACAGTTACAATCGTTAACAGTTTAAAAATAAATTTACAGTCATCCAGGCTTATAAGAAATGTACAGAGAAATCTTGAAACTTTCGATAGCGGAATTTTTAAGATTTTTGTATTGTTGAAAATTCGTGAAATTACTAATAACTCGATTGTCATCTGAATAAGTTCTGCTGCACACAGAAAAATCTCATATTTTCCACAATTACATCGGGGCCAATTATGAAATTGGATTGGAAATTGCCGAAAGAGCAATATTTAAAAACCCGTCCGAAGAAACAGCGCAAAAACCTCTCTAAATCCTTAAAAAAATCTCAAAATTTAAAAAAAAATGCACTGGGGGCGGTTTTAGAACCGACCTAAAGCACTTAGGAGAGGGTCATGATCCATACTTCTATGAACAAAAACGTTCTCAACTTTTTCTCTGCAAAACCGCAAAAAAGACCTAATCATTAAAGGATTATTCACGAAAAACCACCAAATGTCGTGTGATCTTCAGCCCGAAACACTCAACAGATTTTCACTAACTTAATCATCGTGATTTTCTGATGTTCACATCTTTCATTCAAAACCTTGAAGAGCGATTTCCGTTCAAATTTCGAGATATAAGTGAAAAAGTTCCACCAAAACCTTCAAAAAAACCAAGTTTTTTACCACACGGACGGACCTTTTTTTTTTGTTGATTCGTCATCTATGGAGCATGATCGATGCTCCCCTCTACTCTCGGGTCGAAATTGGAGTGGTTACAAACGTCGTGGTAAACGCATAAGACATAAGACTTCTCTCTTCGTACGGGTCTAAAAACATGGACATCAGAAAATCACGAAAATTAAATTAGTCAAAATCTGTTGAGTGTTTCGTTCGGGCTGTAGAGTCCTCAGTGTGGGCCTAACTCACGCTACGCGATCCTACACGATATGTGGTAGTCTTTGTTAATATTTCTCTAATGATGAGGTTTTTCGTGCAGTGTTGCAGAGAAAAAAAGGAGAGCTTTTTTGTTCGTGGAAGTATGGCCTCTCCTAAGCGCTGTATGTCGGTTCTGAGATCGGGCCCTAGCAATTTTTTTTTTCAAATTTTTTCCATTTTTTTAAATTTTGGGCTATTTTAAGGGCTGGAGGTGTTTTTTGCGACGTTTCTTCGGACAGGTTTTTGAATATTGTCCTTCCGGCAATTTCCAATCCAATTTAATGTCGACGTAATTTCATACACTTAAGAGTAAACGCAACATCTACTTCGATACGTTCGAATCTTTTTGGAATATCTATTCTGTTTGCCATATCTATTCTGATACGTACGGGTCCTCTGCATTTATGTTTGTTTTAAGCTTCATTAGCGTAAGTTAGAGTTTTCCAGTCGAAAAAGCTGCAGTGAAGTGTATCGAGTGTATCTCAGACGTTACCACTTCATCGAACTCGGAACTTCCCATGGATCTATTCTGCTCATCAATTTTACGCTTTTTTCAGTTATCATTTTTCTACCTACGCAGTTTCTTTTGTCTCTGTACATCTTATGATTTGATTTAATTTGCTTTAATCTATTCATCCAAATTTTTGTATCTCTAGTCTTTATTTAATCTTTAATGACCTTGTTTAAGTGATCTATTTCCATTTTTACTTTAGGATATTTTGATTTGCTTCCGTAATATGCTCTTCTCAATTTGTTTTTCATGTCAATGTAGTTAATTAAATCCGGGTCACTTCAGAGTAATTCGCACGAAAAGATAGTGACTCAAACGCACGTAGCATCGTCATCAAAACGATATGAGATCTCGAATGCTTCAACTCACACAAATCATGCAACTTCAGTTGCCCAGAACTTGAAGTCGTCTAACGAAAATAATTCTAAATATGAGGTTGACGCTGCAATTTACAACGATGACTATTTAGATTCTATTGATGAATCATTTTATGATGAAGGCGACTTACTAAGAACAATTACGAATTCGACAAGTGAAAGAACAGGTAAATTGTTATAAATGTTTGAACTTTTAACCACAATTAATCCTGTTGGTAGTTACACAATTAGAGAAATTTGCAACCACTGATGATTACACGGCTGAATATTCTACGAGGAATTATGAATCGCCTCGATATACAACGGAGAGCGGTAATGATTTCTATAGTGCGAGAAGTGATTGTAAAGTCAGACGTGGACCCAAAGGAGATACGGGAGAGAAGGGTGAACAAGGACGAGATGGTTTACCTGGCGTAGCTGGAAATCCTGGGCCACCAGGTCATGTCTTCATGTTACCTGTAAGATTAAAAAAACATTTAAAGCCAAACAGAAGAAAGTAACTCATAGAATTTTCCATAGATCAATCAGAATTCTGGGAATGAGAAGGGTCCTGACATACACGCTGACATGTTTCGGCAAATGATAACGGAACACATGGTAAAGTTACAAGATATTTAGCTTGCTCAAATAGAGCGAGATGAATATAATTTTACAGTATCATTACAGGCAGCGATGCGTGGCGCAGAGGGTCCTATGGGATTAACAGGAGTTCCAGGTGCAGTTGGACCACCTGGAGTCGATGGAAGGAAAGGGGAACAAGGGGAGCAAGGAGACGTGGTGCGTGTCGTTGTATTTTATGGGGCCATTAATTTTGTAAATTTATTCCAAAACTTGATCAATAGGGACAACGCGGCCTTCAAGGTAGTCCTGGGCCTCCTGGACGTGAGGGAAGAAGAGGAATAGCTGGTAGGGACGGAGAAAGAGGACCATCGGGGCCTCAGGGACCGAAAGGTGAAGTAGGACCTATCGGAATGCCTGGTCCCTTCGGAGAGAAAGGAGATCGAGGTAGAATTGGCTTAACAGGGGAAAAGGGTGAGCCGGGTCATGAAGGTAGGAATATTTTTATATTACATTTTTATATACATTTTTTATATATTTTAATTATATTTTATTTATTTATATATTTTTATATTTTTAACTCGCATTAAATTGTATTAAATTTCAAGGAATACAAGGAGAGGATGGGCCTCCAGGTTTAACAGGATTGCCCGGAGAGTTAGGCCCGAGAGGCTTCATTGGTCCCCGCGGATTTCCTGGTCCTTCTGGAATTCCTGGAGCGGTAGGAGCTGAGGGTCCTCCGGGATCGAAAGGAAATCCAGGTGCGATCAAGTCCTCAAAGATCATACTTTAATTTCACGAGTTTCAACTATTACAGGCGCTCAAGGACAACCTGGACCTCTTGGGATGACAGGGCCTCCAGGACCGGTGGGGGCTCCTGGACCTCAAGGAAACTTGGGTAAGAGATAGGAACGGTGTTACAATCAGATTGTGCTTATTGTTTAACATTGTAGGACCTCCTGGCCAACCTGGTCCCGCAGGAAAATCTGGATTGCCTGGTTTGTCTGGTGCTGACGGTTCCCCAGGCCGTTCTGGTAAAAAATTGTATAGTTTCTGATTGAGCAAACAAATATGCCGACCTCCTATTTAAAATAGAACTTATTTCCTTACATACGAAAATTACTAAGTTTTATGCCACTCTGCTGCGAAAAGTGAACTTTTTCATGCCATTTATGAGTGTCATAATGAGAGAAATTAAATCACTCTCCCCACCCAATTTTACTTTTGAAGTAACTATTGGCACTTGATTCAAATAGTATATATAGCACTATTGGCACCCGGTGTGAAGAGTGATCTAATGGGTGTGAATTCTATTTGGAAATGGCTGCGTCTAATTTTAAGTAATAATAACAACTTTTCCTTTTACAAAATGTCTCTTAAAAAATTGCTATTTTTACAAAATTTTGTGTGATTGTGACTTGTTTTTCCTTGTACAAAATATCGCGCAAAAAGAAGTTATTTTTCTTCTTGTTACAAAATGTATCGCGACAAGAGCTTTTTTAATCTTAGAATGTGAACTCGAAGCAGAGGCTTTCGTCGATTTCCCACCCATTTCTAATTTTTCTCTACACGAAAAACACTAAGCATCGAGTTCGCTCCCATTTTCAAATTTTTGCATACACTGAAAGCACTCTGCGAGGCACTCTGCATTGATTTTGCACCAATTTCCAATTTTTACCTACTCTACCCTACATCGTGTTCACATTGGTGAGAAATACGCCTCTTTTCCAACTTTCTAACTCTCATAGTTCTAGCGATATGTGTCATCCTGGAATTCTAGATATGGCCATATCCCACAACTCAAAAAAAAACTTCGCCTTTGGAACCAACTTTCTAAATCTCATAGTTCTAGATCTATGGATCATCCCTCCCGATTGCAGAAGCGGCCATATCGTAAGGATTGTGGCATATTTCGTCAAAACCTTGAGACACGGGTTCGCTTAAATTTAATTATCTACAAATTCGTCTTTGGAACCAATTTTCTATCTCTCATAGATTACTATTATTATTATTATTTATTCCGCCCAAAAATCTATACAGATAAAAGTAAGAGAATTATCACAGTTAAGACCTTAATTCACTATCCGCTTCCGTTTCTCTTTGAATTTTGTCATAAATACTTTCCGAGGCATTGTCAGTATATCATTATCACAACAAAAACCTTTTTAAAGGTAGAGCGTGACGCAGTCCGTAAGTCCGCTTCCAAAATTAATGATATCGCCTGAGGTGACGCTATCGCAGATAAAAAGCAGAAGTTCGTTTGAATGGAACATTGTGTTAAAAGTTTTGATTTCCTGAAAAAATTAGAGCGCTTTCTTTGAAACAAGATTACGTTGTGTTAAAAAAAATTGCGTCACAAATGCCGGACCCAACGACGAAATAACTTTTCTGTACTTTCAGTTTTTGCGCTGCGTGATATTTCATAAAAGGGAGATTTCGCTACTTTTGTTAATGACCTAGGTTTTCGTGACATTTCGTAGAAGGAAAAGTTTTTTGCTTCGTTAGCTACCTTTTTTTTGTAACATTTTGTAAAAGGAAAAGCTCACAAGTTTCGCTAGCCGCATGTTTTTGTGACGTTTGATTAAAGCGCAAATTACCTAATTTCGTTAGCCACCTAGTTTTTGTGGCAGTCGTAAAAGGAAAAGTTTCCTAGCTTCGCCAACCACCTAGTTTTTTGTGGCGTTTCATTAAAGCGCAAATTACCTAATTTCGTTAGCCACCTAGTTTTGTGACATTTCGTAAAAGCAAAAGTTCCTTAGCCTCGTTAGCCACTCAGTTTTTGTGACATTTTGTAAAAGGAATAGCTCCCTAGCTTTGTTTCCTACCTAGGTTTTTGTGACCTTTAATTAAAGCGCCAATTCGTTAAACACCAAGTTTTGCGACATTTCGTAAAAGGTTAAGTTCCTTAGCCACTTAGTTTTTGTGATATTTTGTAAAAGGACAAGCTCCCTAGTTTTTTTAACGACCTATGTAAAAGCAGAGGCCTTGGTTTTATACTTCCATGGATACAAATAACGGACGGAATCATCCTCAGAGACAACACTGAGGATAATAACGTCCGCGTCCACGGGCGTTATTATCGTCCGCATTTTCACGGAGGATAATAACGTCCGTGTCCGCGGACGATATTATCCTCCGTAATTTGTGCGGAGGATAATAACGTCCGTTCAAGTTACGGAGGTTAATATCGTCCGTGAACGCGGACGATATTGTTGTCCGTAAAAACGCGGACGATAATAACGTCCGTGGGCGCGGACGATATTATCCTCCGCGAAAACGCGGACAATAATAACGTCCGTGGACGCGGACGTTATTATCCTTCGTGAAAACACGGACGATAATAACGTCCGTGGACGCGGACGATATTATCCTCCGCGTTTAATATTCTCCGTGAAATAACGTCCCGGACGATATTCAACTGGGCGATTTTTCCCGTCACCCGTGTTCGCTTAAATTTAATACAACTTTGCCTTTCTCCGTATTGCATAGTTAAACAAATATAGACGAAAAACTGTTTTCGTATATGGCCAAGAATCTCAATTTCGTCCATTCCATTGGTCCCAGTGCCCAGACCCCTGTACCGATTCACACAAAATTTTCGTCCCAGTTTTGTGATATCAAATGCTTTCATTTGACACCAAAGTGAGGAATCTCCGTGCTATACTTCACCGACCTTCACCGACCCTCGAAAAACCATGTTTTTGGTCACTTCCTCGACCATATCTTTGGAACCACTTCATCGATTTTGCTCATCTTCGAACTTGAATCACGGGAGGCATGTGCCTTTCAGGGAAAAAAAAGTTGATCGGTTGAGCCGTTTGGGAAAAAAAGTGGAGACGGACAGACAGACAGACGGACATTTTTTTTAATTCTGATTCGTTATCTCTAGACGATAATAGATCCTTCCCCCCTCCCACCTCGATCTACCCCATGTTACAATAAAATTGTTTGTAGTAAACGTATAGGACCTTTGTACTTCGTACGGGTCCAATCACAAAAACATCACAGTTCAAAGGTCTCATCCCGACAGTCGTTTTATTGCGGATGGTAATACGAAGGGCACCCTAAAAGTTTCGGGAATCGGCTATATCGGCTCGTGTAAACTTTTCGCCAATTTACACAAAAATTAAATTGGTCTTTCCTGATTTAAAAATGATGATCAAAATGAAAATCGATCGTAGCAGTCAAAAGATACAACAATTCCAAAAAGTCATTGCAGAGAAAAAATGGATTTATCACGTGAAAATTTTAGAGCCATGATTTTCGACGACTTTAAGTCTGGCTTGACTCTCAAATTGTGTATTGATCGTTTGCAAAAAGCATTTGGAGATGAGGCCCCATCCAAGACCACTGTTTATCGGTGGTTCGCTGAGTTTGAATCGGGACGCACTTACCTCAGTGACGACTTTCGTGAAGGTCGACCTTCCACAGACATCACCGATGGAAACATTGACCATGTCCGGAACATGATTGAAGCCGATCGACATGTGACCTATGCTGAGATAGCTGCATCCCTTGGGATCGGGAAAAGTCAATACAAACAATTTTATACGAACATTTACGCACACGGACGCTTTGTTCTTGGTGGATCCCACACAAATTGACAGACGACCAAAAGGAGGCTCGTGTGAAATGGTGCCGAGATTCTCTCAAAAAATTCGACAATGGGGCTTCTGATTCAGTACATAGCATCGTAACAGGTGACGAAAGTTGGATTTACAGCTATGATCCCCAAACAAAACAGCAATCCACCGTTTGGGTGTTTCAAAATGAAGATTTACCAACAATGGTAACTCGCGCTCGAAGCGTCGCCAAGAAAATGGTCGCTACTTTCTTCAGGAAATGTGGTCATGAAGCTACTGTACCACTTGAGGATCGTAAAACAATCAATTCAGAGTGGTATATTACGATTTGTTTGCCAAAAGTATTTGAAGAACTACGTGGAAAGAGTCGAAATCGCAAGATCGTCCTCGACCATGATAATGCAAGCTCCCACATAAGTGCTCTGACCACGACGTTCTTGGAGAAGGAAAAAATCAATTTGATGCTGCATCCACCCAACAGTCCCGACTTGGCACAGTGCGACTTTTATTTGTTTCCGAGTGTCAAGAATAAGTTGCGTGGGAAGCGATTTTTTTCTGCGGAAGCTGCTGTCGAGGCATATGAACAAGAAGTGGCCCAAATCCCAACTTCCGAATGGACTCGATGTTTCGAAAACTGGTTTTTAAGGATGAAAATTGTAATGGTGATTATTTTGAGAAGCAATAAAATCGTTTTATAGCCGATTCCCGAAACTTTTAGGGTGCCCCTCGTAAACGACCGATAAAACAATTCAACGGAGTTAGATCGACTATCTCACACATTGGTCCGTGGTAGTATGATAGTATAGGACATCCATTAAGTATGTGGTCACGTGGTCAGTCGTTTGTCTTGGCTTTTCAAAATCTGGCGACCGAGACGTGTAGTTCGAGAATTCGTACAGAGGACTAGCAGCACCAAAACTATTTCAGCTGTTTTGCCAAGCGCTTTGGGCTTCGAAGTTGGTTTCGATCAAGCAAATCGTCATAGAGTGGAATACCTGGATTGTTAAGTATCTTTCGGTATTCTCGTAATAGTGCTGGCCGTCCTCTTATATCGGAAGGAGCGATGTTAGAAAAGGCAATAAGCCATTCTATTGGTGTTGATGAAACTGTGCTAGTGATCAACCGCCTCGTTTCATTCAGGCAGACATCGATTTTTTTTACATGAGTACTATTGAGCCAAGTGGAACAGCAATACTCCGCTGTTGAAAAGACCAAAGCAAGTGCTGTTGTTCGTAAGCACATTGCATTGGCGCCCCATGAAGGACCAAAACGTTGAAGAAAGGCCTACCACAAGGTTCTATCCTAGCACCTCTTCTCTTCAACTTGTACATAGGCGACATGCCGGAGACAATTTCTCGGAAATTTGGCTACGCTGACGACAATGTACAAGCTGTTCAACACGAAGACCCGGAATACATTGAGACCATACTAACCGTGGACTTAGCAATCTTGGAAAGGTATTACCGAGATTGGCGCTTGTGCCAGAATCCAGAAAAAACGGAAGTTGGGTACTTCCATTTAAACAACAGGTAAGCACTTTCGCAACTAAAGGTTACGTTTTGTGGGGAAAAAGTCAAGTTCAACCTGAACCCAAAGTACCTCGGCTATACCATGGACAGAACCCTAACACATAAACCACATCTGGAAAAAGTTGCCCAAAAATTGAAATCCAGGAACAATATCGTTCAAAAGCTCGCTGGGTCAACTTGGGGATGCGATGCAATAACACTCCGCACAGCCACGCTATCATTATTATACTCAACTGCCGAATAGTGCTGTCCGGTCTGGATAAGAAGCTCACACACGAACAAAGTGGATAAATAAATGCCAGTCTCCGTGTTGTAACCGGAACGCTGAAATCGACCCCGCTGCCGTGGCTTTCTGTGCTAGCAAACATCACGCCATCTGATATTCGCCACGAAGCCGCTCTAGTCAGAGAATGGATGAAAATTGTGGACAATGAAACACTCCCAATTCATCAAGACCTCATCTCCGCTCCTCTCGTTCCAGGGCTGAAGTCCTATTTGGACAGAGTCTTTTTTCAGAAGCGCACAACTTGACGGTTTCGATGCAAAGGAGAAATGGACAGAATCCTGGGAATCAGAAAACCTGCGCAACAAATACCTAGTGAGCGCCCCGACGGGGAAAGTGGAAGGTATGAATGCTGCGCGAAAAACCTGGTGCCAACTAAATAGAATCAGAACTGGTCATGGTCGCTGTGCGTATATGCTCCACAAATGGAACCCAAACAACACACCAAACTGTGACTGTTCCAATGTAGCACAGACTATAAATCACATTGTAAACGAATGCCCATCCAGGATATTCGCTGGTGGGTTAACTGAGCTACATGAGGTCACACTAAACGCCGTGCAATGGCTACAACTAATGGACATAAACCTATAACGAGAATCTGTGACAACAATACTGAATTGGCTTTTTGTGCAATTTTATATATGTTTTATGTTCCTTGTTTCTTGTTTCTTGCTTAATCTAATTGACGTAAAGTAACTAACTTCTTTGAAATTCAAACTTATGTGATGATGCTATATTGTAAACGATGTTCGCTTAATACCATACGAAATAATAATAATTAGCGGCCCATGATGTGCCAGTTAACTTTCTGAGTAGATTGCTCCTCGCAGTCAGCTTAAGTTCGAGCTTGTCGGAATGCTTCTTGATACAACGTGTAAAGTGTTGTTCCTTGTAAAAATTATTGATACTACTAACTACTTATATGAATGTTGATCCAGGGGGGTCATCTTCATTCATAATGAATGAAGATGACCCCTTCCTGGATTTAACAGTTCAACTGTGATTGAGGAACTCTTCTCGTACTACAGTGCTATAATTACACGATCCCTGAGTCACCCAGCTGAATTGAGCTGATCATTGATAGTCACAATTTTTAACAGGAATATGTTTTTCTTTTTTATTGATGATATTTTCTAGATTTTTTGAATGATTTAGCCATATGATTTTATGTTATTTAACAAATTGATATTTTGTGTCCCTTCGAAATGGTTACATAATGGGACTTAAATGATAATAGAGATGAGCGCGTTACCCGAAACTTCGAAAAACCCGACCCGAAACTGAACCGAATTGTTTTTTTTCGGGTTCATGGGTTTCGGGTTTTGAAAATTTTAATCGGGTCGGGTTCGGTCCGGGCCGGGTTTCGAAACTGTTCGGGTTTCGAAACTGTTCGGGTTTCGGGTTTCGAAAAATTTTATCGGGTCGGGTTCGGTCCGGGTCGGGTTGTTGCATCATTTTATTCGGGTCCCGATCCTTTATTGACTTTTCATATTTTACAAAACTCGTCTAAATTTTATCATCTTACATTACACGAATTTTATTTTAGTCTAAGGTCCGTGAAGAATGCAGACGTCGGGCCTTGAAAAAATTTTTGTTTCGATGTAATTTGGGTTGTGAGTTTCGAAAAAATTGAGTGTCTGGTTTGGTCCGGGTTTCGGGATTCGAAAATTTTAATCGGGTCAGGTTCGGTCCGGGTCGGGTTTAGAAACAATTTGGGTTTCGGGTTTCGAAAAATTTTATCGGGTCGGGTTTAGAAACAATTCGGGTTTCGAAAAATTTTATCGGGTCGGGTTCGGTCTGGGTCGGGTTTCGAAAAATGGTCGACCCGCTCATCTCTAAATGATGTTACTTTTATATTACTTTAATGTATTACTTGAATTGAATTGATTTTTCATTGTCTATGTAAAATGAAGGATCGTCATTCAACTGTCGAGCAGAATATATTTTCTCTATTTTCGCAAAATTTCCTTGATTTTTGCTACAGGAACGGAAAAGTGAAAACCGGCAAATTTCTGATTTTATATACGAAACTTATCGGTTTTCACTTTTCCGTTCCAGTGTTTTCATAAAATTTTTTTTATAAGAAATTGCATTTCAAAAGTTCACTTTTCGCAAGTCGTTGCAGAAAACGTTCAATGCAACACGTTGCGAAAAGTGGTACTTCGTTTGATAAACACACATCTAGTATCAAAAAGTACCACTTTTCGGTTGTTGCATAAATAGCTATTTCAATTCCTGTAGGAAACCCTGGGAAACCCGGTGATAAAGGGCATGAAGGTCCACCAGGAATTCAGGGACCTCCCGGTCTTCCTGGACCTAGAGGCAATAAAGGAGACGATGGCTTACGTGGGATTGCAGGTAGGATTGCGTACGTTAGATAGGCATAGGCATCCAGTGAGTGCCATATTATACAAATATGTGATGTTTGCATTGATTGAATTTGGAAAGAATTAGAAAGTAACATTACGACGATTCTGATTTTAGTGCCAATTCGGATTTCGAGTTGTCTGAAGTAACAAATTCAAGTTCTCTCTGTTAACACAAAAGACCGAATAAGTTTTCAGTTAGATAACAACTTGAAACATTTTTCCTGAATCAAGGTGACGTTGGGGAAAAAGGATTGCGTGGCTTAGATGGGGAAAAAGGTGATCTGGGACCTACAGGTGAAAAAGGAGTGTCTGGACCACCTGGATTACCGGGAATTGAAGGGCAAGAAGGTCCTAAAGGATTGGAAGGGCCTAGAGGCGAAACTGGTGCAATAGGTTTGCTCGAATAACTTACTCGTTCCATCGAAAACTTGTTTCTATTTCGTGGCATTTTGCAGGAAGTGCGGGCGAAAAAGGAAAGCAGGGTCTACAAGGGTTGATTGGGTACCCTGGTAACTCGGGTGAAAAAGGAGACAAAGGAGCCACTGGATCGACTGGAAATCCTGGAATGAAAGGAGAAAGAGTATAGTTTTTCAATGTGTTTCTAATTTTAACATAAAATCAAAATCATTTTTTAGGGTGAAATTGGGATCGAAGGAAAAATTGGAGAAGTTGGTCCTAGAGGTTTTAGGGGTTCAAGAGGACGACGAGGAAATGATGGTCTTCCTGGAGCGAAAGGTGTTACCGGCCAGCCGGGTTCTCCAGGTTTAACTGGTAAGTGGAAAATTAGCTATTTATGATTTTGAAAAAGGAAGTAAAGCGTGAAATGTCAAATACATAGGTGAAATTGGGCCTCAAGGTGCTGAAGGTAGACGAGGATACATTGGTATGCCAGGACCCATAGGGAACAGCGGAAAAGATGGATCACCAGGACCACAAGGAGAAAGAGGAATGCAGGTAATATTGTGGCAACAAAAGAGAGCCGCTTACAGAAGTCATCTCAAATTAATTATTGCATTCATAGGGAGACACAGGTCAACCAGGACCACCCGGAATAGGTGGTGTTGTAGGACCTAGAGGACTCCCAGGTAAATCAGAAACCTTTTCAAAATATTTGATATTTTGACGCGTTTCCGTCTCAATTATTAAGTAGCGATAACAGCTTTACGATTTCACTCTTCCTGTCCATCCATCCGTCCGTCTGTGAACCGTCACAATTATGATGTCACAATAATGACGTCACAAAAATGACATCACAAAAATAATCTTTCCAAAATGACGTCACAAATATGACGTCACAAAAATGACGTTACAAATACGACGTCGCAAAAATGACGTTACAAATACGACATAAACAAAATGACATTGTAAATATGACGTCACAAATATTATGTCACAAAAATGCCGTCAATAATATAACTAAAGGTTATGACGTCATAGATATAGTTTCGTTTAATTCTTTCAGAATGCACTATCACAACTTTTCTATACCAATGTCAATAGTTTAATACAGTGAGGCAAGCCTAAGATTGTGCAACTTTTCATAATTTTTGTTTCAGCTGGCAATTTATGAATACAAGTTATACATAGTTTGCAGAATACTTTAGACATCAAATCGAAAATGGCTTGATATGATTACCCCTTCACATCTAGCTACGTGTGTGTCTGTAAATCAAAAACAGTAAACTACATGACATGAGTTCAAAACGTTCACGTAACATTAAAAATACACGAAAGCGAAAGCTTTCAATGAAATGAGTTTAAACGTCCCGTTAGGTTCATATAAATTACACACATCATCAAAATATTTCTTTACGCACTTCACTGTTTTACCGAAATTATAAGTTCTTCAGCGAAGTATAGCTGTTATTATTACGAGAGGGAAGAACTTTTAAAATACTTTGCTATAATCAAAACAACTACGGTCATGTCATGTAATTAATGTGACGGACACATAGCTCGACGTGAAGGAATAATCACTACAACCTATCTGCGAAATTAAATGGACGTAAGTACCCCTCGGTTTGATGTTTAGCTGATAGCTAGATGTGAAGGGGTAATTACTTCAAGCCATTTTCGATTCTTTATATGAAGTTAAATCGACGTGACTTGACTTCCCCTCAATTTGCTGTCTCAAGTATTCTGCAAACTATGAAGTTATACATATTCATAAATTGCCAGCTGAAACAAAAATTATGAAAAGTTGCACTATCTTAGGCTTGTCTCAGTGTAAATAGTTATAGCTACTTTATGTTTTCACCATTCTGTCCGTCCGTCTGAGCACTTTCACAATTGTGGCGTCACAAAAATAGCGTTATACAAATGGCGTTACGAAAATGACATAACAAAAGTGGCGTGAAACAAATGACGTCGCAAAAATGACTTCATAAAAATTGTGACGTGATCAATTGGCTGTTTAACCGGACAAGTTAAGCGTACTGGACTAGTTGCTTTAAGTTGCCTTTTTTAGGCGCTGTCAAATAAATCAAAACAAAACAAAAACAATTATTCTAAAAGTGTTCGCCGCTATTTTATTCTTTTTTGTTAAATTTCAAATTTAAGTTACTTGTAATTACAAACGCACGAAAGTGGCTGAATTAAAAGAATTGCATGCAAAAAGATTGTGACTGGATGGATTTCTGATACAAGAGATGACTTCGATTAATTTTTTAATTTTTTCCCCTAATTTTCCAATTTTGTTTATAATTTTAGCTTAAACATTCTTGACTTTGTAGTTTGGCAAACATCAGTCATGATTAGCATACGTGTGTTCAGAGATGAGGTTCTTTGGTCTGGAAGCTATTTCAAAAGCAAGAGAATTTTCGGAAAATGATCTATTACCGGAGCTTTTTTTATTATTCTCAAAAAAAGAAACCACCAGATTGAGTACATGAAAGTCTCATTTTATTTTTTATGTAAATAAATATTAAGCGTTAAAACTTTAAATGTTTTTAAACGTAAAGAAATTTTAATAAAAAATCCATCGTCAAAACATCCGCACGGTTTAATGCCTTGAACCAATCTTGTTGTCGATCGAAATACGTAGTAAGTGCCTTCGAACTACTATTTCTTATCATTGATCATTGGAAAAGAATAACAACGTCGTCCTCCAGATCTTCGAGACTTACATTCAATGACAGCACAGTTTGTAGGCATTATCCTATTATTATGAGGCTGTGGTTACGACAGTTAAATGGAAATTAAAAAAGAAACACAAATTTACACGAAACACAATACGCAGACGGTGCATGTCGTCGTGTTACCTTATTAATTTATTGTAATTTCAACTAATTATTAGAAAAAAAGGCACGCACAAAAATATTCATACAAGAATATTTCCGAACGCATTTTTTGCTTTTGTTTACAAATTTGACAGTGCCTAAAAATGTTAAGTTCAACTGGTCCGGTTAAACAGTCAATATGACGACAACGACGTTACAAAAATGACGTCACAAATATAGCCAAAGTTATGACGTCATGGATATTGTTTCGTTTAATTCTTCAACAATACACTATCGCTACTTTGACATAATAATATAATAATCCGCCGTTACAACCCGCCCGGCTCAGAGGCTAGATCATTTTATTTACTAGTTCCGCAATTTTTTCGTGAGTTTTTTCCTCACGTGGATTCTCTTAGAGATCCTTTCATTACCGACGTTTTTACTGTGTCAATGGTAAATTGCACACATACCTAGTGCCATCTACGATGTACTAGGACGGAGACTAGTTGGGTTTAGAATGCCGGCTTGCCCCATCAATGTATTTAACCGGCAAGCATTTTTTGGACCACATGCTTAACGTGAATTCCGAACCACGCCTAACGGTAGCTACCATTTCACCATTAGGATTTCTTCTGGTGCTAATTATATCTCCGTCTAAAGTTAGACTCAGATATTTGTACACAGAATTCATCGAATATGGGTGACGTCATATTTGTCATTCTGCTATGTAACGATTCGTTGCGGCACCAAATTTACAACTACCCATGTTGTGAAGCCTGGGTGTGCATAGGAACGCTACTTTGTTATACCGATGGTTTATTTCTTTTGTCATAACGTTACAAGCTTTACAGGTGAACCAGGAAAAGAAGGACAGGCAGGGCCTCCAGGTCTAACGGGTCTGCCAGGTTTGTGATTTTTAATAGCAAGGTATTGTGACGTATGTTTTCTAAATTTTCAGTATTTTATTAGGAACGCCCGGAAAACCAGGAGAGTCCGGTAAAGATGGTCTTCCGGGTCCACCAGGAATAATTGGTTTGTCGGGACCTCCAGGACCACCAGGCCTACAGGGTTTTGTAGGTGAAAGGGGACACAATGGACCAGCTGTAAAAACTAGCAAGAAAATTTAATTTAAAATTTCGATACAATTTCATTCATTACAGGGATTGCAAGGAATAAAAGGTGAAACTGGCCCGATTGGTCCTGCTGGACCCATAGGAGATAAAGGGCAACAAGGAGAGACGGGAGCAATGGGACCGGTCGGCCCAGAAGGAAAAAGGGGACCTCCAGGTAGCCCCGGTTCAAGTGGTGCTAAGGTAAATACGAATATTCAGTAAATTATCGAAAATATCAAAAATGTTGCGTTTTATCGTTTCATTGGGATCACGGATGTGGGATGTGGGATGTGGACGTGGTGGCTCAGTGGTGACGCGCTGGCATTCCACCAAGAATATCCGGGTTCGATCCCCGGTAACGAATGGGTTTTTTCCATCAAAAAATTTTAATTCAGGAACGTCCACAAGTTCACCCAAGCTTCGATGCTTCGTTTAAATTGGGTAGTTACAGGATTCGATTGCCTGTAACGAAACGCGTGCATTCAGTGACGCCACTCACACTAGCAATGCACAATGAATTGGTCATCAAGGCACATTCAACGAAAATAGACACGAAAGATGGCGCCCAGATCAGACAATGGGTTCGTGAGGTCCCAGCAGACAAAAGAGTCATCACTCGGTCGTCGGAACTGTTGGCTAGCCAATCTCCCCGGCAATAGCATCGAAAAACAAATCAACTACGAATGAATAAGTGTGAAAAAATAGAAATGTATTAAAATCTAATGTGCAATTGAGATATAATAACCGAACCTGTCGTAATGACCTCTCGGTCACTCACAATTGTAATAGAATAGAATAAAAAAATATATAATTGTAATAGATGTAAGAAACCATACGCTAAATAAATAAATAATTGGGATCACATCGTTCCATATTTTACCAAATGCTTTTCCAACTTATATTTTAAGATAATTCACTTTTAGGGTGAACGGGGAGAGCCAGGACTTATTGGAGCGATTGGTCGTGATGGACTCGCAGGTAGTGTCGGGCTACCAGGACCTGCAGGACCGTTGGGACCGCCAGGTGAAGATGGTGATAAAGGTGATGTCGGTTCCCCCGGTGAAAAAGGATTTAAAGGCAGCCAAGGCCTTGAAGTACGTATTCTATTTCTGAGGTCGAAAACACGAACCAGAGATTTTTTCAGTTTCTGAAATTTCTAATTTTTTATTTCAACAAAATTTAAGGGACCAATGGGACCGCAGGGACCACAAGGATCAAGAGGTATTAAAAGAACTAGAATTGTATCGAATAGTACAAACAGAGAAGCTACTGAGACAAACTCTTTGTTGTATCATCAAACGATTGGTTGTAAGAAAAAGCTGATAATTACAAATTTTTAGGTGAACCGGGAAGTGTCGGTCCTCCTGGAGATAAAGGTCCTCCTGGTTTGATAGGACGAACCGGAAATAAAGGAGAAGACGGTCCACCGGGCTTAGTTGGCCCTATTGGCGTTCCTGGTAGGCATTTTACAATAAATATAAAACTAAGATCGAAGATATGTTATTTTTAGGACCTCAGGGCTTACCGGGTTTGACTGGAATGAAAGGAGAAAAGGGCGATGAAGGTCTTAAAGGTCCTATAGGTAGCCGGGGATTACCAGGAGAACAAGGCAAAAGAGGTGCTAAAGGCTCTGAGGGAATTCAAGGTATGTTTGTATTTTCCTTTCATTCAAAACGCTTCATCCACACATTTAATCAGGAAATCCGGGTTCACCTGGACTACAGGGTGAGTCATCTAATCAAAAATAAAGGAAAATATGTCTAAGAACTTCGCCTATATAGGGCAAATTGGAGAGCCAGGTCCAATAGGTCCTCCAGGAACGATTGGTCCGATAGGTAACGATGGTGAGAGGGGTAATCCAGGACAAAAGGGTGAAGAGGGACGATCTGGTATTCAGGGACCGCCTGGTAAGCCTGGATTGCCTGGATTTGAAGGATCGAAGGGTGTTAGAGGGCCAGTGGGTCATCCGGGCATGCGTGGGGAGCCTGGACTGCAAGGAATAAAGGGTAAGCGATGAGCGAATCCTTGTAGATATTAACTTAAAGTTATGTTACCGCAACAGGTGAACCAGGAACAGATGGAGAAGAAGGAAAACCTGGAAGCATTGGTGCTCCAGGCAATATGGGACCACCAGGTAAGGATCAGTAACATTTATTTAATATAGTTGAATCTTCGCCCCTACGCTGGCATAAACATTATCGGTTGCTAGGTCGGAGATTTGTGGCTTAAGGACCTGACACCGAAAGGTGCATAGGGGTCTGTAAAGTTTAATATAGATGAGGAAGATATACAATTCTGTAGTATTTTAGAAAAGTAAAGTGTATTCAAATTTGTTGTTTGCGTTAGCTAACAATAATACATTGGAGTACTATGTATCAAAAGGAAAGTGGACGCGAGAAGATAAATTGAAAAACGCGCGTGCTATGAAGTGTTTAGTCTTTGAACGTAATGCATCAAATTTAGATTTCGCCCTTCTCCCGCGCTAGCGTTTCACCGTACTGCCCGAAATTTTCAAAAACACTGGTCACTTTTATCTACACAAATAATTTGTCCTCAATTTTTCCTATGCGTCCGACACAAAAAAAAATTTGTCCTACCTAGGGGTCCGAAACCTGAAAGTGAATGGTGATGCCACGAGAGCATTGCGTGCAGCCCTGCGAAGCGAGTCGTACAAAAAATGGTGTGGTCTACCATATCAAGGGGCGGGAGTAATCCATTTTAAAACACATACGGCAAGCAATGATTTCGCATACAACAAAAACTCGTAGTCATCATCTGAATGGGTAGCAGCAATTAAACTGAACGTCAACTACGCGAATCTGAATGGTGTTCCTGGAAAAGACACAACCTCCAACCTCTGTCGCAGATGCAACAGAGAGAAAGAAACTATCGCTCATGTCATTGGAAGTTGTCCGTCGAATAACCAGCTCATCACCGCCAGACACCACAGCGTTAAACACTATTATGACAAACCTGCTGCGCTCGAAAAGTTACACATGTTTTGAAGAAGTGTATAGTGTCGATTCAGATGGAAGGTCCCGCTTCAGTGACATCATCGCCTTCACAAATGCCAGACCCAACGACGAAACAATTTTTCTGTACTTTTACGTTTTACGTTTTTAGTTTTTACGCGAAAATTTGACTTATTTCTTATCACATCGTTTAGGGTAAATTTAAATTTTTGCGTGTAAAAACTTGGTGTTGAAAAATTATTCCGCTGGTGGGTCTGGCATTTGTGACGCAATTTTTTGAACTCAACCTAATTTTGTTTAAAAATGTTTGTTGCGAATCGAAGCTTAATGCGTCACCCCCCTCTGATTTCAGAACTTTTGTAACTGGAAGAAAAAAGTTTTACCTTAAATGATTAATGCGTCACACTTTTCTGATT
>CM055403.1:109137523-109148378 GCA_029228625.1 Pseudolycoriella hygida
CGTAGATTAGACTCTTTGAAGAGAGTTGATCAGTTGGATACGGGTATGTCAAAGCACGACATTTTGATTATGAGTTACTTCTCACCCTCTGTTATTCCTCTAAAGCCTCAGCGGTATTTCAGAAATGTTCACGGGATCAATAAGGAAGAATTGTTGAGGGACGCGGAAACCTTGTCGTGGGATGAAGTGTTCAATATGGTGAACGTTGATGATATTTGTTCTTGTCTTGAAGGGAAATTGAAAGAGTTGTTGAACAAGCATGCTCCTCTGAAACCTTGTCGTGATCGTCAGAATTCTAGAACTCCATGGTTTACGCAGGAGATTGATCATTCTTTAATGCGAAGGGATGTTGCCTATAGGTATTGGAGGTTAGTTCGAACAGATGATGCACACGGGGAGTATCGGAAGTTACGTAATAGGGCTAATGCCCTGATTGAAAAGGCGAAGAGGGATTATTATGACTTTCAGTTTCGGAACTGTAACGATTCTAAATCGACGTGGAATAAATTGAGAAGTTTGGGCATGGGTAGGAATAAATCTGTCATTAGTCCGCCGTTTACGTCCGATGACTTTAATCATCATTTGTGTGGGAGAACTGTTGGTGTTTCTGCTTCTCCTTTGAATGATTTGTCATTGGATTGCCGGTCTGTAAATTCGTCTATAAGGCGAGCACCTCCAAATTCAAATTCTTTTTCGTTTCATAAAGTTAACTACGAAGAAACATGGAAGGCTATTATTCAGGTGACTTCCAGAGCCACCGGCTTTGATGATTTACCAATTGCTTTTATTAAAAAAACTTTATCCGTGACTTTGCCTTACATTTGTCACTTTTTTAATTATGTTTTGATGTCATCTGAGTATCCTAGTGCATTCAAGAAGTCAAAAGTGATTCCCGTACACAAGAAGTCTTCAAAGTATGAGTTAAAAGATTTTAGGGGTGTCCATGTTTTACCAGCTCTGTCTAAGGCTTTGGAGAAACTTTATGACGGCAAATGACGGATTTTCTGGATGGGAACAAACTTTTGTATGAATTTCAGTCGGGGTATAGGAAGAACCATAGTACCGCTACGGCGTTGTTGAAGGTTACCCACGATATAAGGGAAAATTTACACTCTAGAATTGTTGATAAAAATATGGTTTCCCTTTTGCTTCTACTTGACTTTTCTAGTGCCTTCGATCTAGTTGATCATAATTTGCTTTTTTCGAAACTAAAGTTTAAATTTTTTTTTTGAAGGGTGTGCAATTAAGCTAATTGAATCGTATTTGTCTGGCAGAAGTCAAGCCGTGCTTATTGATGATTTACTGTCCTCATTTCGAACAACGGTATCAGGTGTTCCTCAGGGTTCGGTCCTTGGTCCGCTTTTGTTTTCGTTATTTGTGAATGATCTCCCTGCAGTCCTGCAACACTGTAAATGCCATCTTTTCGCGGATGATGTCAAATTGTATTTGCATCACGATTGGTTTGATTTTGGAAGTGGTGTCGCTCTTATGAATTCGGACTTGAAGAGGGTCAAGCATTGGGTAGATGTAAACAAGCTATTGATTAATGCTGAGAAATCGAAAATCATTGTTGTGTCCAACTATGAGATCAGTGTGAATGATCCTGTATTGTTGGATAATCCCGTTCTTGTTGGTGATGAGGTGGTGGAGTACGTGTCTAAGGCAAAGATACTTGGATTGTGGATTAATAACTTGATGACGTGGAACGATCACGTTAGTCAAGTTAAGCGGGTTGTATATGGCTGTCTATGGATCCTTTGGAACTGTGGGAGTTTTTTGCCGGCGTCTAAAAGAATAATGTTGGTAAAAACGTTATTGTTGCCACACTTCGTTTATTGCGATTCGGTGTTGACGGATATGGATGCTGATTCTCTGGAATCTTTGCAGGTTGCGTTCAATGCATGTGTTCGATTTGCGTATAAAATAAAGAGAAGGGAAAATGTGGCGACACAGGAAAAATCTATTCTGGGTTGCACGTTTCGTAATTTCAGGAAATTTAGGTGGTGCGTTTTTATGAAGAGCATTCTAGTTGAGAAAAGGCCGGCCTACTTGTTTGATTTACTACGATTTTCTCGATCAAGTCGGAATCCATCTTTGATTGCTCCTCGCGCTGTAAGAAATATTTTTGCAAATTCATTCTTCGTTCATGCCACCACGGTTTGGAATTCTCTACCAATGGAGGTTAAGAGAAATGTGTCATCCCCTTTATTCACTAAGAACTGTTTGATGCATTTTTCAAGGTTGTGAAGTTTTAGTAGTTAAATTTTGTTTAAATTTTGTCTATATATTTCTCTCTCTCTCTCTCTCTCTCTCTTTCAATTTGTTTTGTTTTCTTATAAACTCTTAGTTTTATTTTGTTACTAGTAGGTTAAGTTTAGAATTAAGTCATCTTTTTTGTTGTAATATTCGTAATTGTTATCGTTCAACACAGATTATGATAAGGTGTTAAACCTTCTGTGATTATTATAATAAATACATACATACATACATTTTAACTTACACATAAACAAATGTTTAATTGTCAAGTATACGAAAAATATGATTTTCACATTTTTTCACATAATTTTCAAATGACACATTTGACGTGTCTATCTCATTTTTTCGATAGGTGATTGAAAATTAGCAAGTTTGGACCACAAATGTGCCGAGATGTGCACTAATAACACAAAGAAATAGTCTTGATATAGTCACATTTGCAAATGTGTTTCAAATGTGAAAAACAAATGTGAAAATATGTGAAACACATAATTTTCTGATGGCAAAATATCAAAAAACCTGATGCGAGTTGAATACATCAAATGTCTACAAACAGTTAATCTAACTATGTCTAATGGACAGAATGCATAATTTTGCCATTTCGTGAACAAAATTAAGTAGAACATTTTTGCCCAAGGAAGTTTTATCTGACGTCCTGAGCCCCAGGTCGGTCCTTAGGTCAGCCCTAGCCCAAAAAATGTGTTTTTGCTATCTTGTAGAGAAAATTTAATGTCACATTTTTGCATATATAGAATTATGTGGCTGAGACCTATCCTTAGAACCACACGTCAGTCCTGAGATCGACTGTAGGGAATGCAAAACCGGACCGGTTATTAGAAACCCGTTGTCGGTTTTGAAATCACAAAACCGGTTTTCCGGTTTTCGTCAAATTTCTGAAGAAAGTTGCATGAATTTTCATGTAATTTAAAAAAAAAAACTTGTATTTTCTCACTCGATTGCAGTAAAATAACGACAGAGCTGACATACGTACGAAAAACAACGATTTTTTGCTCTCAGATCGGTGAAAAGCATTTTCAGAACCGCTTCTTCGCTTTGTATTAAGGACATCTTTCCAGTTCTGCCGTTCTATCTCATACTAACGCAACTGACATAATAGTCAATGTTGTAGCCTGTTGTAGTATTGTAAAGTGACCTTTTTGGTCTTACACTTTACCAAAATAAGGCTTTCCGTTTTTATGTGTTTGAAGTCTTACCGAGCCCTCTATTCCCACAATCAACACATCCTCCATTTGTAAGGTTTGAAAGCAAAGGATGGCACCATCGATAAAAGTACTCTAGTCTTATATTTGGCCTTATTCAGCTATGAAAATGAATGGATAGCGCCACCGACATCATGGGTGATGCACGTCGATGCCAAACACAACCACATGAATTTTTGATTATTTGTAAATATGTTGTTGCGTCTGAAAATGCATAATTTGATATTCCGGATATACGTATCTGTTATGAATCGTATTTTGAATTGCAACCGATATTGAAAAAGTGGTGAAATCGGTTTAAAGGTCTACAACTTTTAAAATTTTTGTGCATTGTAATGGGCTTTGCCAATA
Source organism: Pseudolycoriella hygida (assembly GCA_029228625.1). NCBI lineage: Eukaryota > Metazoa > Arthropoda > Insecta > Diptera > Sciaridae > Pseudolycoriella > Pseudolycoriella hygida. The sequence goes on from CM055403.1 coordinate 109,141,351, forward strand.
AGTCTTGGCCATAGGTATGGGCTGGGAATATAAGTCCTGCGCTTTGGGCATTGGCTGGGCATTTTTTGAAAAAAGTTGTGAAGTTGTGAAGACCCGTCAATCAATTTAAAGTTTTATGGATAATTCTATATCTTCTACAATTTGAAAACTGTCTCCAAAAAATATATTATAATTTCAAACTGACTTCCTTATTCTTAGTTGAATATGCATAGAGACTTAAAAAACAATAAAGAACATTGATTCACTCCACATTTGGAAGGATCCTACAGAGAAAAATCTTTTATTTTAAAAACCGTGAAAACCGGTTTTCATAATTGAGAAAACAGGTTCCCGGTTTTGAGATAACCGGTTTTCAAAACCGGTTTCGAAACCGGTTTTGCATTCCCTAATCGACTGTAGTAGTAGTAGTATTACATTTATTGTCATTAAATATGTGTAAGGTCAGACTACTTTATTGGATTTAATTTTTTTCTTATATATTATTGGCTCTCCCATCCGAAAGTTGAGCATTACGTGTATGTTTACCCCCTATGAAAACCAAGACCCTACATGTAGTCTTTTTTACCTCACTTTTGTGAGTTACCGGCGACACAACTAAAACACTACGAGCAGCTCTTCGCCAAAGAACATATGAACGGTGTTCTGCACCATCTTTGTCATTCTATTGTTACCACAATGAAAACACTCAGTTACTGCAGAACACCGTTCATATGATCAATATTGTAAGCTAAAATATCAAGGTGCTGGAGTCATCCACTTCTCTACGTACACGAGATTTAATGACTTTGTTTGCAACAAAAATTCCCTTTCGTCTTCAGAATGGGTCGCAGCAATTAAACTGAACAGCAACTATGCTAACTTGAATGGTGTACCAGGTGTTGATAGCTCTTCCGTCCTTGTCGCAGATGCCTCAAAGAGAAAGAAACAATCAGTAATGTTATCGGAAGCTACCCATCAAACAACCTTTTAATCAATTCATGACATCATTGCGTCAAAAACCGAGCTGCTGCAATCTAAGGGATACCAATGCTTCGAGAAAGTTTACAATGTCGACGGATGGAAGAGCCCGTTTCAACGACATTGTCGCTTTTAAACCAAAAACTAATCAGGCATACATCATTGACCCGACGCGACGGTTCGTTACGAAACAAGACAAAAAGATCAGAGAAGAAAAAGCAAAAATATATGAAAAATGCATTCCTCATTTAGCGGAAAAATACGCCTAAAAGTTGGGTAATCGTAAATGGTTGGTGAGAGGAGTCTGGTTCGGCAGTCGTGGAACAATTGGGCAGAGTGTACTAGACCTGTATAACGAACTAGGTCTCAATTTATCGACAATCACTAATATTTGTGAGGAATTATTAGCCAAACAATCAACATAATTCATAATCATATCTATAACTAAATTATCTTATTCAAATTGTAAAAATACCTTAAACGTTTTGGAAATTTCGTCTATTTCGATTGATCGGTATGCTGTGTGTTAAAGGCAACCTCCTCTAAGTGGGCAGCTCACACTATTTGTATTTTTTTATACAATAAAGATATTTCTCACACTAGTGAGATGAAAAAGACCCTACATGTAATGCATTGTTTTCGTAGTTGGTAATGCTCAATTTTCGGATGGACACGCAATAAACATTATACAGTGGATACTGCTACATAATTCGTTACTTCGGACACAATTTTAAAATCTCGCAAACTCACTCGTGTTACTTTGAGCAACTCGCTTTGGCTCGGAATTGCAAGCTCTACACTTGTCAAAATAACGTTTTCAAAGCTTTCTGCTCAAAAAACACTCGTGAGTTTGGCTCTTATCAGAAAATTGTGTCCTCATGTAATGAATTACTTTAGCAGGGTCCACTGTAATATACTGTTTCTTCTGATTTTTTTTTTTTGAAAATTTTGGATGTTTGTGGAGACTTAGAGAGGTTTCTACATCGTTGCTTCGGACGGGTTTTCAATATTGCCCTTTCGGCAATTTCTAATCCAATTTAATGTAGATGTAATTTCATTACTCAAGAGTGAAGGCATAACTTATTTAGATGCGTTGGAATCTTTTTACAACACCTCTACTGACGCGAAAGGTCACTTGCTTATGTTATTTATTACGAAAGGTAATATTGTTCTTAAGGGAAAATGCTACCATTATTTTGCAAATGTATCTGCTGTGTCTCTAGGTTTCCACAGAAAAAGGCAATGCAAAAAGGCGCAATATTTTAGTTCCTCGGAAATCTTCAAGTGGGTAGGAAGCATGTTGCTCACTCCGATAATTTATGACTGACAAAGTGAAGTGGCTTTTGACAGATGTGACAAAGAAAATGAAAGATCTTTCCCACTTTTTTAATGCTTCCTATAACTAACCGCCACTCTACTGTTGCTATATTCAATGTTCGTCTATATCACTTTCATGTCATTTGTGATTTCTTACAAGGCCATAATGTATTTCAGGTGTGCAAGGCGAAACTGGCCCCATCGGTAGGCCAGGAATTACGGGTCCAGCCGGAGAGCAAGGTATACAAAATTGTTTTTATATTCAAATCGACATTGTTTGACGCTAAGCCATCAAATACTGACTTAAGTTTATTGGAGTAGGAATCCAGGGTCCCCCTGGTGAAAAAGGTGATAAGGGCCCTCCAGGTGTTGGACAAATAGGTGCACCAGGGCCAGACGGCTTACAAGGTAAACTGAACTCAAATTTTTAATGAAAAATAAAATTAAATAATTTGTTTGCAGGAGAAACGGGTAAAGATGGGCTTCCTGGCCCACCGGGATTAGTTGGAGAGGTCGGAATGCCCGGTAAGAGCCATTCTAAACTGTTCTTTTTGTGAAATCATTGAATTCAAAGAATCTGCTTTACATATTCATTAGGCAAGCCAGGTGTAATGGGAATGGAAGGAAAAATCGGTGAGCCTGGCCCTAGGGGCCTTAAGGGTGATAGAGGAAGACGTGGAGCGAAGGGACATCGAGGAGACATCGGAATGGCAGGAATAAAAGGAGATATCGGAGATGCTGGCGTTAAAGGTAATTGTAGACCCTTCAAGCTAGAAATGTGCGCCGGTCAATTTTTTTCGGTGCAACCTATTGAGAATATTTGCTTCGGCGCACGTCAAATTTTAAACCGGCGGCGCACTTCGACGCACAATGAAGAAGGATTATACTTTCTGAAAAATAATCCCAACAGCATTCTACTTATTTTGCGTAATATTTTATGATGAAAGTAATTCTACACGTACGAAGTAGCAAGTCATATGCCTTTACCACAAAGTTTGTAACATGCCAAATTTTGACACGGGAGTTTTGAGCTCTAAATAAAGGAAATCTGCAAAAAGCGATGTCCGTTGCCACGATAATTCGAGAATGTCTTGACCGTTTTTGAAAACAAATTTTTCACGAAGGTAGTCGAAATAACGGTGTCGAGTTTGAAGGTGGACATTTTTGGGCAAAGGGCCGCCGAGTTAGAGCACAAAGTTTCGGGTCTTTTGTATATTATTCGAGTAAATCTTATCCGCTTTTCATCAATCTTTTTTTATTGGATAGGTCAATGGAGGGCCAATTATTTTGTCATTGTAATGAAATGACGCTCAGATTGAACTCAACTAGGACAGTTGTGTTCTTGAACATATTAGAAGCATCAACATTTTGGCATCCAGGGCGAATCATCAGTCAAGTCATGCACCTTGACATGCTGAGATATGGGGTGAAGTACCGACTATTTGATGTTCCATATGAACAATCTACGGTGAAACTAGGACTAGTGAATTATATCTGAGAATGAAAGTATAACTACATCTATCGTCAAAACTCAAAAGATCGAAAATTAAAGTAAAAATTTCCCCGTTTCAGTTTACTTACTTACTTTTTTGACACTTAAGCCATTTGTAGGCCGTGGTTTGCTCGAGGATTCTAATCCGACGTTGCCTGTTCTTTGCCGTGTTTTGCCAATTCCTTCTTCTAGCGTCCCAAGATCTTGTTCCACACCATTAGTCTTCGCCCTTCTGGATCGTTTCGGAATAATTTTGAGTGGGCTACGTTTTCATTAATGCGTGCTAAATGCCCCGCCCACCTCAATTTTTGGACTTTCACCACTGCTACTATATCCGGATCTTCAGCATCACGTTCTAGTTCAAAGTTATGTCGCCATCGCCACCTCACAGCCTCTCGCATCGCTCCAACTATCGTGCGAAGTACATTAAGCTCGCACGTCAAGAGCAACTGTTCAACACTTTTCTTCATCGTCCAAAATTCGTATCCGTAGGTCAATACTAGGGACTGCAAACCGGACCAAATTCAAAAACCGCGGTTTCGGTTTTTTTTCGGTTTAAAAACCGGTTAACCGGGGTATATTCAAGGCTGCCACGCTATTGAAAAAAAATAGCGTCGCTATCGCTATCGCTATTCAAAATTCAATAGCGATAGCGTCGCTATCGCTATAGCGAAATAGCGATAGCGATAGCGAAATTCGCGCTATTTCGCTATTGTATGTTGAGCCAAGGTACCTGAATCAAAATACTTCATTTTATTGACTTAGGACTCGATGTTACACTTTGTTAAGATGGATGTTTGGTTTAAATAATATAATAAGTTGAAATATAGAAATAAAAACAACGTGTCGAGGTTCGTATAAACCAACTACATATTTTAGAATAATTAAGCTTAACACCACCCAAGTAAGAAAAAACTCTCAAATGAAACTAAAAAAGACCTCGCATTGGTCTCAAGTTTATGTATTTCTTGGTCTAAAAAAATCCTTATTTTGATCCATTAAAAAATTAAGTTCAGTTAAAGTACACGTTGAGGACTTCTCATTTTAGATAATTTCGATGCATTGAAAGTGTTGAGACTTTTGAGGTCACCTCTTTTCTTCTCATATTTTTATATTTTAATTTAAAAAACTATTACTGAGACCGATGAGGACTGTTGAGTGGTCTCATTTCAAGTTCTTTGGTGATTAAGTGTTCACTTAAAATAGAGAATGCTCACTGTGGAAATCAATTAATGAGACAGATGAGGACCTTCGAAAGGTCTCATTTCGATATAAGCAATATACCTTTGCTTATAAACACGCAGGTAGTGTCTTCCGGGAATGTTTCCTAATGATTTTTCCATAGCAGAACGAAGAAATTTGTAATATTCAACATATGAAAAATAGCGATAGCGATAGCGTGAAACTAACGAAAAAGTCGCTATCGCTGTCGCTATTCGACAAATGGAAACGCTATCGCTATCGCTATAGCGAATAGCGATAGCGATAGCGAAATTTTGCGCTATTTCGCAATAGCGTGGCAGTCTTGGGTATATTTCATTTCGAAAATAAGAAGCTGTAGGTTCGTTAAACTTAACTCTTTTATGAAGTTTTTTATTTTTTTTTTTTTACATTTAAAATGACCACTAACATCTAATTTGTTGCTCTCACATACGAGCCTTTTTTGATGTGAAGCTCTTAATTTTTTTAAATTGAAATCTTACGAAAGCTAATGCGTTACTAATTTGTTGCTCTCACGAGCTTTTTTTGCTATGAAGCTTTTAATTTTTTGAAAATGAAATCTTAAGAACGCTAGTACGTCAACACCGAGGTCAAAACTTTCGTCACTTAATTTGCTGCGCACTTTAGTGCATATAATTCGAGCATTCGAAAATTCTCAGAATCAACGCTTGTTGATTTGATTGTAAGTAAAGAATTGTATACTGCATCGAGGATCGGTCCTCGACAACCACCATCCTCAAACACGGCGATCTCGCGTTTGATGACTTTCCTTAAGTCACGTTTGCTAACACGTTTCTCTGTAACTCCAGATGCAGCTTCTTCTGGAAAACAAAACAATCATTAACGTTCGTACCTCAATCATAACTAGAAGCCAAACCAATAGCATATAGCAGTCGTTCTTTCAACGTAAAAGGCACATTCACAGAAAGTGATTCATTGACGACTTCTTCATTACCATTTTCTTCAAGATCCGTTGACGGGTCTTCAGAATTTGTAAACCGGATTATTGTATTGACCAAATTTTCATTCGATAATTTCTGCAACCCCAAACTTGAATCGACATATTCGCCGTTATGAAGATATTGTAGAACGTTTGATAAACAGGTCAGTCGTTCAGTTATGCGGCGTTTTAAAGCTTCTCTCATTCTATCATGCAGAACAGTTTCGCCAACCAAATTATCCAGCAAGAACTTCAGCGACGTATTCGCAGTTAATAGGGTGGCATCTTCTCTGCACAATGCCTCGACTGTCAACTTGATAGGAAGAAGAATTTCAATCAACGTTTTTACCGTTTCTATTTCCTCATCCGAGAACGTTATCATGCTCGGAGCGGTAGCGGAGAGCGTGACGCAGTCCCCACACCCAAAAAAAAACGTCTACAAACCCAAAAACCTTTGGGACAAGACACTATGTATAGGCGAAGTTTTGAGTTTTTTCCCCTCGCCCCCCTTCCCCTCCAAATTATTTAAAAAAAAAACTACGTCGCAGCAGCTTTCCAACAAGCACTCACTCATCAAAATCGGTTGAAAATTGGCTGAGATATCGCCAATCAAAGATGACCAATTCCTATGGAAATTACCTTTGTAATTAATAACAATTTTATTCCTGTGTGGTGTGTCAACGATCTATCTATGTTTCTATGTATTTATGCATCTATCTACTTTTTTTTTTCTCGAGAACCGCCCGAGCGATTTCCTTAAAATTTTCAGGGAACGTCAGTCTCGGCCCCAAATGAAAAATTTCATATGCCGCTTTTCCGGGAAAATTCTGGAAAAGCCGTGGCATGTGGAAAAGTGGTCAAAGTGGTAATGCACGGAGTTTTCGAATTTTAGCTCCGAAGTAACGATAGCTAGAGAGTTGGTTTCTTCGGGAAAGTTATAGAGTTGTTTGGTCAGGAGAATTTTTTGGGATCTTATGAAAATGGCTGCCAGCGGTCAAACTTGAATCTTGAATTTTCCCAAGCAAAAATTAGGTTTTTTTTGGTTTTCGAATTTTAGCTTCGGAATGACAATACTTAGAGTTGATTTCTTCGAGAAAGTTA
>CM055403.1:109152481-109166325 GCA_029228625.1 Pseudolycoriella hygida
GCAAGAAAAATTTAAAAAATGGGTCAAAAGCTTGAAAAATTTGTTCTGATCGTCATGTTTCATGGCTTTACTTAGTCGTGCTACCAATTTAAATTGGTTCCAATTGGAAAATTTATCCCGCCGCAGCCACACACAGCCGAGCTAATGGGAAAAATTAGTGCAAAACTCAAAAATCGGTTAATTTGTTCGGAAATTTCCCTAGCGATTTATCATGCTCGGAGCGGTAGCGGAGAGCGTGACGCAGTCCCCACACCCCAAAAAAACGTCCACAGACCCAAAAAAATCCATACAAAAACCTTTGGGACAAGACACGATTATAGGCGAAGTTTTGAGTTTTTTACCCTCGCCCCCCTTCCCCTCCAAATTATTTAAAAAAAAACTACGCCACAGCAGCTTTCCAACAAGCCCTCACTCATCAAAATCGATTGAAAACGAGCCGAGATATCGCTAATCAAAGATGACCAATTTCCATATATTGATGGTAAAATCTGCTTTGCAAGTAATAACAATTTCATTCCTGTGTTGTGTGTCAACGATCTATGTATCTACTTTTTTTTCTCGAGAACCGCTCGAGCGATTTCCTTAAAATTTTCAGGGAACGTCAGTCTCGGCCCCAAATGAAAAATTTCATATGCCGCTTTTCCGGGAAAATTCTGGAAAAGCCGTGGCATGTGGAAAAGCGTTCAAAGTGGTAATGCACGGAGTTTTCGAATTTTAGCTCCGAAGTGACGATATCTAGAGAGTTGGTTTCTTCGGGAAAGTTATAGAGTTTGATCAGGAGAATTTTTTGGGATCTTAAGAAAATGGCTGCCAGCAGTCAAACCGGCGTCATCTTGAATTTTCCCAAGCAATAAATTAGGGTTTTTTTGGGTTTTCGATTTTTAGCTCCGGAATGATAACACTCAGAGAGTTGGTTTCTTCTACAAAGTTATAGAGTTTCATCAGGAGAATTTTTGGTATCATTAGAAAATGGCTGCCAGCTGTCATAGCGACGCCATCTTGGATTTTCGTTTATGCTTCTACGGTTTTCGAATTTTAGCTCCGGAATGACGCTACTTAGAGAGACGGTTTCTTCTACAAAGTTATAGAGTTTCATCAGGACAATTTTTTGGGATCATAAAAAAATGGCTGCCAGCTGTCATAGCGGCGCCATCTTGGATTTCCGTTTATGTTTTTTTGGTTTTCGAATTTTAGCTCCGGAACGACACTACCTAGAGAGATGGTTTCTTCTACAAAGTTATAGAGTTTCATCAGGAGAATTTTTTGGTATCATTAGAAAATGGTTGCCAACTGTCATAGCGGCGCCATCTAGGATTTTCGTTTATGCTTCTACGATTTTCGAATTTTAGCTCCGGAATGACACTACTTAGAGAGATGGTTTCTTCGGGAAAGTTAGATATTTTGGTCAGTAGAATTTTTTGGTATCATAAGAAAATTTCTGCCATCTGTTATAGCGGCGCCATCTTCGATTTTTTGCTAAATTCTGTATAATAATACATAGACAGTTGGTTTCTTCAGGAAAGTTATATGAATCAGTGGGAAGAATTCGTGACACGAAGTGTTCCGAAGGTAGCAGAAGGTGACACGAAGTGTTCCGAAGGTAGCCGAAGCTGACAGGCAGTGTTCCGAACGTAGTCGAAGGTGACACGAAGTGTTTCGAAGGTAGCCGAAAGTGACACGAAGTACTCCGAAGGCAGCCGAAGGTGACACGATGTGTTCCGAAGGCAGCCTAGGGTGACACGAAGTGTTGCGAAGGCAGGCGAAAGTGCTACAAAATATTCCGAAGGTAGCCGAAGGTGATACGAAGTGTTCCGATGGTAGCCTAAGGTGTAGGAGAACAATTTTTTTCGGAAAGAAAATTTTTTTCGGAGAAATTTTTTTTTCTTAGAAAATTTTCTTTTCTGAAAATAGAAATGTCGGAAAGAAAATAGAAATAAGAAAATAGAATAGAGAATAGAAATAGAAAATTTTTCACATGAAGTTTGGTTATAACAACTGAAAACTTCCAAAACTACTGATATCGCATACAAAAACCTCTTAAAAGGTAGAGTGTGACGCAGTCCGTAAGTCCGCTTCCAAAATTAATGATATCGCTTGAGGTGCCGCTATCGCTGATAATACGCAGAGTTTAACAAAATTACAGCTCTTTTTTTTAAAACAAAATTACGTTGTGTTAAAAAATTGCGTCATAAATGCCGGACGCAACGACGAAATAATTTTTCTGTACTTTCAGTTTTTGCGCTGCAAAAATTTGACTTTTGTTTCCTATTGCGTAGATTGTTTAAGGTAAATTTAAATTTTTGCATGTGAAAACTGAAAGTGTTGAAAAATTATTCCGCTGGTGGGTCCGGCATTTATGACGCAATTTTTTAACACAACGTAATTTTGTTTTAAAAAAAAGAGCTGTAACTTTTTCAGGAAATTAAAACTTTGAACACAAGGTTCCCTTCAAACAAACTCTGCGTATTATCAGCGATAGCGTCACCTCAAGCGATATCATTAATTTTGGAAGCGGACTTATGGCCTGCGTCACACTCTACCTTTTAAGAGGTTTTTGTATGCTCATCACTAGACGGTAAAAATGTATCCCCCTGACTGCCACCGCTATCTACCCTATGTTGGTCTTGCACTTCGTACGGGTTCAGAAAATATTTTTCATTCACTAAAATTAGATGCAGCGATAAGGAAGGCATTCGTCTAGAGGATTTGTAAGTTGTTGTATGATCACATGAAAAATGTTCTTTTGTCAAAATGTTGAGTTGTTAGTGAATTTTTTTGATTTTTTTCATATTTCAGTGGAAGTAAAGTTGTTCCACGTCGACGCCTCGTTCTCTAACGTCAATTATTTTACTTTACGTTGCAATAATCGGTCTAAAAACACAGGCAGAACATCAAAGAAGTAGTAATTTTTCAAGTTTTTTTCATGACTTCACTAATGTAGTTCCCTTGAGTTAGATCCGCCGATATCCAGATAAGATATTACCGCGTTGTTGTCCTTCCGGACTCACTGCAAATGACTATTTTTTGAGCTAAAAATGAACATCCCTCCCTACCACGTCGCCTCCAGATCTTTTCATACTTCACATGTTGTTGGTCTGGTGGGCGGGGTCACAGACCCTATTAGTTTTGGGTTTGTTCGTTTTTATTTACTGGAGTTATTATCAATATAAAATTTTTACGATTTTCTTACAAGACCCTTCAAAGTTACTTCCAGAACCTGAATGACATGATTAAAGTCAGCTGTCTTTCGCTTCATAATTCTCAGAAAGGACCAAGGAATCGAATAAGCCACCTCGCTTCGATATCTGGAACCACTTGTGTTTCACTTTCATATAAGCCGCCTGAACTCTTCGCGAATTGACTCTTAAATTGATTGCGTTTAATTGAACGACCGTTCGCCCCTGAAAAGTTAAGTTGGGGGTTTTTTAAGGTGTTTCGCAAGGAATTTCGGTGGAATTTTCGGTGTGTTTACCCACCCGAGTTCGGGTTAGGTTGAAAGGTGTAGTTCGACAATTTCTTTAACTTTCTTTAAATTTCTTTAACTGAGCAGCCAACCCCTGAAACGTTAAATTTTTCGATGGGTTTGCCCACCGAAGTTCGGGTTAGGTTGAAAACTTGATTTCGACAATTTCCTCTAGTAAATTCGGGGTGTTTTCCCGCTAGGAGATGTTGTGGTTTCGAATTGAATTGCATTTAACTGAACGACCGTTCGCCCTTGAAAAAATAAATTGAAGAAAATCGGGTCCTTTTACATCAAAATTACAAAAAATGTTTTCGTATGATAAAATTGCGTAGTTTAACAGACTTCCTTCGTAGTTGATGTCCCATTCGGCCACTTGATCACTCTACCTCTTCCATATGTACGCTTTGCTCAATTTCAAATTTAAATTGACAAAAATATTAGCTTTTTGGAAAGTGTGAATTCAAAATCAACCAGCACTCCGAGTTAAGTAAAGTTTTCTACTTCAGATTCGTTTTTAAATATGCTGACAATTCACAAACCTGGTGTAAAAGCTTGGAATAAGTTGTCTTTATTTATGACAATTATGGTTCTGGGTGGAAAAATTGTACATCCATTGGTATCTAAAAAAAACTTTGTTCAGCGAAACAAATTGAATTTCTACCGAATCTTAATTTATTTTTTTGAAAATACGGTTTTTTAATTTATGGAAAAATATGATCGGCGCGCCGCGGCTGAGCCGAGCCGCCGAGAAAAACCTTCATCGGCACGCCGTCGCCGATGCCATTTCACTCGGTTAGCCGCCGCCGAGATTTTTCGATCGGCTCACACCTCTAGCCATATTTCACCACCAGGCTTTGTAAAGTTTCACGACAGAATAGAACGTAATCACGTATATCTAGAACTATGTTAGTTGGAAACTTGTTCCGAAGGACAAAGTTATAGAGAATAAAATATTAGCGAACACGTATTTTAAGGTTTTGGCGAAATATAGCTCGATCCTGGGATTTGGCCACTTCTAGAATCGGAAGGGGTTACTCATATCTCTGAAAGTATGAGAGTTAGAAAGTTGGTTCAAAAGGCGAAAATGTAGATGTAGTAAGCCTATGTTCCCCTATGGCTCAATGAGAAGAAAACGGTCTCTTATCAACAATAAACAAAAATCAAAACGAAAAATAAAAGAAACGAATTGAGGTGAACTTACTCACACTTCACAAGTAGGCGCCTTCTTAAAATACTCGCCTTAAAAATGCATTCGAATAAAATAACTAATATTTGATTATGGTTTCAATATATAATAAGCGTAATCGCATTCGAAAATGGCTAGAATATCTACTCACGACCCTCGACTCTTCGAACGTAAAGCACGCATGTCGCAATGGGTACAAAATTTCCAAGATTGAGTTGCAGAAACTTTATCATGTCGTCCCTTCCGTCGTGATCAATGTTTGGACAGTCGACAGATATCAGCTCCGTCGCGTCATAATTTACTTTTCATTACTCCATCTACGAAAATTGTTACTTTCGCTTCCCAAATGGGATGCGAAAATAAAATATTTATGGGGTCCGAAAGTACTTTCACCCCTCTAACAAGAACTGAAAGTAATTCGAATCTAATTTTGTCAAAAAAAACGCTGTCGAAATCGAAATAGTTGTGAGCTTCTCTCACAAAAGTTGTGTTATTTTTGGCTTGAGCCGACCTTAGAACCGACATGAGGTCCACTTGAGCCCTAAGCTCAAGCAAAAGTTTCTTTTATAAATTTTCGGGAATGCCTGGATCTTTCAGACAAAACATTTTTTTCGAAAATCGGAAAATTTTTACTTATGTACAAATTACTTATGTAACTACTTATGTACAAAAAGCACGTAGGCCCCTAACAGAGACTCGTTTGCAGTGCCCTAGCTAAGTCCAGGGACTCAAATCCAAAATAGTTTCTTCCATAAATTGTCGGTCATGCCCAGATCTTTCAAACAAAAAAAAATATGAAGATTGGGAAAGATAACTCGAGTTATGCACAAATAACACATAAAGCCCTAGCAGAGACTCGCTTTTAGTGCCCTAGCTAAGTCCAAGGACTCAAACTCAAAAAAATTGTCAGCTATGCCCAGGTCTTTTAAACAAAAAAAAATTATGAAAATCGAAAAAGAGTTACTTGAGCTATGTACAAAAGACCAAAAACCACTTAAACGGCCCTTGCGCCGACAGTGCCCAGATTCAATCCCATAAAAGATTTTTCGATTACCTTTCAGGGAAAAAACAATTTTTGTATTGTTGATTCGTCATCTAAGGACCATGACCGATGCTCACCCCCCATTCCCGGGTCGAAATTCGACTGGCTACAAACGTCGTGGTAAACGCAGTAGACCCATTTTCAAAGCACTACGTTCTTCGTACGGGTCTAAAAATATCCGTCCGTCCGTCCGTCTCTCAACACGATACAGCCGGTTCATTCCTTTTTTACCTAGCTTTGAAGAAATAGATGACACTTTCAAATTAAGTTCTATCCAAATTTCGGGGAGCAGCGAGAAACGCGGAATTCGCATAGAAAAATTTGATTTTACCAGCAACCATATCGTGGGACGAAAATTAGTATTTTATTTAATTGATTCAAAAGTTGTTGTAAATCTTTGCTTAGTGACTTTTTTTCTGCAAATTCGCTAGGATCAGGATCATTGTAAAACTTTCCTGGCAAGAGCTTTTACTGACAAATTTCGAAATTTAAATATAAAAAAAAAATAATAATATGCAAAAATTGTTAGGAAGAGGAAAAACAAGAAAATTACAAAACTAACATTTTATGTAAATTTGTACCGATTTTCGGAAGCTTTCTTTCTTACTTAAAGCAGTGCTTTAAATTTCAACCTCACAGGTAAAGAACCTGCAATTTTTTGTGGGAAAATTTTTTTGGGGTAAAAGGTCAGTTATATTGATCGAAAAATATTAAAATTTCGTTAAGAATTGTGTACTAATTACCTTTAAGAGTTGTTTTTGACTAAAAAAAAAACTTTAAATTCATACAAACACATCATCATCATCATCATCATCATCACACTTTATAGACCGTTTGTACCTTTCGGTGTGAGGTCTTTACTACTGATCATGGACCACCCTTCATACAAACACGTGCTTTTAAATTTACTTGTTATAATGTTTTCAACATTATCGACATTATCTCTTTTTTCAATGTATTTTTTCTATGGCAGACCTTGAAAACAGCTGAAACTTGATAACAAGTAAATTTATAAGCACACGACCGTAACATTAATTGTCTGTAAAAGAAAACACTTATTTCGAAAAGAAAACATACCAACTTCCCTCGTATTGAAGGTTGTTTACAATAACACAGCATACCGATCTATCAATAAGACAATCACATTACAAACTTTAAGGCGAATTTAAATTTTTTCACGTCAAAAAAATCAGTTAACTGTAAATATGCTGACTAATTATGTGGATAGTCTTTGTCAATGTCACGCAGTGATTGCAGATTAACGTGCGTACCTGGCATAGCCTTAACCGCACGGTCCCCATGGACGCGGAATTGGGATACGCCCAATTAGCGCGAGTCGCCTAAGTGACTCTACCTATTTGCGGCAGGTTTGCGTAACCCTCCGCGACCTAGGTGAGACCCGAGATACTATCATCTCTCTACTGTATTTTCGCCAATCTGGTTGTCTAGCAAGGACTAGGGGTGCAGTCACCCATTTCAAAGCGTAGACTGTTCTGACGCAGTCCACTATGTCCTACAGCCTCCGCGTTGCAGCGCCACTAGGCACCTCAGCCAAGCGCTGGGCCCGGATGCCCCCAGCCCCGCGGTAACGAATTTACCCTCGGTGAGGGCTTTCGCGGTAAGACTCTTAACCAGACCACTTCGGTAGGGGTGTACGCAATCACCCCAGGTACCGCTGGACCAACTCAGGAAACCATGGTGTCGACACTTCAGTGGACCAACGGGTTGAAGCAAGCTAAGACCGTTGGCGACCACCCCTGCTGTATTTGTCAATGTCAATTCGGAAAGTTCCAACAACTTGGACTTGTCAAGCTTAAAATTATTAAAGAAATCTAATACACTCTTCCCATAACAACCTCTACCGCCGAAAAAGGCACCATGCACTGACCATTCTCTAGAGCCAAACGATGAACTATACTTATCATTGTAGAATGGTATGCATTTACTATAGATAGATCTTTTCTCCTCCTGAATTAATTCATCCTGTGCCTGATCGCTCGTTTCATATCTGATAGTAGGGTCTATAATGTATGCCCTGGGAAATTTCGGATCGAACGCAATAATGTCACTGAACCTAAAACAGCCGTCCGTGTCGACAGCGTAAACTTCCTCGTAGCATTCGTAACCCTTTTTTCTAAGTAGTTCAGAAATTATGTTTTTCACATTATGATGCCGAGCGGAGTTATTGTGTGAGCAACTTCCAGTGACATGAGGTATTGCTTCGATCTCTCTGTTACATCTGCGACAGAGGTTAGAAGTGCTACTAACTCCTGGGACATCGTTGAGGTTTGCATAGTTTGATTAATTTGATGGCCGTCATCCATTCCGATGAAGATAATGCGTTTTTATTGTAGACAATATCATTGCTCGCCGTGTGTGATGCAAAAAGGATAGCACCGTATCCTTGATATTTCAAGTTGCACCAACTTTCATATGCATTCATACGTGGGGTTGCCCGTAGCATTTTTGTGCTGTCGCCTGTCACTCCGAGAGATTTGGTGCACAGTTTCATTTCTTCAGTGCAATCTGATATTTCCTGAAATAACTCATCGTCGATTTTGGATAACTTGAGTGCCAGTGAAAAATGTTGCAGGAATGCTTCCCAGGATGCGCGGAATAGGCCAAGACCACGTAACTTCCTGGGTGCATAAAACATCTGGTCGTTGGTGCGCTGAGGGATACCAGTGTAGGGAAAATATATTGATTGATTATATCTAGCTTTTGATCCGGTTTCAGAAGAGAGGTTGTTGACAATTTGTTCAATTTTTTGTTCATGACCTCAACGCAAGCGTCATCGGAAACTAACACAGTTCTGAATGAATATCCTAAATATTTTAGCCTCTAATCCGGCTTTATATTAGTAATTTCGGTGCCTTTCGACAAATGTATACTTTCATCTGCAAGTTTCCCGTCTTTAATATTTATAACTTGGCTTTTACTCGGGTTTAGCAGGAGACCCATCTTTAGGTAAAGAATTTGTGTTAACTCAATCGTACGAATGGCAGCCTCTTTCGAGTGAGATGTAACAGCGTTATCGTCTGCGAAAACAGTTAAGCATAGTCGTTCGTAGCTGTCGCTGAGATTAAATCCATTGTTGAAGGCATACTGCGAATCACATATTTCTTCGTAGATGTAGTCAACGGCAATGTTAAATGAGATTGATAGTGGGGCACTCTGTGGGGCACCACAGTTGACTTGAGTTGTTTTGGATGTTTCCCTATACATCGAAATCACTGCGGTATTATTCGTACGTATTTTCGATTTTTTTGCTAATGACGTAGCTTCGCAGTGAACAAAAATTGTTGGAAGATTTCAATATTGGCATCGAATTCGGTTTTATCGAAAGATTCGCAGTTTTGAAAATTTTCGAAGGATTTTACAAACTTTTCACATTCAGAACCCAATGCTGATTTGTTGGTTCTGGTGTCATCCTTTGGCGTTGTTCCATTCAGTCTTCCTCTTATTCGACCGGCAGCTTCTTTCGCATGACCGCTGCGGTGGACAGCCAGTCTTCGCTTAGTGTCAAAAGATTGCTTGCACACGTCGCAAGCCAGTGGAGGTGTTTCATTCATCATTTATTTTGAGATGCACAATAACTGTTGAATCAATTAAATAAAATACTAACTTTCATCCTATAATCGTGGTTTCTGGTAAAATCAAATTTTTCTTTACAATGTTCACGTTTCCCTCAACTCCCCGAAAAATTTGAAATTTCTATCGCGTATTCAAATTTAGCGCTATCTATTTTAGCTATCTATGATTTGGGAATAACTTAATTTGCTGGGTACGCTTGAAAGCGAAGCTGTCATCTATTTCTTCAAACTAGGTAAAAAAGGAATGAACCGGCTGTAACTCGAGTAAAACTCAAACGACTTTCAAAAACTTGTTTTTCTCTGAAAGTTAATCGAAAAATCTTTTTTGGGATTGAATCTTGGCACTGTCGGCCCAAGGGCGAATGAGCTAGAGCCGTTCAAGTGGTTTTTGGTCTGTTGTACATAACGCGAGTAAATCTCCTCCGATTTTCAAATTTTTTTTTGTTTGAAAGGCCTGGGCATGCTCGACAATTTATGGATCT
Source organism: Pseudolycoriella hygida (assembly GCA_029228625.1). Classification (NCBI taxonomy): domain Eukaryota; kingdom Metazoa; phylum Arthropoda; class Insecta; order Diptera; family Sciaridae; genus Pseudolycoriella; species Pseudolycoriella hygida. The sequence continues at coordinate 109,162,248 of CM055403.1, forward strand.
TTTTTTTAAATTTCGAGTTTTTGGTCTCAGACAGGGCCCTAAAACTGAATCTCTACTAGGGCCCAACGAGTTTTTAGACCCGTACCAAGAACGAGGTTCTTTGAAAAGGGGTGTTATGCGTTTACCTCGAATTTCGACCCAGTAGTAGGGGGAGCGGGGAGCACCGATCATGGTCCTTAGACGACGAATCAGCAATAAAAAATGTCCGAAGGCCCGTTCGTCCGTCTGTCAACACAACAACTCGAGTAAAACTCAACCAATTTCCAAAATTTTTTTTTCCCTAAAAGGTAATGGAAAAACTTTATTGGGGTTGAATCTGGACACTGTTGGCCCAAGGGCCAATGAACTAGGGCCGTTTAAGTGGTTTTTGGTCTTTTGTACATAACTCGAGTAAATCTTTTTTTTGATTTTAATTTTTTTTTGTTTGAAAGGCCTGGGCATGGCCGACAATTTATGGAAAAAACTTTTTTGATCTTGAGCCCTAGGACTTAGCTAGAGCACTAAAAAGAGTCTCTGCCAGGGCCAAACGTGTTTTTTGTACATAACTCGAGTAAATCTTCTCCGATTTTCAAAACTTTTTTTTTTCATTAAAAGATAAAGCAATTCCCTATATTTTATGGAAGATTGTAGAAGACCGTGATCGTGAGGCTCTAATCGGTGGCCAAATCCTACTGTATTGATGGCACGCTCAATAAAACCCAATCGTCTTCTTTTCTCTTAATTTATTCGTTTATAATAAGGTGCTATCAGTTGAACGTCCAAAACAAGAATAGTCCCTGTTCTACATTTTACTTCTCCTTATATAGCAAAATATTCATCATGGCTGATGTTTTGTCACGGTATCAATGTGTATGAGTTACATTGGATGGTAAGAGCGCGCGAATGTGTTTAATGTTAAATAAATGTTTGCAATTTGTATGTTGACGAAATGATGATGCGCTACAAGATACTTTTTTTTAATCTGAGCGTCTGTACTCAGCCAGCAGGGGTCTAAAGCTGAGTCTCTAAAAGGGCCCTACGTGTTTTTTGTGCATAGCTCGAGTAAATCTTTTCCGATTTTTAAATTTTTTTTTTTCAATCGAAAGGTCTGGGAATGGCCAACAATTTATGGAATTTTTTTTTTTACTTTGGGTCGCTGGACCTAGCTAGACCCCTAAAGAAGCGGGCCCACTAGGGCCCTATTTGTTTTTTATACACAAATCGAGTAAATTTCATCCGATTTTCGTGATTCTTTTTCTATTCGATAGGTACTGAAAGCCTTTAGAGCATCCAAGAAAAAATGTGGGTCCGGGCCGAGCCTAAGATGGCCGCTAATGTTAGGGTGAATCGATCTAGGCAATTAATTTTGGAAAAATTCAAATATTTTGAAAACAATAAGAGATAGAAGATCGGTGTCAAAAGCAAAGTTGTTGGTTTCGGTATGGTACATGTCACAATGCCTGCCAATATGGCCGCTAATGTTAGGGTGGATCGATCTAGACAATATATTTTCGAAAAATTCAAACATTTTGTCTATGGAAGTATGGGTTAGAGGCCTTTCCTAAGTGCTCTAGGTCGGTTCTAATATTGGCGGTAGTACAAATAACATTTTTGGAAAATATGTCCGAAAAAGAGTTTTTACTTTGTTTAAAACAAATTTTAACTTTTTCCATTTTGACGGTTGCTTGAATATTTGGAAAGACTTTTACACCGTTTCTTCGTATGGGTTTTTCGATATTGCCCTTTCGGCAATTTCCAATCCAATTTAATCTCGACGTAATTTCTTACACTTAAGAGTAAAGGCAACATTTTCTTAGATACGTTCGAATCGTTTTGCAACACCTATTCGGTTTGCCACATCTATTCTGATACGTACGGGTCCCCTGCATATGTTTTCTACATAAATCGGGTAAATCTTATCCGATTTTCAAAATCTTTTTTTCCCTGAAAGATAATCAGAACATTGATTACGGGATTGAATTTGGGCAAAATCGGTTGAAAACTTTCGAAGTTACGGTCGAAAAAGTGGAGAAAAACGTGGTTTTTTGAAGGTTGGTGGACTTTTTCACTTATATCACTGCGAAATTAGTACGGAAATCGCTCTTCAAGGGTTTGAATGAAAGATTGAAAGATATGGGCATCAAAAAATCACGAAAATTAAATTTGTAAAAATCTGTCGAGCGGTTCGGGCTATAGAGTCTTTAATACTTAGGAGTTAGGCAATATTTACTTAGATAGGTTCAAGTCTTTTTGTAACATCTTTTCCGTTTTTGCCACATCTATTCTGATGCGTACGGGTCCCTTGCATATCCTTGCATTAGTACTATCAGAACGACGCATTCTCTTTCGTCTAGACTAAATGGTTAGTATTAAAATGATAGTACTGTTGGCGATAAGCTTTCAACAGTATTAGATAATATTATTATTATTCTTTTATTCCATTTATTCCCAAAAATTTTTTGTTGTTTTTGCGAGATATCTTAACCAAACACATCACAAGCTAGACAAATAAGTTCAAAAAAAGGTTTGCACAAATTATAAAGCATTTAAACCATCTTGAGATTAAATTTTATTTTTTGAATAAATGGAATAAATTTATTTATTCCATTTTTCAGGTACATGTCGCTGGCACCACCACCATTTCGAACTGTAGCGAATTAAAGCTATTTCAATTGGGCTAGTTTTGGGCTGGATAATGCACATAACCATAAGTTTTGGGCTGCCATAGAACTCCAGCCCAAAATGATTTTAGTGGTCAAATATGTCGTTTTGAGGTTTTCGTATGAAATCAATGCTTTCTTTGCTCGATATATATCTCAAAATTTTGGGCTGGTTTTGGGCTGACGATTGGAACCAACCTCGAGTTTTGGGCTGATGTCAAACCGAAGTTATTCAACTTTTCAGCAAAAAAAACATGTCGTTTAGCTGTTTTCGTAACTAAATCAAATTCTTCCGATCCTAAACTTATTGTATCATTTTGGGCTGGTTTTGGGCTGATGATTGGAACCAACCTCAAGTTTTGGACTGATGTCAAACCGAAGTTATTCAACTTTTAAGCAAAAAAACCATGTCGTTTAGCTGTTTTCGTAGCTAAATCACATTCTTCAGATCCTAAACTTATTGTATCATTTTGGGCTGGTTTTGGGCTGACGATTGAAACCAGCCTCGAGTTTTGGGCTGATGTCAAACCGAAGTTATTCAACTTTTAAGCAAAAAACCATGTCGTTTTCACTATTTCAATATTGATATCGGCCCCATTTTTTGAACTGTTTTCGTGATGTTGACCATATGACTCGTATATAAGTTAAAAATCATTTCATGTAGAATTTCTTTATTCACATAAAACGGAATATTATGACTCTTAGAATCGGAATTTCCACGATAAAAAAATGAAAATCATAAAAATTGGATGCAAAATCTCTTTCGTATTACTTCACCAACGTGGGTATGAAGACAGGTGGTCTAGACAACATTCGATGTTGGATTAGAAAAGCTGTTAAGCTGTTGGTAGAGTTTATTAATTATTGCGGAACAACAGCGTCAACTCACAGGAGTGAATGTGAAAGCGCAATTTTGAATGGAAAATATATTTCAGTGAATGCTTGCACATTCACAAAAACGGATTGTGCATTTGAAATAAATTGTTGGAGATTTTTTTGCTCCAATTAACTGAGATTGAATGTGCATTCGAAGTATAGCTTGCAAATTCACTGAGACGGAATGCGCATTGAAAATAATGCTTCCATATTCCTTGAAACTGATTGTGCATTCTAAATAACGCTTGCCCATCAACTGAAATGGAATGTGCATTCGAAATAAAGCTTGCACATTACTTGAAATTGATTGTGCGTTCGAAATAAAGATTGCACTTTCATTTAAATGCACATTCCATTTCAGTTGATGTGCAAGCAGTATTTCGAATGCACATTCCATTTCAGTTGATGTGCAAGCGTTATTTCGAATGCACAATCAATATCAAGTAATGTGCAAGGTTTATTTCGAATGTACGTTCCATTTCAGTTGATGTGCAAGGGTTATTTCGAATCCACATTCCATTTCAATGAAAGTGCAAGCGTTATTTCGAATGCACAATCAATTT
>CM055403.1:109166825-109182458 GCA_029228625.1 Pseudolycoriella hygida
TTATCTCTACTTTGTCCAACAACAAAATGAGGAAACCCCAAAATTTTAACAGTTTTCGCTGCCTAGCTCCTCCGCATGAAGTCGGATCAAAAAACTTTCTTCTAAAAAGTTGTAGGTCATCAAAAACTCTAAGACTTTTCTTCCCCGACCAAATCTCTAAGACGACATCTTGACTGACTTTTGGACGATTTGCAATTTCGACCCTTTCTTGACCCATAACTCCCTTATTTCAGAACAATATCTAACCCCGGAACATGTTTTATCGACGTTTTGCACCATACTCAACAACATATCAAAAAGCATTTTTTTTTTCTTCGCCAGTGTAAACGCAATTAAACGCAAAAATAACGGGATCGTGACAGACAGACTTATAAATACATAAATATATAAATAGACGAATAGACGAATAGACACATAGATAAACAGACAGACATTAGACGTTTTTAATTAGTAATCTGGAAAAATCCATAGAAAAATATTAAGGAACGGTGCGGAGCAGTGGTGAGGTTTTCACAAAATGCAGAATTCTGCTTTATGAAAAAATGTTATATGATCAACTACCTCAGAAAAATTCCCAGAATAGTATCTCCTTGTTTCTGAACTCATTTTTTCTTCAATGAGTAAAAGCCTGACGATGCAACTCTACTAATTGCTATTCAACTAAAGTTTCCACGCTAAACACATTTTCGAAATATTCCGGGGTAGAGAGATTTCCGGGAGTCTATAATCAGATATGGGCACTTAAGATTTTATGAAATTGCTGAAATTTTTATTTTAAATTAATACACATATAAAGAATTTTATAAATAGAAAATCTCATTTAACGTATCCGAAGTTGGAAGGATACTTTTAATGCAACTGGCATTTCCTCTTTGGATGGCTAAAGATATTCTCTGGATTCGGAAATTTTTTGAGCGACGATCACCTGTGACTTGGTTCAATTTCTGGATTAGAAAATTTTTTGAGCGACGATCACCTGTGACTTGGTTCAATTTTTTTCCTATTTTATTTATCAAATATATAGAATCCTCTGACCACGGTCCGAAAGTCTCCACTGCGAAAGCGACAAATTTATAGTTTTGTGATTTGATATACGAATAGAGCCCATGCTTCCGATTTTGTGCAAATGCTGCTGCCGAACCTGACTTCGCTGACGACTGATATAAATAGCTATCTGCAACCGTATCGATACAGGTGGCGTCCCACACCATCGATTGACCTTTTTCCCAAGGAATTAACGTTAGACCGTCTGGTTTTTTTCCATCATCCCTTGAAAGTCCAGTTGGTTCTAATTTAGAGGGGACGTTGATTGACATTAAAGAACGGTGTATAGTTTCATTTATTTCTGTATGCCTTGAAAATCGACTTGCGGCACTCTTTTGACAGCTGAGACCATGAATCCCATTTTCGTGAACGATTGAGCCGCACGGACAAGTATATTTTTCACAAACTTTGCTACCCAACCGAAGAGCAACACAGATGCGGAATGTGTTATTGTCCATAAACGTTCCTATGTTCGGAGATGGGTACGCATTCAGCCATGCACCCGATTCTTTGTGTTGTAATGAATTAAATCGAGCCAGGTCTAGTGGTAGGTTGAAATTTAAATTTTCGATGATTAGACGTTTTGTATTAATCAAATCCCATTTCTGTTGACTTCGCTTCTCTTCGGGAATGTTGCTATTGAAAGAATTCCACTCCAATAAAGCATCATTAGCAATTGAAGTATTTGTTTCATCTGGATTATGTAGAATGAGAGATGAGAACGCTTACTCCATTTACTGAGCTTAAGAAAGCAGGTAGTGAAATATCTTCAAATCGTCGAATACCAAGGCCACCAAGTTTAACTGGCAATGATGCTTGCAACCATTGTGTTTCATTGAGGCTCACGTTTAGTATTGATTCTAGTGATTGTCGAAGACCATTATCCATAGCTGATAGAAAATTTTTGAATTTCCAAGTTGGTGATGTGCGCATGAAATATGTTAATTTCGGTATTGCGAAGCAGTGTTTTAGCAGAACGTAAGCTGTGTGTGCATTTAAATTTTTTAAACGATCAAACATAATTTGCGTCCGATTCAAAATGGCAATTGACATATTTTTGAAACCTTCATCAAGAATTGGAGCTCCCAAAAGATTTAAATCTTCTTTAGATGTCACACGAATTCCGGGTGCCACTGATTGAAATTTTCTAACAACTTCCTCATCAACTTCTCCGGAACAAAAGAAAATTTCACATTTAGCAGGATTAATTTCTAGTCCAATTTTTTTTGATAATTCAATCAACAAGATAAAATCTGCAAGGACTATGTCTGCGTAGTCGCCGAGTGTACCGTCATCAAGATACCATAAGTTCAGTTCTGATTTGAGCTTTTCGATTATTGGATGGATGGCTAAACAAAAAGTCAATGGACCAGTGGGATCACCCTGCTGTGCTCCTACTTGTGACTCTATGATTACCGAATTGAACGAAAGATACGTTGTGTTTGCATAACATTGCCACAGGTATTTGAATAGCGAGGGTGTGACAGCACGAACTTCCGCCAATAGTACATCTCTCTCGAACGAATTGAAAGCATTTTTATAATCAATTTTGAGAAGTATTTTTGAGAAGTTCTTCTTATTTTCTGCATATTTTCTTGTTGCATGTACACCTGCCTCGCATCCTTGTGGGGTACCAAAACCTATTTGTTTCGGACGTAGGTAATCACCAAGGTCGTCACGAACGTGAGCGCAACATAGCTTGGAAACAAGTCTTCTTAAAGCGACACCAATGGCAATTGGTCGAATTCCTCCACATTTCTTATATAATGCGCATAAGGAGGCACCATAAATATATTTGCATATTGAATTGTTGACTTTCCCCAACAACATAAAGTTGCATAGGTTCGTTATTGCTGACAAAGCTTCTACTCCAAAATTTCCAGCTGATAAAGAAATTAAATCTTTGAAAAATTGGGGGCGAAAACCATCCATGCCTGATGCTGAACCAGCTCCAAAAGACATAATTGATGTTTTGACACTGTTTGGGTCTGCTCGGAAACATTCGTCGTCTTCTACATCAGAAGGAGGTGATGGTAAATCTAATTGTCTAGACGGTGTTGGATGTTTTGCTTTGAGATTATTTATAGTACATTCATTTAGTGGAGCAAAAGAATCTTCCGAGCAAAGTAACTTCACAGCTCCTTTCATATCGAAATCTGCAACTTTCGACTCAACTCGCTTATAGAATTCAGCTGATATAAATTTACTTTTTGTGGATTGTGGAAGAGTCATTTTTGATAAATTTTCCTTTACTATAGACGCGAGACTTCTTTTTTTGTTGGAATTCTTATATTCGGCAGGAATGTGACAAACTTTGAAACTAAATGTTAATAAATGTTCCCATGAAACCAAGTCATTGTCGTTCACGCATTTTTTTGCTATGTCTGCAAACATTTTCGCTGCTAATGGACGGGCACTTTTAGGTATACGTTTTAGAACACCAATCTTTGACTTCATGTTGAAAATTGATAATAAGTTGTCTTCAATGTCAATATTCCTTTCTATCTCAACTATTTCATTTTTCAATTCAGGATGACTTTTTGTAATATGAATTTTAAGTCCTCTTGCCGAATTGAAAGGTTTTTTCTTCTCCTCAGGACAAAAATGACAATAAAAGTATCCCTCTGCTTGAGAGTTTGTCTAATCGAAAATTCATTAAATTTCGGATATTCCGTTTCGACTATTTTCAGAAATGTATTTAATTCATTTGGAAGATTGTCTACAAAATTGCCTGAATTTTTGCACTGCCTTGTTAGTTTTTGACGATGTGGTTTTTCTAAGTTTTCATTTGTTTGAGTATTACATTGAACTATTGTTTGAGGCTTTTGAAATTGTGACAGAAAACATTTTTTGTCGCTTCGTGATATAGTTTGATGTTCTTTGGATACATGTATGTTGCATTTTATTTGAGTTTTAAATTTCGAAAAACAAAATGGACAAGGCCAACGTTTATCGCCAGGATTCATTTTTGCAAATTGTTCTTTAGTTTTCAGTAAAAGTACTTTCAAATCCGACATTCCAGAATAACTTGTCTGTCCATCAGATGAATTCTCCATAATTGGAGGATAGTAAAAGCGTTTTTATTCCTTTTTTGAATAATTTAGGAATTCAGAGATCAGAGTTTGATTTTTTTGCGACTTATAGGCACGGCCTCGCAAAAATTTTTCCCGTGGATGTATGAGTCCGAGGTGTCTCATTAGGTCCGGCCTCAGGTCAGGTGATTTAGTGCGGGCTGGAAGGGCTGCTAATTAGGACATAATCAGTAATTTTACAAAATCTCAGTACATTCTATGTGGACAGACGAATCACCAACATTTTTCTGCAGACTTAGCATCGATACTCTTCCATACCATAGAGTCCAAATGCTACAAATTCTTTGCGAAAACACTTACATAAACCAATCTTGATCCCAAACAATACACATTCTCTTTATTTTTTTGTTCTTTATTTATTTTTTCCTGGTTTATGCTGTTTATTATTTTTCTTGATTTATACCCGAATTTTCTCGCATCAGGCCGTTTCATTCCTACCAGCAATCTACAGAATATTTTCGCGTTGTCAAAAAAAACACATTCTACAAAAGCCCCATCGAGTGTTGGCAAAAGACGGTAAATTATAAAGTGTTAATTTTTATGGAAAATTATATCGTAAATTTATTTTTAATAAAACAATTAAATTTTTTTACACCTTCATTTTTTGTTTGAATAAATTGCTATTTGTCCATAATCCTCTGAGAGAATTTTTCGATCAACAGATTTACAACTGTGTAAAAATATTTGCTTTTGGCATAACCGCACAATAACGACTTCGGCTAAAAGAGATACATTAATGTGCGAACATTTTGTATTTTTAATAAATCACAGCATTTCCTACGTAAGTAAGTAGGAAATGACTGCGGCGCATAGATGAATGTATTTTCCGTTCATATAGTTTTTTTACCGATTAGCTTAAATGGGCAAACTAGTATAGCTTTTCCGGGAGTTGAGGAAACAGTTAACATTAGCTGAGTCTCTGCTGCGACACATTTCGTTTAGAACAAAGAGTTCACAACTTCTTAATTAAAATTTCGCCTGTGGCTCTCGAATTTTGAAAGAGGTGGTGCAAAGCAGAATAATAATATATTATATCACTAGGAGTAAAAGGTTTTAACTTTCGAAAAGACTCCTTGCACATTGTGCAAATAGTCTCTTCTATATATTGTTGGCTATTTTCACATTGTGCAAATAGTCTCTTCTATATATTGTTGGCTATTTACACATTGTGCAAATAGTCTCTTCTATACATTGTTGGTTATTTACACTGTGTGCAAATAGCCGAAGGTATATAGAAGAGACTATTTGCACACAGTGTAAATAGCCAACAATATATAGAAGAGACTATTTGCACGCAGTGTAAATAGCCAACAATATATAGAAGAGACTATTTGCACAATGTGCAAATAGCCAACAATATATAGAAGAGACTATTTGCACATGGAAAGACGTAACATTCAACCAAAACTCTTACACAAAGAAGAAAGTTTTCAATGTAATTTTTCATCAACTTTATAATATGTACATGATATGTATATATGTATATATGTATTTGTACATGTACATGGAAAAGCTTTCCTTTTACGAAATGTCACGAAAACTAGGTGGCTTACGAAACTAGGGAATTTGCGCTTTAATGAAACGTCACGAAAAGCTAGTAGGCTAACGAAGCTAGGAAACTTTTCCTTTTACAAAATATCACAAAAACTAGGTGGCAAACAAAGTTGGGGAACTTTTCCTTTTACGAAATGTCACGAAAACTAGGTGGCCTACGAAACTAGGGAATTTGCGCTTTAATGAAACGTCACAAAAAGCTAGTTAGCTAACGAAGCTAGGGAACTTTTACTTTTACAAAATATCATAAAGACTAGGTGGCTAACAAAGTTGGGAATGAAACGTCACGAAAAGCTAGTTGGCTAACGAAGCTAGGGAACTTTTCCTTTTACAAAATATCATAAAAACTAGGTGGCTAACAAAGTTGGGATACTTTTCCATTTACGAAATGTCACGAAAACTAGGTGGCCTACGAAACTAGGGAATTTGCGCTTTAATGAAACGTCACGAAAAGCTAGTTGGCTAATGAAGCTAGGGAACTTTTACTTTTACAAAATATCACAAAAACTAGGTGGCTAACAAAGTTGGGAAACTTTTCCTTTTACGAAATGTCACGAAAATTGGGTGGCCTACGAAACTAAGGAATTTGCGCTTTAATGAAACGTTACGAAAAGCTAGTTGGCTAACGAAGCTAGGGAGCTTTTACTTTTACAAAATATCACAAAAACTTGGTGGCTTACAAAGTTGGGAAACTTTTCCTTTTACGAAATGTCACGAAAATTGGGTGGCCTACGAAACTAAGGAATTTGCGCTTTAATGAAACGTTACGAAAAGCTAGTTGGCTAACGAAGCTAGGGAACTTTTACTTTTACAAAATATCATAAAAACTTGGTGGCTTACAAAGTTGGGAAACTTTTCCTTTTACGAAATGTCATATTTGCACTAGATGGCCTACGAAACTATGGAATATGCGCTTTAATGAAACGTCACGAAAAGCTAGTTGGCTAACGAAATTAGGGAACTTTTACTTTTACAAAATATCACAAAAACTAGGTGGCTAACGAAATGTCACGAAAAAGTTCTATAAAAGCTAGGTAGGTAACGAAGGTAAGGAAGTTTTTGCACAATGTGCAAATAGTCTCTTTCTTTAACTTTTACCCATATCACCACCGTGGTCGAAAGTCAAAACTTTTGCTCCGTGTGTTATATACTATTTAATGCGCAGACCGACAAAAATTCAGATTCCGAAGTGAAGTAAATTGGTCAAAATTATGTGAGAACTTGGTTTCAGGTGTTATTAATGAAGTTGATGTGGTGCTACGATATTTGAAGTCCGCAAGTTCAGTGGGTAAAAAAGTACTTTTCGGTCCTGGGCCAAAAATGACAGGTAATAAAAAAAGAAATTGTTCAAAAGTGGACCGAACAAGCCTACTTTATGGTCTCAATATTGTGAAGAAATCTGACGTTTTTTGTTCGTCTGAGTATAATAGTATATTATATCATATTCCGAAAAAAACATAACAACAAGCTAAATTTTTTTAGATTTAGAAAATCGGACTTCCTTAAGACGTCTGAAGATATCTTAAAACGTCTTAAGGAAAAAGCGTAAGGTCAAAATAATGACGTTAACATTGTATCGCATTCAAATTTAAACAGCAAATGACAGTGTAGGGACAAAAAAAGTGGGAAAAATATTGACGTTTCGGTTCTCCATCTGGTGAGGAAATGTGACGTTTTTGGTCCGCTTGAACATAAAGTAAATTTTTATTACATTTCGAGAGCGAGAACGGGAACGTTAATTACATGAAAATGTCTGATTTTTATTTGATGACACGATAACTTGAGTAAATCTTAACGGATTTCTACAAAGTTTGTTTTGATCGATGATGAATAAGGTTAAGTTCGTAGATGGGCTGTATCGGTCCAATGATCTTGGAGATATTCCTAAAAGAATTTTTCTCTGTTATTTTGATGACACGTTAAATTGCGTAATTTTTAACACATACGAATTTTTTATTCGACTAGCTTGGTTACGGACTTCGCCCGGGATACGGTTGTAATAATTTATGAAAATTGTACACATCTTTTTGATTCCAAACCTTTACCTCCAAAATCACTTCTTTGCCGAAAGTTTCTGAGAAACCTCAAATTATATAAAATACTTTAGTATCCTACTCACATTCAAAAAATAAAAAATGTTTTTCTATTTGCGTGCTTACACTTACATGCGCATCGTTAGACTCACGACCACTACATAGACCGTCCTACCGGAAGCACCCCACCAATTCTCCAACAACAACTCTACAACGTTTCAAAAATTAAATATAGTGCTGACGCTGGACCCGCACGATCCCTTGTAAAACTTCAATGTCATATTCATTCCTATTCAAATTACCTAATTATTGATATTACCTTGAAAATCGCCCTTAAAAAACCCGCAACAAAATACAAAAAGGAGAACCGACCTATGGCCGCGGGTAGAGGTTTAAGACTAATACCTCCATGGACAAAAATGTTCTGCTCCATTTTCTCTACAAAATAGAAAAAAATGGGACCCTGAGGAGAGGCTTCACTTTTGTTGAATGCTGTTGGAGCTTTGATTGCCTCTACATCTCAGCAAAAAATGTCGTAATCAACGAAATATTCATAAAAAAAACCTCAAACTATCATATATGATGGATCAGTTAGGCACACTCTATGGACTTTACTGCTACAGTCAGAGTTCGAGGATGGGTTATGTGGGACTAAGGAGATGGAAGCTATCCAAGTAAAATGGGATTTCGACATATGTGTGTACACAAATACAAAGATAACTTCAATCAACATTGTTGTAATATTCGTAAAATTTGGTTGGGAATAAAAGTATGTCGAGTTGATGGTAGGACTTGATAGATGACAATGCTAATACGAGTAGTCCTTCAAAGTGCTGGTTGATTGTCGTAAAGGCGACAAATAAAAAACTTCCACTTCATAAAATCGCGCAATTTTAGTCGAGGTTGGTAACATTTCGAGGGGCGTCAGCCCCGTTAAATTTTACCTACCGAGACTCTAATTGCGCGATATAACCCTTGTGTTATACGATATTTTATCACATCGACACCTATAATAACCAATTTTGCACAAAACATAAAATTCCACTGTACATCCAAATCAATACAATAGCGATCGTACAATCTAGTAACAAGTTGTCATTGCAAAATGAACGGTCAGTCAAATAATTTTTTCTCCAAGAAAACAAAAATAAAACTCGATTTGAATTAAATTCGTATGTTATAACTGTTTTATTTTAATAAAAAGTGTAAGTGAAACAAGCAAGTGTTTCCGGTGTGGAAGGTGATTTGAAAAAAGGCGATATGATGTTTTTCTACTATTTTTATCAATATGAAAAACATTGGAGAGGACTATAATGACTTCATTATACCCCTCTTTAAACGCAAGAAACTCGAGTATAATAAGCCGATTATAGTCCTACTTTCAGTGCTATAATTGGCATATTATAGGCCCCGATGTGATAATTTTAAAATTTTCACTGTGTTACAATCGAATTTCGTACGATATATGCGTACTTACGTACGGTATATGCGTAAAATCAGCACACAAACAACAGATTTTTGTCTCAAATTACTCAAGTTTCAATTAGAATTCCAATGTCGAGTGGACTAGAAGTGTCTATTGCTAGAGTAGTCGGCAAACGCCAACCGACCGTCAAATATGTTTTAATCTATTGTTTTGCTTCAACGTGTAGATGAGCACATGAGCGTTTATTTATTTTTCATGCTTGCTATCAGGGACGAAAAGAAAAATGTCATCCCACTGGGCGAAAACTGACGTTTTCGCCCCTTGGGCTTACATTTTTCAACTTTCGTCCCTGATAGCAAGCATGAAAAACTTAATACGTCACTCGGAAATGAATTACATGCCTACTACCTCGTACGTAAATAACTATTTATGACACCTGCAGCGAAAAATGAATTTTTCGCCCCCTAAATGAGGTGTGCGAAAAATAAAAAATGCGACCCGTGGGATGAAAAGTAGAATGAACAAAATGAACCAAAAAGAATGAAGCGAAGTACAATACACTGCACTGGTGTAGTTTGAATTTTCTATTTCTAAGGGAAATGTGTAAAGCTGTGTAACAGAGTCGATTATATTCATAGATGGAAAGAATTTACACTTAAAATTGCTATCTTTGTACTCTGGTATTTATTTAAATCATATTGATTGTAACATTACCGTTATTACCACCGAAGTTCAAAAGGATAGTTTTTTTCTGATCTGATACAGAAGATACAGACATTCCTGTATCAGTTAACGCCTGCGACGATACAACGTTGTTGAAACTCACCGAAGATGATTCGACAGTAGCCAGTGAAGATGAATCGACAGTTTTTTTTAATTTTATTGATGGGGCCAGACGGCAAATTAATGGCTCTCGAAATCATACTCCCAATTTTTCTTTTGTGTGCCAAGGAGTCTTGTATGTAGCCTTCGCACACAGAACTGGACTTCAAACCACCAAAGCGCTTCAGTGTTTCAATATAAAATTGTGGTAGATGAACGGCGGTAGCTGTGCCCGTTGTAAAGCTCAGGATTTGGTAATTTCAGGAATAATGCGATTTCCTTTGGTATTTTCGCCACACTATTTTTGCCCATTACCTGTTGGATACACTTCCCATTGCGATATTGGACGAAAAATCGATTTGTCGCTATATTTGGTGGACCCAATCTCACGTACTCCCTTACGAATTCGGGGAATTGACCATCAATCGGATAAAGTCTCGATACTTTCGTTTTCGTATCTGGCAGTTTCACGAATATTTCCTGTCCATCGTCTTTGACTAGGTAAGTAGTGAGAGTCACAATTTCATCTCCTCTGCACGCACCGAGGATACCAATAGCGACGACGGCCTATTGGTGAAAATACTTTTATGACCAAATTGAAGCAAACATTTTTTGTTATGTTTTACCTTCATTGCGAGGTAACGAACATTTGGTGCTTCAACCATGAATCGCTGAATTTCTTCAGCAGAAAAAACTGCAGATTTCTTTGCCTTGTAACCATCCAGTCAAAAAAGCAATCAACTGTGTGTACTTCGATATGTCTATGTTGTGCTTCAATGTAAAAGTCTTCTTTAGCATTGAGTACATTGACCATAGAGTCGGTGGTTTGAATTTCTTGTCGGCTTCGTTGAAATAGCTGACTACTCTTTTCTTGTCGAAAGTAGCAATCTTGAGTGAATCTTGCCATTTCACGAAAACGTTGTACGCTTGCAAGTAACGAGGTCCAGATTTGACAAATATGCAATGGCAAAATATGGCTTAAAGCCTCTTCATATCCTTCCAGAATTGCGATTGGGAGACCCTATTCGGCATCCATTTTATCGGGTTGATGAGCATCTTGACCACCATCTCCACCAACATGTATCACAACGTCGTTATTTATTGCATTGTAAATGTTCGTATCGATTTGTGACATAGCAACATCGATTTCATCCAAATCTTCCAACGCTTCTGTGTCGACAATATCCTCGGATTGATGGATTTCTTTATCATTTTCAACACCGGCATGTACCACAACGATGTTATCATCGTAGATGGTCGTATCGATTTGTGACATCGCAACATCCATTTCGTCCAAACCTTCCATTGCTTCGGTGTCGACAATATCCTCGGATTGATGATTTTTTGCATCACTTTCAACACCGGCATCTACCACAACTACGTTATTTCTTGCATTAGATGGTCATATCCATTTGCGACATTTGATTGTCAAGCCCACTTCATCAATTTCTTCCGAAAATTTTTCCATTTTTTCTCTCAAATTATTTTTTCAACAAATATCGTTTGAAGTTAAGTGCAACGATTTTTCAATCAAAATTATATGAATGAACATTCTTAGCAACAAAATGAAGAATTCATTTTGTTTACTCATAAAAAACTCAATTAAAATTAAAAATATTCAATATTCATGTTTTTTGTCATAACGTTTAAGTAAGAATTAATGCTAATGTTGTGTTGAGGAGCTAAAAATTCAATTTTCGCTCTAGGTGTCATAAAAAGTAGTATGTATAACACGGGCCGAAGTAAAAAATTCAAACTGTGCGATTGCCGTGGCCAAAACGTCAGAAAAAGTTCACTTTTCTGATCCATACAGAATCCGTCATAATATGTAAGATTTATCTCAATATTAGTATAGGTTTGTAGGCCCGACTATGCACTAGTAACCCGTACATACTAACGTTACATATAACTTGAGTAACATATAATAATGACTAAATCAAAATGTCCTTACATTTTTCTTTGGACCCCAATTACTCTACTTTTAGGAGTGATGGACAATAGGCCATATTCTGTAACAGCACACTAAGCCTAACATTGGGCAATGACAGACAGGAAAGAAACAAAACCTCTGTAGACTAGTATAGTCAAAAAATTTAGCCTCTTTTTTGTCTACAACACTGCACACAAAACCTTATCGTTAGAGTAATATTCACGAAAAACAACCAAATAATCGCTTAGGGTCGCGCAGCATGAGTTAGACCCACACTAAGGATTCTACAGCCCGGACCACTTAACCGCTAACTTAATTTTCCTGATTTTCTGATGACCATATCATACTAGAGATGAGCGGGCGGGAGGGAATTTCAAGTTATGCCGTGTCCGATAGAGAATGGGCCGGGCAGGGCACAAATTTATCGGGCACATTTTGGGGGGGAGGGCAATTTTTTAATATTTTGGGCTAGGGTAAGGCGGGCACGGCCACAAATTTAATGGGCGACATTGTATGTCCAACTTTAAATTTAAATAACCAATTTTACATACTAGAGAAAACAAAATATTTTCAACTAAATTTATGAAGGTGTGTTAGGGAATAATTTGAGGAACGGGCAGATTCGGGCATGAAATTAACGGACACATTTCGGAGTGGGCATTTTTTTAGATTTCACGGGCAACATTTGGGGCGGGTATTTTTTTTAAAGGGGTAGGATATGACGGGCACGGGCAGCAAAAAAGTGGTGGCCCCATCTCTGATATCGTACCATACCAACATCACATTTTTGACCACTTTTTCGTTCGTAATTTCAAAGGTTTTCGATCGATTTTGCCCAAACTCAAACATTCGTGGACCTTTCGATTAAAAAATAATTGTGAAAATCGGAAAAGATTTACTCGAGTTATGTACAAAAAACCAAAATCCACTTAAACCGCCATAGCTCAGCGGCCCTTGGGCCTACAGTGCCCAGATTCAATTCCATAAAATATTCTTCGATTATATTTCAGGGGAAAGAAGATTTTGAAACTCGGTTTAGTTTTACTCGAGTTATTGTTTTGAAGGAAGGTCGCACAATATTTTTTTGCATTTTCTCTTATATAGATCCTGAAACGAAAAAGTAACCAAATCCCTGATCGAAATTCGACTGTTTAGAAACGTCGTGGTAAACGCAATAGACCCCTTTTCGAAGAACTTACGAACGCCATATCAATAACAGAAGTCAAAGTTCACCTAGCCATCTCTTCCGTTATGAACGATTAGCATGGACGAAAAACTTACGATCTTACCACTTGCCAAATCCCTAGTTGAATCTCCTGCCCCTAGGAGCTACGCTGACATAAGCTTTCTCGATTGCTAGGCGGGAGATTTGTAGCTTAAGAGCGAATTACTTAAAAGCTCGGACACCATATCATTTAGTTTAGACACAACCCCATGACTGTTGCCATCTATACTGTTTAGCGAAATTTTCGAAGATATCTGAGACACCAACCGTTTGTCGTTTGCGGAAGCTGTCATAGCGCTAATTTCGAACTCAGCAGTCAATATTTTCGAACGATTTATTCAAATAAGAAGAAGAAAAAAATGGTTCTACTTTGTTTTCATATCGATTCCAAATTAATTTTAATAAATAAAAAGTGTGTAAAGACTAAATCGAAAAATCAGAACCAATATCTGGAAGGAAATTTTTGCAAAAAATGTTCGCAAATAGTAGCTTCAGGTGAATATATGTACAAAATAATAATAGAAAAGTGGAAGTGTTTGTAATTTCTGGAAATGTTCGCAAGGGTTACAGAAAATATTTTTTTTAAGTGAAAAATGTTAATTAATGGAAAAAGTGCGACCAACACCTAATGAAATAAAGTTCAAAGTTTTTTTTGGTCCGAGCTTTTAAATAGATGCTTCTTAAGGATCTTACTCAATAATGTGCAAAAGTGTATGTTATGTAAATTTTGATGAAGATGAATAAGAAATAAAATTCAGTGTTAATTTAGAAGTTAGTATAAGTTTATTCAAATTTGTTGTTTGTGGTTTTTTTTTTTTTTTTTTGTGGTTAGTTAATTACAACACATTGAAGCACTAAATGTTAGAAGAGACGTGGACGCTAGAAGATAAAGTGAAAAACGTGTGTGTTATGAAGCGTTTAATCATTGTATACTCGTAATGTATGAAATCTAGTTTTCCCCCGTACTACCGTTTTCCCCGTACAACCGCTTTTCCCGTACTACTGTTTTTCCCGTACTACGAGGAAAAACATACGAAAGATGGCGTCAGACGTTCTCAACTGAATTTGTGTTCGCATGTGTTCGATACCAGAGATGTCGGTGGAACCAGTCAATAGAAGTTGACACTGGATGACACTAATACATCCTGCGACTGTGAAACAAATTGAACGTGAACACATGACAGCCAGTAAAGTGGTCTTCACGATGTTTGCACAAGACGAAAGCACATCAATTTCGGTTCCCGAATCAGTTGGCTATTGCCATCCTCCCGGCCATGCACACCGACTTACAAGGGCAGTAGGCGCGGCCGCCCCCCACGGATAATCCAACACTAAGAAACCACTTGAAATTAATTAACTTGCAGTGTAATATTTCTGATGAACATCTAATTCTTATGTCGAAATTATACAGATTTTCATGCTGTCGTTTTCAAAATTTTCGCCATTCGGTGCTACAAGGAATTTATTTTTAAAGGAGATATTTTGCATACAAACAGTTTTCTTTTAAGGGCTTAATAGGCTTTTTTATTTGAACAAACAGATGAAAAATTGAACATTTCTTGGGAAATTTAAAAAATAAGCAGGAAATGCTACTATTTTCTTTTTCATGGACTCGTGACAATGCCTTTGGGCCCGGAATTCGAAATAGTCTCTTTCAAGGGCCCGCCCTGCAGTCGAAAATAAAAAAACAAATCTGAATTTCGAAAATTTTCGCCTGCGGCGCTAAAGAAATTCTTCAACATACTTTTCACCTGCAGCGCTTCATCATTTACTCTTGCCGTCTCACATAGAGCCTATTTTATTTTTCTTTTCTTCAAAATTTCTCGAATTTATAACTGCTGTTTTCGAGCAAATCACTTCTCTAAAATAAACTCTGCGGCAATATAAAGACAACTCTTTAAAAAGAGACATCATTGCGTTGTAGCGTAGCAAGTGAGACTTTGTTATGTTAGATTGTCTAGAAGTGTCAAGTAACTTCTACAGTAACACACATGCCTTTATCTATATGTAACGGAAAATGAATCATGCTCGGAGCGGTAGCGGAGAGCGTGACGCAGTCCCCACACCCCAAAAAAAACGTCCACAAACCCAAAAACCTTTGGGACAAGACACGATGTATAGGCGAAGTTTTGAGTTTTTTCCCCTCGCCCCCCTTCTTCTCCAAATTATTTTTAAAAAAAACTACGTCGCAGCAGCTATCCAACAAGCCCTCAATCATCAAAATCGGTTGAAAATTGGCTGAGATGTGGAGGTTTGAAGATGGTACTTTTCCATACATCTTACCAAAATCCATTGTTCTCATTATTATTAAAACTTTTTTACTGATCTGTCGGTTTCTATCTATCTATCTATGTTCTATTAATAATTTTCGATCTCGAGAACTAGACAGCCGATTTTCCTGAAATTTTCAGGGAACGTCAGTCTCGGCCTAAAATGAAAAATTTCATCGGCCGCTTTTCCGGGAAAACTCTGGAAAAGTCGGAAAGTGTGGAAACGTGGTCAATTTT
>CM055403.1:109191368-109215533 GCA_029228625.1 Pseudolycoriella hygida
CACATGCCTTCAATATATTTTATTATCGTTACACGCAAGGAAGAATAGACCTGTCCTAATTTTATTTTTACAATTTTCTTTCTATCTCTAATTTTATATTTATTTCTGAAATTCCATATTAATGCAAAAATGTGCCAAAGAACATGTGACCTGTGCACCAAATTAAAGTACAAATGAAATGTAGAATTATAGTAACCTTATAACAGCATCATTGGTGTAGCCAGTTCAAGTTCAAGGTCAAAAATTGTATATTGTAATAATTTTTTATTGTATATTTTGTTGGGTTCAAAGTTAATAATATGCAAAATCGCTTCAAAATTAATTATTTTTATCTGAACTTTTTAGTCTTTTTGCGTACGCACAAAGAGAGGAGGGGGGGTTAAAATATACGGATGCGTACAGGGGGGGGGGGTCCAAAAATCACATTTTCTTGCGAACGTAATTAATGGACGTCCGCTAACTTTCTCCAAAAAATCGTGAAAATTATGTCTCTAAAATGTAAGAGACGCTTTCAGTTTGCCCAACATTTGAATTTTAATAGAAACTTGAATAATTTGACACAAGATGGCACTATTGATATCTATTGTTTGTTTTTATTTTTTATTTTTATTTTTAGGGATAAATGAATTTAACAGCAAAAACTTCATTTAAATTGTACCAAAAACGGTTGTTTTATTTTTTCCTGCTATAGTTTCGAGCACAACAGTGCTCATCTTCAGGGTCTTTTGCGTTAAACTAACATCTTAATTAATAAATAAACAAACTTTCATACATGATAAGGACAGAATACCATCAAAACATTAATGCATTAAAAACGATCAATTGAAACAGGTACAAATCAGCTGTGGTTACTTCTTACTTCCTTATCATTACAATCTCTTTTACTCCTCTAACCAAAACACATCCCAACTACATATCATTTCATTCGCAGTCAACGAATTCGTCATCTGATGTGTCGATTTCTGCCTCATTCGTCAAATCAATTATTTCTCTATCTACTACTCTCTCAAGCGTAAATAAGGTCAGTAGCGGCGACGTTACTTCACCAAAGTTTTCATTGAGTAAATTTCGATGCTTGTTTTTGTGGATGTATATCGCCTCATAGTATTCCACTTTCCAGTTTTCTCTCACTTCTCACATACTGACATACTAATCTTAAGTCACTTATGTTGATGTCATGTTTGGAGCTAAAAATGTGTCTTCCCACAGCTGTCTTTCTTTTCCATTTCGCAGATTTCACGTGTTCATTGAAACGGATGAATAGCTTCCTGATCGTCATTCCAAAATATGAGCGGCCGCAACAACTGCATGTGATACAATATACACCAGACTTGTGCAATTCAAGTTGAACATCTTTTATTAAACCAACTAACTGTCTTAGTGTTCCGATATTTCTGTGTACAACTTCCATTCCGTGATTCTTATATAGCAGTTTCAACTTGTCAGTTATATCGATCGGGGTAATATCGGATGCCTACTCTTTTAATCGGCTCAACTCCACTCTGCCTCGTTAAAGTTGTCAAACCACTCAATTTTTGTTTATCCTTGTGTCTTTTAATTATGCTTTTTATTGCCGTCTATTGTTTGTGTGCTGGTTTTATGCATTATACCTTACGTAATTACGCACATATTGTACGAAATTCGGTTATAACGCAGCGAAAAATTCAAAATTGAACCGCACTAAAAGGGTCTATTGTCACCAACTTTACCCTTGGAATCAACTTTCTAATTGCCATATTTCTAGAAATATGAGTCATACATCCCATTTCTAGAAGTAGCCTTATCTTGGGATTAAGTCATTTTTTCCTAAAACTCTGAAACACATTTTCTCTAAAGTTTTATTCTCTACAACTTTGTCTTCGGAAGCAACTTTCTAACAGCCATAGTTCTAGAGATATAAGTCATCCCTTAGAAATGGCCATGTCCCGGGACTGGGTTATTTGTCCCTAAAACCCGCAAAAATTTGTTCTCTCAAATTTTATTCTCTACAACTTTGACAGATTCCATATTGCATAGTTAAGCAAATATAGACAAAAAACCAAGCCATCTGCTTTCGTATATGGTCGATAAACTCAATGTCGTCCATTCCATTGGTCCTAGTGTCCAGACCACTGACCCGATTTCCATAAAAAGTTTTCCCACTTTTGTGAGATCAAATGCTTTCATTTGACACCAAAATGAACAATTTCCGTGTTATACTCATCTTTGAACTTGAATCATGGGACATAAATATGTTACCTTTCAGGGAGAAAAAAAGCCTAGGGTGATCGGTTGAGTCGTTTGGAAAAAAGTGGGGACGGACGACCTGACACTTTTTTTTGCTGATTCGTCATATCTACACGATACTAAATGTATCCCCCATCTCCCGCCTCGATCTTCCCCATACTAGCTGCATCGTAGTGCATTTTGTTACAAAAGTGTGAATTTCGGATCATGAATAAATGTTGATGAGGAGGTTGCAAAACGATTGGGAGACCCTTCAAAGCCCTCCCCCTTCGCCCTTCCACTCTTCAAAGTTTTCAGTGCATAGGTTTTTTGACGGTTTATTGAGAGACAATCGCAGAACGGACTTCGATTGTATTGAGCTTAAATGAAAGAAGAAAGTTCATAATTTTTTTGAAACCCTCAAATTTTCCATTTTGAAGAAGCTACTTTTTTGTGACAAACTCAAATAATTTTTAAGTTGGATTTTTTAGAGAAAAATTTTGTTCTAGAGGATTGTTCCACATTCAATAGACTCTTTTAGTGCGGTTCAATTTTGAATTTTTTCCTGCGTGACAATCGAATTTCGTACGATATATACGTAATTACGGTGGTATATACGTAAAAGCAGCACACAAACAATAGATTTTTGTGTTGAATTAGTCAAATTTCAAATGAAATTCAAATGTTGAGCGGACTAAAAGGGTATAATACCCACAAAAATGCTGAACACATGGATTTTTTATCTTGGGGCGGGAAGGAGCTAGGAACGGCTTACCACTATGAAGACATGAACCACAAAATAATAAAATGAATTTTTATACAGTTTGAGATAGGCGAAAGCCAGCACATCAAACTAAAATTATGCTTGATGTGCTGGTTTTCATTTTACTGTCTCTGTAGCAAAATTATTAGATTTTAAATTGCATTTTCGAAGGAAACGTTGTTTGTAATTGATTGGAACATCAATCTATACATACACAACTCACTAGATTCCTCATCCAGATGGTCCACCACTTAGAAAAATGTGATTGGAACCAATTTTTTCATTTTTTTTTCTGTCCTGGATTTAGGTTATTTATGAGGTGTATGCATTATAGTCCTCAATATAGAAGTGTTCCTTCATTACACGCCCAGCTTCGATTTATGGAATTCAACGACTTCATCAGGTCCTACTGGCCTTGGAACACATATCTTTTTGACACTTTGTTCCTCCCCCGTTACTCTTCTATCATTCCACCTCGTCATGTATTCGATTTTTAGCTAGATTCCCACATTTACATGTTCCCATTCAGATTTACACACTTGTTGGACCCTATAGCCAAATGAACCTCGTCGTCGCACACACTACGATACATCTTTTAGCTTACTAGCCACAATTTATGCCGATTCTATATGAGCCCCGTCGATGTGGTGTGTGTATCCCACACAACCAAGATATACTTTAGTAACCATTAATCTGTTTGTTGGACCACATGCTTAACGTGAATTCCGGATCACGATTATATTGTAGCTACAAATAGGATTTTTTTATCTGGCGTTACTTATATCTACGCCTTAAGATAGGCTCAGATATGTGTACACAGAATTCATCGTACATGGGTGACGTCATGCATGTGACTCTTCTGTATGGTTCGTTGTGGACACCAAACACCACAACTACCCAGAATTTGAAGCTTGGGGTGTGCTTAGGAATTCGTTTGGCAATAGCGTTTTACAATCTCTTAAAATGTGATTTATACTTCGTAAATTGCACCAGACCCAATCTTCTTGGCGCGTCTATGTCACCCACTCACCCAATATAATGTCTCTGGAAATATCGACTCAATAGCGTATGAAGTTAGTACTCTGGTGCGAGTTGCCTTTTCACTCATATTTGATGTACGAATTTGGTGCTGCAACGAATCGTACATACATAGAAGAATGACAAATATGACGTCACCCATATTCGATGAATTCTGTGTGCAAATATCTGAGTCTAACTTTAGGCGGAGATATGATTAACACCAGAAGAAAATCCTAATGGTAAAATGCTAGGCACCGTTAGACGTGGTTCGGAATTCACGTTAAGCATGTGGTCCAAAAAATGCATGCCGATAAAACACATTGATGGGGCGAATCGGCGACTAGTGTCGGCACCTAGTACATCATAGGTGTCACTAGGTTTGTGTGCAATTTATGTATTTGTATGTGTATTCGATAACTGCGGTAACAAAAGGATCCATATGAGCGGAAGTTCACAAAAAATTGCGGAACTAGTAAATAAAAAATGATCTAGCTTCTGACCCGGACGGATTGTAACTTCTAACATGTAACTCCAATTTCTTTAAAAAAGAAATGACCCCCAAAAACGTAAAATTTTTACTCATGTTGGTCGAGTATACAGCATCACAATACATAAATAACGGAATAATGAGAGATTTGACTAATAGAAGTCTCGTTTTCAATGGAAAGAGGAAACAGTTTAGCCAAAGACTACGACGTCTGCCAAAAACTTTTGAACACAACTCAACAACACAACACAAAGTATGCTTTAAAAGTACTTTTCAAGTATGCTTTAAAAGTACTTTTCAAGTATGCTTTAAAAGCACTTAAAGTCTCCGAAAAGTATCGAAATTGCAACAAATTTTGTCAAGTGGGAAAGGTAGAGACTAGCTGTAGGATGTGGAATGCTTTGCGAGGATTTTTGATGAAAAAAACGAAAAATTGCAAAATATTACGAAAATATCATCAAAAAGTATCTGCAAACCATCAGATTTTGGGAAGGTTTCGTCGAGACCTACCTAACTTGACAAAATTTGAGAAAATTGGAGATCACTACGAGAAAATATTCCCGAAGCTCTCAAAATTTGCTAAATGGCAGAAAATTTCCTCAAACTTAATCGGAAAATTGTCCGTTTAGTACAAGTAGGGTGTCATTAGAATGGTCTGAAGTCCACGGCCTATACCTGCATAACTTGACTAAGAATCGGTTGAGTCGTTGCGGAGAACGAGCCGAAAATGTGGCTAAAAATGTGATTTTTCGAGGGTCGGTGAAACGTTTTCGATCCGAAAGTATAGCAATGAAAGTACCAAGTAAGATGTCAAATGAAAGATATGGATCTCTCAAAGCGAGCGGTAAACATTTTCGGAAATCGTTTGAGTCTTTCGGGATGTACAGTTCTTGGAATGATGGTATCTCGTGCTACGCGCAAATATACGATAGGCAGTGATTTTTCATCAATATTTTCTTACAGACAAGGTACACAGAAACGGTTCCAAATGCAAAGTTGTGGAAAATTACAAGGGGAACATTTTTGCCCATGGAACTAGAGGTTTCGGTGTTTACCTAAGGGTCCCAAAATTTTTGTTATGTTGCAGTGAATTTTAAGGAGAACATTTTTGCCGAAGATAGGACTTTAAAAAGGATGTATAAAATAAATCCTTTTGTTTATAGTCAGGCTGTAGGTCGGTTCTAGTACTTCGGAAGGGCTTTCGTAATAAGCAATTTCTAGAAACATACAGAAAATATGTTTTTTGGAAAAGAATACGAAGATTGCGAAAAGTCCATAAATTTTAAGAGTTTTCGAATTTATAATGGTTTAAATTACATTTCGATAAATTGTTTGACGATGGTAGAATTCAGTACGACAAAGAGTTTAGTACGAAAAGGATTTGCTTGATTTGCAGCCATTAAATTTTCAATTATAAAATATTCAAAGTAAAATATTTTTAGAGTCTACAATTTTGTTGATGTTAGCTTATTCATTCTTAGGACATACTAAATTGTATGCAGCAATGAATTAGCATAAAAACAATAACACGTACATACATTCAAATGACAAGAACCAAAATTAACTTTAATTGAATTTCAGTTTGTCTGCAATGAGAAAATACATTACATTATTTCTCAGCCACTTAAACTAAAAAATCAAAAATTCCTTTCAATTGTATTGTTTCCCGCGGCTCCATGTGGAGGGTTTCGTGGTGATCGCAAATGGTTACTTGTTTGGTAGACTTATCTTGCACACCAGAGGCTTCAAAGGCTGTAAAAGGATATAAGCTCCCATTTCCCTAGGCTATATTCCATAAATTTTAACTATACTCCGATATATTTACTTGAAATTTTTTATGAAGCATCTGAAATTAGGCCCACCATCTCTTCAAAAACTTCGACAAAGTAATAAGGGTTAAAACATCGCTATAACACTTCGCGAAAGCAGTTAATCACAGCTTGCCGTAAATGAGGTGTTTGGGAGCAACCGCTCTACTTAGTAAAAATTTGAAATATTCAAAACAATGTGTTTGTTGCTTTATCGAAAAGTTAAGATAAAAGTGGGGACGAAAAGATCCACAGAAGTAGGAAAAAAAGAAAGTCAAAAGCTCTTGTACATAAAATCACCTGATTTGTCTTTAAACGATTGATTTTATTATGTAGAGCTGACGCTTCATAAAATATTCTGAGGGTCCAACTTGCCCACGTCTCATTAGTTTTCTATAGAATTTTATGTGCTCAAGTGTTCATCTAACAAAATGTTAGGCAACATAAATCCAATTAAAGAATACACCATCGGAAACACCTAATTCTCAATAACTCAATGTCGTTATCGTTCGTCTTGAGGAATTCCTTTGGACTTTTTCCACTCTTTGCAATTTCGATAACTAAACAATCCTTTTTTGAGTAAACGCTCTATTTTACAAATTGCACCTATTTTATTTTCAGTTTTAGAGGGAAAATTTCGGTTAGAATAAACCCCCGATGATGATGTGGATGACAACCGAAACCTATGTCGTCAAAATTTTTGTAATATGCTGTTCCTCCACGTAAATTTTCGACATTCCAGATACGCTTATTTGGCATCTCCATAAAAAACCGTTGCCGCCGTTCTTGAAAAGTTGTCCAAGCAGGCTGGCGGTTTCCGAGGCTTTGAAATTTCTGATCGTGAGCTTCATAATTTCGTATTGTTTGGCTCTTCTAGGTATATTCTGAAATAGAAATTTGTTATTTTCGTCGTCTCTCGGTTGAACGGTTCCTTCGGTGAGAACAAGCACATATAAGGGCGGCACGAACATCTCTTAGTCTGACATCCGGTTTAATAGTCACATTTTATGAACGCTATTGTGGAGCGGCTTACTGAGCGGAATTTAGATCTTCGAGCACCCAACCATTTAACGCCATTGATGGTAGCGACTGATGACAGTCAATGCGACGCTACCATACAATAGCTTGGTAATTGGCTCTACGCATGTGAGGCAGCCATGAACCTGTGCATGAAAAATAAACTAAATTGTAGAAGCAGTACAGCCAGTACGGATTGGTTTAATGACAGCAGCATGTACCTTTCGTTTGTGGCAATCTTTTACCTTCTGCTCCAAGACACCCTAAACTTTATCAGGATTGAAATGTATGACAATTCACCATTCACAGTGACATGCATTTTATACAATGTCGCCGCTAAACACATAAAATTTCGTTCAGCACTTCTTCAGCTTCCCGACAATCTATTTGACCACTGGGTGGCGCTTTAAACCGACAAAAATTTACTTTACTTTTGACCTGGTTTTTTTATTCAGAGCTCAAAATTTCTTTTTTTTCTGACATATTTTTCTATTTTCTCTGTTTTCTATATTATTGATTGACGAACGTTTTAGCAAATGTTACTTATTTTTCACTATTTCTTACTTAACATTACTGCTCCTTGTTGAACCTTGTTTATTTGTTAATATAATTTTTAAATACAAACTCTGTGATTAGGACAAGGAATCGTCGACTGTATTAGTTAGACGCTATTATTATTATTAAGTCAGAAATAATACCACCGGGCCTTTTCGATTGTATTGAACTTCGTTCGATACAGCTTTCATAGAAAGCAGTCAAATGGCAGCATATTTTTTCTGATTTTATGTCTGAATCACCCAATTGTGCCAACCCGTCAATCGCAAAATCAGTTCCATTTAGGAAACATGTGAAGCTTTTGTTTTTTTAGAAATGGTCGCAATATTTCCCGTTGCTGGACTTCTCTCTATCATCGGAAAACAAACTGAAAAAATTTTTTCGAGATCTACTGTACTATCACAACAGGAAACTGTACAGTCCCGGAAAAGCTAAGCACGCACGACCACGAAGAAGCAGATTACGTTGATCATTTTACGTACATAAACTATAGAAAAGGACAATACATCGCTCGATTGACGAAAAATTATAAACAAAGAAATAAATGCAGCCTCTACTATAAAATTACACAGTTAAATGAAATCGTGCGACCTTAATTTAATTTTAGAAAATAAACGACACATCAAATTTTGAGATGTATGGTGTCGAACCGTTTATTGTTTAAAATAATATTATCTACCGATTTTGAAAGAAATATGCTAACCTAATTGACTACTAAAAGAAATAAAAAATTTTACATTAGTTTTCATCACAACCATTTGGATTCAACAAGCACATAACTCCTCGAAAACGCCTAATAAACTGGCGTGGATCCACCTATTAGCGGTAATCACGATCGCCCGCGTCAGAAAAATTTGACCAATTATTTTTTGAGTCCTTTGATGAAAGTTTACTGTCGAACTTGTAGCTATACTAAGATAACGACTTATTTTAGCAAAGCTCTAAATATCCGGCAGCATTAAGAAAGCATTGCTCTCATAGCAACGGTCGCGAATAATCACTTCGTAGAAATACAGCAGTTCAAATAAAAGATTTTCATAATTTTTTGTCTCAAATTTAAATTTTTCCTGCAACCGCCCGGGTCAGACAAATTGCTGAATACGCCCCTGCTATACAGTTTGAGCATCTAAAAATGATATTTTATGTTTCGTATATAAATTTTGCATGAACTCGAGTAAAACCTAGGAATGTAAAGTCTAGGAATGTTCGACAATTTATGGAAGAAAATTTTTTTATTTTGAGCTATTGGACTCAGCCAGGGCCCTAAAACTGAGTCTCTACTAGGGTTTTTTGCTGTATAAATCGGGTAATTATTATCCGATTTTCAAAATCTTTTTATTTTCTTGAAAGATAATTCAAGGAATGAATTGAATTGAATTTAGGCAAAATCGACGTTACGGTCGAAAAAATGGTCAAAAACGTGGTTTTTTGAAGATTGGTGGATCTTTTTAATTATGTCTCTGCGAAATTAAAACAGAAATCGCTCTTGATGGACGGGCTGTAGTCGTTAGTGTGAGTGTAACTCACATTACGCGACTCTACACTAGGGTGGTCCAAAAATGTATGGGAAAATTAACTTATCGAAAAGTTCGGGGCCCCACCTCTAAAAAGTTTCTAAATGTGTCACTGATAAAAAGTGTATATGGAGCCATCTGAATCCAAAGCCGTCCTGAGGGATCCCCAGAGCAAAATAGTCAAAAAAACGTGGAAACCGCGTAAAACGTGGGTTTTAGGAAAAGTGCATGAAACTTGTCAAAGATGAGGAGTGGTGTTAGGGCAACTCTGGTTTATTCCGTTCAAAATAGTCCCGAAAAACTACTTTTTCATGTGCTGGACGCATCCGAAGTGTTTCGGTGTCAAGAGAGTCCGTCAAGTGGCTTTCTTAGTTCACAACTTCTTTGCTCCAGGCCTCGGTGAGTTTCACAGTTTTTGGAAAACGGTCTTCTATGAAATTTTGAGTCTAGATAGGACTTCAAAATAACGCCTAAACAGTTTGACTTGGAAGTATAAAATTCATTAAGGCTGAACAAAAATTTATTTTTCGAGAACCTCCATGAAATTTCATGAACTTCCATGAGCCTGCCTAAGTGGCCGTCCGTGTGTTTCGTCTGTTTACTTATCTCGATTACCTCACTTCTACGTTCATACACAAAATTGTGACCACGAAGGAACCTGATTATGTGTATGAAAGGCTCAATCGAGGTTCGTCTGGTCGAACGTTCAATCTGTTACTGCCCTGCAATAACACAGACGCAGTTAATCATTCTATGTTTGTTCGCGGAGTGGCGAAATATAATGCGCTGCCTGCAGCGGTTAAATGCACGCTTTCGTTAACTGGCTTTCGACGTGCGTGTAAGGATCATTATGGTTTGTCAAGCCACTATTGATCTATGCATATTTCCTATTTCCTACTTCCACCACATTTTCAGGCGCGCTACCTGATTGTTCCAGTCGCCCTCGGTAATTGTGATTTGTTCGACGACATATGAACATTTATGAAATTTTGGTAAATCATGGCATTGTAGTCTTGCTTTTTATTTTGACTTTTTTTTTTTTGCTATTATTGTTTTGTTTTCCTTATTTAGCTGAAATCTTTACTCATCATTTTTTTATTGGATATAATATTTTGCTTGCGTTATGTATGTAATTTAAAAGGTCTTGCGGCCTTAATCATATATGTGCTATAATAAATCAATCAATCAATCAAATAGATACGTTCGAGTCTTTTTGCAACATCTATTCTGTTGGGCACGGGTTCCCCACACATATTATCTTAATTTTCACATCCCATGAGGGAAGCGAAAGTAACATAATTTTGTAGTCGGTGTATTGTAAAATTCCTTAAAAGTGTCTCTGGTCTTTTCCATTAAAAGACGTATGACTTTAGAGTATATAGAATAGGAGAATCTCTCGAACCAGGGATATTGAATAACACAATGGCTTCATGAAGGCTAGAAGGTCACATAAGCTGCAGATCAATGCTTTCCCTAAATTTACATTCACAAAAACAAAATTTTAATGTACGTCAATCTAAGGATGGAATTGTTGCACAGCCAAATTATTTGTAAACCATCTGAATGTCAACACGACCTAAGCGAAGTATAGAGAATAAAAAACACTCACACCAGAGACCTTGAATAGTGCATTTGCTGCATGAACGCTCCGAGGCTATGCAAACTGCAGATCGACGGTTTTCCTAAATTTGCATTCACAAAAAACAAAATTCTAATGTACGTCAACCAAGGGAAGGAATTATTTGTTAAACATCTTAATGTCAAGATGACCTAAGCGAAGTATATAGAGAATAAAAAACACTCGTGTCAGAGACCTTAAATAGTGCAATTGCTGCATAAACGCTCCAAGGCTATGCGAACTGTAGATCAATGGTTTCCCTAAATTTACATTCACAAAAAATAAAATTCTAATGTTACGTCAGCCGAAGGTAGGCTTTGTTGTACAGTCAATTATTTGTCAAACATTTCTTAAGTGTTTACTCTTAGAGTCATTCGTGTAAATGACAACATGTCCCAAGTGAAGCATATATAAAAAAAACACTCGTAGTTACCAGAGACCTTGAATAGTGCAATTGCTGCATGAACGCTCCAAGGTTACACGAACTGTAGATCAATGGTTTCCCTAAATTTAAATACATTGACAAAAAATAAAATGCTCATGTACGTAATGTACTTTGTTTTACAGTCAAATTATTTGTTATGGATTGCAATCCATGCCTGAAAAGTTTACTCTTAGAGTCACTCATTTGAATGACAAAATAATCTAACCGAAAGGTTATATTTGCTGAATTGAATTTTGAATTTGAAAAAAGTACCACTTTGTTTTGAGAAGACACCTAAAATAAATAAAAATGAATTTTGTTTAATTCTCTTCACTCATTTTTAAACCCGTAAATGTTCAATACCCTTTTAATTATTCATTTATTCAGTTTTCCAAACAAAAAGTAATTGTAAAAAATTTGTTTGAAAGATTTGAATAAGTGAAGGGAGTTGCGGGAATTGGACAACATTTCATTTAAAGAACTAAACGTATTCATTATAAATGAACGTTTCTTTGTAAATTAAGCACATCATTCAAAAATTGACCTAAAACATCTTTTAGTGTTTTTCCCGACACGGATTTTAAACATGAAAAAGTTGTATAAGTATTTCCAAATACTCGAAGAGCAATTTCGAAGGTGAAGGCTCACATATTGATGGCGCACTTTGTTACAGTTTAACTCTATGCAGTCTGATGGTAACATTTAGATGTATCGATTTCGACTACAGAAACTGTCAACACTGGCTACTGATGTTGACATATACAATAACGTTTCAAATCTTTCAAATGTTTATGCTGAGCAATATCCGCAATAGCTCTTAACATTTTTCCTCGAAGATAAATTTGCAAATTATTGTCCAAAGGAAATGCTGGGAATAATTTATGTATTTTTTGTGCACTATTAGGTTAGATTACTCATGACACAGAGTCAATTGCAGTGGCGAATCCATTTATCACACATTTATCACCAAATTCCTAACATTCATCTCGGGGATAATAAAGACTAATGGAGATCGGGGAAGGTATACGTGTTGAAGACAAAATCAAAACGAGCAAAAACCAAATATCTCTTCAGAATGCATCGGAATTCATTCAATCCACTCAATCCTCATCTGATCAAGCTCGATCTAGTAGGCGATAATTGCAAAATTGTCATCAAAGTCAAAACGTAAGAATTTCGCGCTGCGATATTAAGCTAACTGTTGAGTTTGAGAAAAAATTGAGGTAATAAGATAATCCTGTAGCTGAACTGTTGACTAAAAATTGTGACATAATTGTTGGTAATAGACATGAGCCAGTAAGTATTTCTTCCCCGCAAATACCGATATTTTACAATCAATTCAACTGACGCTGAACTCCTTGAAGGCGAAAGCGACGATATGAGTCTGTTTCAGAGGACGAAAGCGAACCTGATTTTTATTCCACCCAGATAGACCTAGATGACTCACTATCTTCCCTTGAGGAGAATAATGACCCATTGGAAGATGACCAAGAAATTGCTTACGACATCCATTTTGACGAATCATCTGCAATTCAGCCTAAATGTTTTGAAGTTGAATCGGATTTTGACTATGAGTCTGATGGTGAAAGCGATTTTGGCGAACTAGCGGACAACGAAGGAGATAGTTTTAACGTCCAAGGTACATTTTCACACCAACAACTGGAATTTCATTCGAACCTTGATAGTGACTCTGATGAGGAAAGTGATTTTGATGCGCAAGATGATGATGCAGATGATGACGGTGACTGGGAAGACTGGGGTGAAGTAATGGATGATCCATTGGCGACATCGATCTCCGAAGGTAATCAATTATAGTTTTATTTAACGAAGTATCAACGGGAAGTGTAAGTGTTTTTTATGTTCAGAGTCTATAAATATTCAAGGAGACGATAGTCCACATTTGAGTCTTCGAAGATGTTTCAGAATCGATGGAACTTTGGATGTTTCTCAAATGATTTCAAAAACATTAATGTTCTTTTTGGGTTTAGTCACCCTAAATCTGAAAAATCTACATCAAGACTCCTAACTTTACCACTGTAACCAAAACTTAGTTATACGAAGATTGGAAAAGCACACACACTCACTAGTAGAGAGGATAGGTCGGAATAGAGCGTGCGCTTCGTACGTTTCAAAAAATTTTATTACATTTCCGTGTGTGATGGGTGGGGAAAGGTGCGCACTTGGTGAATGACCCTTAAAGAGATCGATATAGTTTTGACTTTTTAATGCAAAGAATTGACCAGCTACGAAATACAAAAACAAGAATACGCCGTTTTGCAATACGTATGCCATTTTTTTGGAATATTGAAAATTTTAATTTTCGCTGAGAACCTTGAAAATATTCAACTAGGACCAACGCCAGATGAAGGAAGCAAAACTACACAAATGGGGCGAATATATCTTACTGAGAAATAAATATGAGATAATTTTTGCTGACTTTCTTTTGCGCAAAACTCTTTTGTTTGTAAATCTGACAAACGGTTTAAATCGCGGTTGAAATTACAATATTTGTATTGACATCTATATGAGACTAATTTTGTGAACATTTTTAAGGTGCCCGCATGGCGGATAACTGCGTGGGCGCCATTAATTATGCTTTTACTTTCTGTTGAAACTTTACCATGGTCTGGGTTCACTGGGAAACCTTGTTCAGTTTAACGAGAATTATGGCCGCTAAAAATTCAACTATTCCGAGAAATTGCATTTGGCAATTTGACCGGATCTTGTATAAACTGAACCCAGCCAGGCCATACTCTAACCTTACCAATTAGTTCTGATCCAGTCAATTTATCATAAAGTACGTACAGCACCTTGAACAAATGCGTCTCTATCATCGTATGATGTTCTGTCGCATTCGTACTAATGCATTCTTATGTAAACTAATTTGTTCAAGGTTCAAAATTATATTGACTGGATCATTCATTAAATTATATTTTCAGAACAAGAGAGCAAAGTCGTTTGGGAAAATGTTTCGTCTACATTCGCGCCACGGAAACAGGTACCACTTGACAACGAAACAGAATTATACGTTGAGGAAACCAGCACACCTTCCGATCTTTTTTTTTAAATGTTTCCTAAAGATTTGATCCAGTGGATGGGAAAGTGCACCAATGAACGTTTGGATATTTTTGCTCAGAAAAAAGGCAAGGAAATAGAGCACAGCGACGCGAATGAAATAATACTGGTGCTTGGCATTTTTCTGGTGATGACCTATAATCGTGTTCCACATATGCAGATGTATTGGTCCCAACATCCTTCGCTCGGAAATAAGGCTATCAAGAATGCAATGTCACGCGACCGTTTCTTGCTTTTGGCATCAAAGCTTTATTTTAATCATCCCAAGAAGCCGCGCGAAGCCGATAAGACGTATTACACTAACGTGCTCATCAAACGTTTAAAAAAAGCATTCCAAAAGGCAAGAGGCGAATCAACACGTCAAAGCTTCGACGAGACGATGGTTAAGTTTAAAGGGCGCTCAAGAATCAAGCAGTACATGCCGAAAAAAACGATCAAACGTGGTACCAAGATTTACACGCGGTCTTGTGCCAAGACGGGCTACTGCTACGATATGTTCGTGTACAAAGGAGCAGAAGGAAGGAACCTGAAGCGCATCTTGGGAGAAAGAGTGGTGTACAAGCTATCTAAATCTATAAGAGGAACTAATGTGGCGATTTGCACGGACCGGTTTTTTACCACTTATGATATGATGAAAAAATCTCCATTCCCTCTCGTTGGGACTTGCATGACGAACCGCAAAAATATTCCAATCATAACAGACAAATTAAACAAAGGAGAATCGGTGGCCAAGTCTACGAGTGACGGTATAATTGCATTCAAGTGGCAAGACACGAAGGAAGTGACATTACTCAGCAATTGTCACAGTTCGGACATAACAACAGTCGGATGAAAGCAAAAGGATGGCACCAAGAAAACCGTTCCCTGCCCAGAAGCGATCTCATTTTATAATCAGTATATGGGTGGAGTCGACATGACCGATCAATACACGCTCCTATATGACATCAACCGGAAGTCGACAAAATGGTGGAAAAGGGTGTTTCAAAGACTGCTATTAACTGCCGTTACGAATGCTTGGATTTTGCACAAAGATTTGAAACGGAAGAAAGTTTCACTCATTGATTTCATGATTCCATTGGCCGAGGATTTGATGGAAATTGGGAAATCGGGCAGCAAAATTCAACGATCGATGAAAACTGGACGACCATCGAAAAGATCAAAGAGCTTCGTCAATGTTCAACATTTACCCGTTCCAAGTACCAAGAGAAGATGCAGATATTGTGCCAGCAAAAATCTTCAGAAAAGAACTAGTTTTTTGTGCTTAACCTGCGAGGTTCCACTTTGCGCCAAATGTTTTCTACCGTATCACCAATAGATAAGTGAGTGAAATAAAATATTCTTTTCAAAATAGTATAGCAACACTTCTTTTGCTTTTAGTTCCGTGTCAATCACCCGACTAAACGACAATTTTATTGATTTCTTTTGCAAAAAAATCGTATCAACATTAAATGGAGTTTGTTTTGGTTAACTAAAATTAAATTGGTTTTCTTTTCAAATAAGCACTCCGCTGTATTGAGGCTCAGACACGAGTGTATAGAGAACAACTGGTCCAGTGGCAAAAAAGTTTCAAAAATACTTTAAGAAAACTAAGTTATGGCCGATTTGGAGGTCTAAAGAGAGACTTTTAAGCCATACTTCAAGGCCCTTCCCTTCAACATTGCAAATAAAATTGGTTTTCAATCAATCGTTGAGATCTCGGGCTCATATTTAGATGAACAAAAATATAAAGCTCAATTTTTTTTTACAAATGATTTTTTGGGCTTGCATTGACCTTAGGGTATACCTTAGCACTGACCTATATTCGGCACTGACAAGAGACCTTTGACTCATAACAGGCATAACAGCCTCGAGCAGGGATGTAGCTGGACGCCGTCATCCACGCTAAGCCCCAAACTTTAAGTCCTTTCACTAGATTCGATTCCCAATTCGCAAGAAACTTGTTATTCAAAGCGTTTTTTTGCTTGGACATTTGACCAATGTCCGAGCAAAACAGCGCTTTGAATAATTTCCATTCGAAACAACACAACAAAAAAATTTGTTTTTTCGCGCTAATGTACTTTCTAATTTCGTAATTCGAAACACCGGTGGAATTCGTACGCCTGAAATTTTCTGAATAGCCGCGATAGCCGCCAATAATTAAGTCAGAAGGTCGTAAAAGTAATAAAATGTTGTGGCAAAAAGAAAAAAACTCAAATACTTACGTTAATTTATTATCAGACCGTTTGTATCCAATAAAGAATTTGCGGTTGAATCGAAAAAAAAATGATTCTTTCTCATCAAAGTTGCGGACAGACGGAAACAAGAAATATCGTGCAGAGGAATTTGAAAAAGCAATATACCTTTACAACGAAAGTATTTGCTTTGCTGAAAGTTCAAAAAATCTGAGTTTGGGCTACGCAAATAGATCAAGCTGTTTCTTTGCGTTGAGAATGTACCATCAATGCTTGTATGACATACAGTTAGCAAAGGATGCGGGATATCCTGAACGATCGATGGCTAAATTGCAAAGTCGTGAAGATATATGTAAGAAGTTGTTGGGATCACAGCCTCAGCTAACATCAAATGGGTTTTTATCCGATTTTGAACCAGACTGTGATCTTCCTTCCATGCGAAAAGCATTAATCATCGAAAAGAATTCTAAATATGGGAGATTTCTCACTGCTAAAAGTGATATCGGTATTGGTGAGACCTTGCTGGTGGAAGAGGCGTATGTCTATGTTGCATACAACAAGGATATGAAAGAGTGTTCCAACTGTGGAAAAGAAAAAATGAATTTCACTCCCTGTCTCAACTGTGCTGACACGATGTATTGCAGCAGTGAATGTGAAAACAACAATTTTCATGATATCGAATGCGAAATGGCCATGCACTCTGTTGACCATGTTGGTGGAGAGTCTTCAGTATTTTTGCTCCGTTCAATTATAATTGCAATAAAAACATACCCGACGATTCACGAACTTATGAACGCGGTACAGAGCTTCAACGCATCAGCCCACAATGCAATTTGCCAGTCAATTGCTTCGCCTCAAAAGAAATATGAAACTTTTTTCAAGTTATCGTCGATTTCATCTAATCAGCGCATTTTGGATTATTGTAAAAAAGCATACTTCATATTCCATGCAATCATGAATTCATCATTCATCGTCATTCATCATCATCGTTCTAAATTTTCGTCAACAGAAGAAAAACGATTTCTATTCCATTTGATTATACACCATGGTCTGATCTTACAAGCTAATGCATTTCAACGTGAATCAGGCGACGGTTTTGAAATGAAACTCAATTTGCTTGCGTCTTACATCAATCACTCCTGCATTCCGAATGCTATTGTTCTCAATAAACACAGCACGACTGTCGTTAAGTCAATACTACCTATAAAGCAAGGTGAGCAGCTTTTCATTTCGTACGTGGACCATGATGATTTAGAGGAACAAACCGCAGTAAACGAGAAGCTCCAACATATTTACGGCTTCCGATGCGATTGTTACTTTTGCAAGGGGGAAAAGTCGACAAAAGATGAGGTACTGCCATCGCTGCAAAATGAATCTCTTTCACAGATCGAAAAAGGCATTTCAAAGCTCCGTGAACGTTTTGATTTGGATTTGTCTGCTGATTTGAAACAACTGGCAAAGGATTATTTATTGTGTTATCCTGGTAGAACATGGTCGAAAGAATCAAAAGTTGTGTCGAATTACTTGAGCGAAATTTTTCAAATGGAACTGAATGTGTAGTCAAAGCGTTGAAAAAATAAAATGCCAAATACAAGAAAGAATTGTTTTATGTAGCACGTTTTATTACCGGCGAGTGGTC
Source organism: Pseudolycoriella hygida (assembly GCA_029228625.1). Taxonomy (NCBI): domain Eukaryota; kingdom Metazoa; phylum Arthropoda; class Insecta; order Diptera; family Sciaridae; genus Pseudolycoriella; species Pseudolycoriella hygida. The sequence goes on from CM055403.1 coordinate 109,209,665, forward strand.
ACAGTTCTGTGAATTTCTTTTGCCTTTATTAGTAGTAAAAAGCAAGTAATTTGTCTTTATAAAAATAAAAATTGCATTATGCGTTCGTTTTGATTACCATCAACACGCAAACACAAGTGTCATGTCAAAATGACATAAACGCCATTGTTTGCAGTGATCACATCACATTTGCTGGCTCATAGTGCTGCAATCATTTCGAACGAGCAGCTCTAGCTTGAAGATGCTGCTTTCATAGGGTTAACTGAGAATATCCAACACATTCAGCAATTCTAGTTTTTTCATGCACTAGAATGATACTTCGTCAAGTGCATGAAACTACTGGATCTTGAGTCCGAAGTTGCAACAAGTAGAAGACTGCCTTTTCGGCTAGGAAGCCTGGGATCAAAAAATGATGTAAGGCAATGTTAAATAATTTTCAATTTGACAACAGGCTACGTACTTTATCATGGTTCGACGGCACAGAGTAGGCAGCCTGGTGCCAAAAATTTAAGCATATCACTATGACGGCACTGACGAATGATTCACAACGCATCAATTTTTATCTTGGCACCAGGCTATGCTCGTTTAAATGTCGTTAGAAACAACCAAAAAATTCTCCACCAAATAATTTGTTTTACGAACGCCCAATTACTAATGGTAGTTCACCTGGTTGAAGGCTCGTGTTTCATAAACAACCAAAATGAAAAAATGACCAAAATTTCATCGAAATAACCAAAAAACATGTGTAAACCTAAAATGTAATAATTAGCCCTTTTGGTTATTTCCAAAATTTGATAATTTCTTTTTGGTCAATTCTTAAGGACAATGCGATACCGAAATAGTTTTTCACATCAGTTTCACGACGAATGACGACGAAATGATGATGTTTTTACGACGTCTGTAACAATGGTAACATTTGTTTGAAAATATGTGCAGTGAAAAGTGTACTGAGGTGACAATCGGTATCAGAATACAGCAAAAACTGCAAACGTCCGTCGGTCGTAAGCATACCACTTGAGTATTATGAAGTCGCAAAATTATGAAAAACTACATTTTTTATGACTTCTTTACAGGTGTTGCAAAATCGATTCCTAAATTGTAGCATTAGGTGAGATTTCTCTGGCACTTCTTAATTTTTTACGGTTTTTTCGGTGGATTTGTATTGGTGTCGTCATTTTTTATTTTTTGATCACTTTATTTTATTTTTAATGATGGAGTTGTTCCTAGATCAGATACCTTTCGGTATTATGACTGATTTTCTAGCACCTCGGTTTTCCGATTTATTCAAAATATTTTCCTCATGAGTGAGGAGTTACAAGGTCAGTTACTAAATTTTTGGATTAGAGCCGATTTCTCTACCCTCCCCATGCTTCGCTTTATTTTATTTTATCTATTTACCTTGAACGAAAATGTTTCATTTATCCGTCTAGACTATTTTCATTTATCTCGATATATCTCTTCTCGGTAGATAAAATGCTGTATGCAGATCTAGTTAAATTGTTATCTTGACTTGTGGGCACGACGAACGAATCTCGCAAAAAAATTCAAATCACGGGCAAATATTTGTAGTAAATTATAGTATACATCACATGCAAAGTTGAACGTTCTGCTGTGTAGCAACTTACCTCGCAACTTACCCCGTTTCACATTCCGAGAACTCTGGCAATTTGACATGTAGTGTTTGGAGAAAAATCATAAAAATTAATTTTCAGATTCATTCTTCTGATTTTTTTAATTCAACCTGAAAAATCGATAAAACTTAATGTAAAAAGAAAAGAAATAAAATTTTTATGAAAAGGAGTAACTTTGTGTGTAATTCAAGACTAAACGCCGGTATGAAGTTTAACAGAGATGCTTTTATTCAGATGATGCTACGGGAAAGACTAAAAAAAGTATATACAAAAGAATAAGAGCTGACACGGGTCGCTGCTATGTGCTTCGTTTTATAGAGAAACGTGTTGATGATACATTTCACATAACAAAATTTTTTGTTGGACTCGTACGAAGTACAAAAGTCCTATACGTTTACTAAAACATTTTTTTTTTGTAACATGGGGTAGATCAAGGTGGGAGTGAGGGGATGCATCTATTATCGTCTAGAGATGACGAATAAACAATAAAAAGAATGTCCGTCTGTCCGTCCGTTTGCAATTTTTTTTCCAAACGCTCCTGAGTAAATAAAACCATGCGATTTGAGACTGAAATTGAGACTGTTTTTGTGTATGGCACTGAGTACTGTATTTTCGAACGTTTTAGACTGTTTTGAGACCGTCATCATCATTAAAAATGATGAGTATGCTCATTTTTGCCTCAATTAATAGACATTTTTCTTGTGTTTGAGACTGTTGAGACTGATGAGTATACTCATTTAGAGACTATTTGAGATTGTTGAGTATACTCATTTTGAGACTATTTCACACTGTGGCACCCTGTACATGTAACATTAAATTCGTTCGCAAGAAATAACGAATGCACTCATTATCGAGTGACATATTATTGTCATTGAAAGTTAGCGCAAGTTAACGCATTAGTCCGTAAGATCAGTCGATGTATAAATACGAGTTGTTTATATGAAATAAACGCATTCTCACTTGTGGACTCAAGCTGAAAACATCTTTCCTTTTCTACGCTTCCCACAACTGGTGACCCTAACGTTCAATAAGTTCGCTCCCGTAAAACGGTGACATTCAACTTTCGAACTCTACTCGGTCATTAGACACTAGAACAAAATTTTGTTTTTCTTGTCGGCTAAGGAATATCCCTTGAGTTATCTCATAAAATTTTCCTTACTTGAACTATTAATTATACACTATGGCTAACGAAGAACAAACTTCTAACGTTCCGCCTGTGAATAGTGGAGTCACAAATAGTCAGCACAATGTTAACCGCATTCAGCTGAAAGTTCCGCCGTTCTGAAAAAAAAAATCCAGAACTTTGGTTCCATCAATTAGAGGCCCAATTTAATACGTCTAACATTACGACAGAGACGACGAAGTTCAATCATGTCGTAGGCGTAATTGAAACGGACGTGCTTGACTATGTCAGTGACATAGTTCTCACTCCTCCTGCTTTGGTTCCATACCAAACAATAAAAAAAAGGTTAATCAAGCAGTTCGCTGCTACTGACTACCAAAAACTCAAGTCTCTGCTTGAAGAGCTCACCCTCGGCGACCGTAAGCCAAGTGATTTACTCCGTAAAATGAGGGAGTTATCATGCGGCAAAGTAAATGATGAGTTCCTGCGAACTCTTTGGTTACAGAGACTTCCCACAACCATTCACACTGTGCTAGCTACTAACGCATCCGCACTGAATGAGTTATCGGTATTGGCTGACCAAATGTCCGAGGTCAGTCAAACTGCCGCCTCTGTGCAAGCAGTGGGCACGGCATCAAACTTTTCACTCGAGGACCTTGGTAAACTTGTCTATAAGCTGGAGTGCAAAATCGATAGTTTCGAAAAACTCTATCGTGAGCCTAATAAAAGTAGTAGACAAGGCAAGACAAGTCGTTCTCCGACGCCAGCAAGAGCGTCGTCCGTCTCGAAGAATAAGCTCTGCCACTACCATAAACGTTTTGGTAAAAAGGCGAAACGCTGCAAAAACCCTTGCAGTTGGGTAAACAAAAAGTCGGGAAACTAAGCGGCCGATCGAACGCGGCATTCGATCACGGACCAACCCTCTGTCGCCTTTTTGTTAGTGAAAAAACATCCGCACGAGATTTCTTAATAGACACTGGGGCCGACATTTCCGTCATCCCACCAACATCACGAGAGAAGCAAAATGCATCATGTCTTTTTAAGCTTTCCGCCGCTAACGGCTCGCCTATAAAGACATTCGGAAGCAAGTTAATCACCCTAAATCTTGGTTTACGACGTCCAATTAAATGGATTTTCGTCATTGCAGACGTGCAATCGCCAATCATAGGTTCTGATTTACTTAAAAAGTACGATCTACTCGTTGATGTTAAAAATGGCAGACTCGTGGACAATTTGACCAAAGTAACCGTTCACGGCAAATATGTCCAGACTAACGCATCGATTCAGGTTAAAACACTTACCAATATCAACGTGTATCATGCGTTAGTACAAGAGTTTCCTGCACTTTTAGATCTACCTTCATTTAAAAATGCGACAAAAAAGCATAACGTTCAACATAAAATTGTCACGAACTGTCAACCAATTTTTTCAAAGCCACGACGTCTCAACCCTGAAAAACTGAAAATAGCTAAATCAGAATTCGATTCAATGCTTAAGCTAGGCATTTGCCGGCCTTCGGACAGCCCATTAGCTTCACCCTTACACATGGCTCCTAAAACGGCCGGTAGGTGGAGACCATGTGGCGACTACAGGCGACTAAATGCCCATACTGTACCTGACCGTTATCCGATCTCACACATCCAGGACTTTAATAGCTTCCTGGAAGGCCGGTCGATTTTCAGTGTTATTGATCTTGTCGGATGAAAGAAAAACAATTGAGAAATGTATGAATTGAAGGAGGCGATAAGTGCTTTACAACTGGTCTAAGGAGACGTAGAAAAAGAACGAAGGAAAAAGATCATTGTATAAAATTAGTTTGGAAAAAATAAAGAAAGTAAAAAAAGGGATAACATCCCGAAGTCATTCTTTTAATTACAAACAAGACTTTTCTTCAGCAGATAGACCTCTGTCCATATGAATCCCTTTAAACTGACTCCAAAAGGCAAGCCAGTTTTTCGGATTTCCGTCGAATTCCATCAGTTTCAATTTCGGCAGCTTATATCTTTTTGGCTCATTACCATCGACGTGACGAACCTTACTACTTTCGATTTCAAAAATCAAATCCATTTTGCAATTGATTTCAATCCACTTGTCTCGAAATTCCTGAACGTCGTTAAATTCTTCATTCATTTCCTCCTGTGATCTGTCTTGTTGTACTAAAACGTCCCAAATTTCATTATCGAATTTTTCCAAACTAATAAAACGATCTTCCGTTCTTCTCCATAACATTTTTAAAAGGTTTCGATCTGCCACTTCCTCCTTTTCTAATTCGTCCTCCAATGAATTCGCACTTTTCAAAAACGAATCACGAATTGAATCACGTTGAATCATTATTCGCGACATATTTTCATGAAAATTACGTTTTCTTGTGTTAAATTGTTCAAATTATTTCAACGAAATCATTTAATTACCGACTGCGCCACTTGTTTGTAATTAAAAGAATGACTTCGGGATGTTATCCCTTTTTTTACTTTCTTTATTTTTTCCAAACTGATTTTATACAATGATCTTTTTCCTTCGTTCTTTTTCTACGTCTCCTTAGACCAGTTGTAAAGCACTTATCGCCTCCTTCAATTCATACATTTCTCAATTGTTTTTCTTTCACCCGACAGATCTAGTCAGAGCATATAACCAAATTCCCTTAGCGGAGGAGGACATACAAAAAACAGCTCTCGTTACGCCATTCGGCCTATTCAAATTTCCGTTTATGACGTTTGGCCTGTGCAACGCTGCTCAAACCTTCCAACGCTTTCTAAATAGTATCATTCAAGGTTTAGACTTCTGTTTTGCTTACCTTGACGACATTTTGGTCGCATCAAGAAGCGAAGAAGAACATTTACAGCACCTACGCATACTGCTGGGGCGTTTGAATGACTATGGCATTGTTATTAACATGGACAAATGTGTTTTCGGCAAGCCAGAAGTTGATTTTTTGGGTTACACAATAAATAAATATGGAACTAGACCATTGCAATCCAAAGTCTCGGTAATCCTGAACTTCAAACAACCGGATACCGTGAACAAACTGAAACGTTAAATCGGTATGTTGAATTATTACCGTCGTTTCTTACCCTTGGCTGCTCAAACGCAAATTCCACTGCTTGATTGCATCAAAGGTAACATAAAAAATGACAAA
>CM055403.1:109216033-109230059 GCA_029228625.1 Pseudolycoriella hygida
GCTACGGACTGGAGTCAAGTGGACGACAACACCAATTCCAGCTCATCTTCATCCAGTTCTTCATCGAGTTCTTCTGAATCCGATTCAGAACATGTGGAATAATATTTAAATAATATTTCTTTTTTTGTATTTCGCGGAAACAGTGAACTTTGAATTCTAATTTTTTATTTTTTTTATTTTTCCGCGAAATAAGCTAAAATTAATTATACATAATTTCTATAAATTTCTTAGCTTCACTACGGGGGGAATTATGTGGCACCCTGTACATGTAACATTAAATTCGTTCGCAAGAAATAACGAACGCACTCATTATCGAGTGACATATTATTGTCATTGAAAGTTAACGCAAGTTAACGCATTAGTCCGTAAGATCAGTCGGAGTATAAATACGAGTTGTTTATATGAAATAAACACATTCTCACTTGTGGACTCAAGCTGAAAACATCTTTCCTTTTCTACGCTTCCCACAACACTGTTGAATATGTTCATTTCGATGCTATTTGAGATTCTTGAGTATGCTAATTTTGAATTGCAGTTTGAGACATTTTTGCCGCCAATGATACTGAAAGTTTTTCATTTTGTTCGTAGATGCCGCCACGTACGTTTTTCTTCACAATTCGCGATTAGTCTGAAATTGTATTAGAAAGTTGTTATTTTTTTATTTTTACTTACTTTTTCTGGTCAACCATCTAACTACTAACCGCGCCGAATGATGCTTAACTTTGCTTGTGGACCGCCAACGACGTAACTCATGTTGCTAAATTGCACATGCGTATTTGTAGTCTTATTTTGAACCGACGTTGCGAAAGGATATGAGACTGTTGAGTGTACTCATTTTCGTTTAAAATATTTTTCACAATCTTATTGAGGCTTTTGAGAATGTTCAGCATGCACAATTGTGAAAAATATGTTTTGCTGAATTGAGCATTGTTCAACAGTCTCAAAAGCCTCGATAAAATTGTAAAATATTTTTGTCGAAAATGAGTACACAGTCTCATTGGCTAAAAAAAGTATTTTTGACAATTGAGCATGCTCAACAGTCTAAAAAAGTGTCGAAATGAGCATACTCAGCGATCTCAAATAGTCTAAGTGAGTGTGCTCGATGACCTCAGTCTAAATCTCAAAAAAAAAAAAAAATTAAAATGAGTGCACTCACTGGTCTCATTAATGATGGTTTTATAAAAAAAGCGAAATTGAGTACTTCTGAGTTTTTTTTTCAAAAATTGAGACTGATTTGAGGCTGTGAGTACACCGATCAGCCTAAATTTTTCTTTCCCTTAAAGATACATGCCTAAATGCCTCCCATGATTCAAGTTCGAAGATGAGCAAAATCGCTCAAGTACTCGGACATGAATTTTCGAGAGTCGGGGAAACTTTTCTGAGAATATCTCAGCAAGCATAGCACCGAAATTGATCATTTTGGTTTGATCTCTCAAAACTGGAAAAATGATTTTTGTAAAAATCGGGTCAGTGGTCTGTGCACAGGGACCAGTGGAAGTGCCATATACGAAAACAGATGGTTTTTCGTCTATATTTACTTAACTAAATTTTTGAGGAAATAACTTCAGTAGAATTGGACGGGATGACACATATCTTTAAAACTTCTCCCTCCCCCCCCCCCCCCTTATCTTCAACGGAGTCCTGGTAGAGTATTCGGAATAGGTTAAGGATCTGTGTTTGGCAATCTGTTAAGCTGGCACGCGCATGTTCGTGCAATCGCGACGAGGATCTTTGCAGATCTTCGTTGCCTTTGAGCTAATAACACGTGTGTAAAAAGTCTTTGCAGTTATTAAAACCTGTATAATTTGGAATATGGATGAAATATTTCAATTCTAATGATGTAGATTTTGAACTGGGCCATGAATGTCTGAAACCCACACCTTAAATGTTTACAAACACTTCTGTACTCAAAGTTTGACAATATTTCTTCAAGGACTTTAAAATATCTTTGGAAGACTTATTTTTTACAACCTCCAGCTTGATCCTTTCGTTCGATCGTTTTTCTACGCTTTCAGCTTTCATACCCAAAAATTTGATTTCCTGTACAAAAATACGCCATACATCCCATAAAGTCAAATTTTTGCGTTGTGAAAGCTGAATGAAGAGAAAAACTATAACACTGGGGGGTCCGGCATTTGTGACGCATTTTTTTAATCAAAAATGAAAACATTTCAAAAAATTTTTTGCTTTTCAAAGCTGTAAGCGTCACCCAAATTGATATCAGTCATTTTGGAAGAAGAAACAAAGAGACTTGCGTCACGTTTGGGTTTTTATTATGATAAGACATTTCACAAACAGCTAAATACATAGTCGATGAGTCTCAAGAATTGTTGTTTAACTTTAATTGTTTGTTTTAGAAATTATTATTGGACCCGTGCGAAGTACAAAGGTCCTATACGTTTACTACAAACAATTTTACTGTAACATTGGGTAGATCGAGGTGGGAGGGGGGATGCATCTATTATCGTCTAGAAATGACGAATCCGCAATAAAAAAAATGTCCGTTTGTCTGTCCGTCTCCACCTTTTTTCCAAACGGCTCAACCGATCTGCCTAAACTTTTTTTCCCTGAAGGGTACATGCCTCCCATGATTCAAGTTCGAATATGAGCAAAATCGATCAAGTGGTTCCGGAGATAGGGTCGAGGAAGTGACCAAGAACATGGTTTTTTCGAGGGTCGGTGAAGCTTTTTCGTAAATATCTCAGCAAGTATAGCACGGAAATTCCTCATTTTGGTGTCAAATGAAAGCACTTGATGTCACAAAACTGGGAATCGGTTCAGGGATCTGGGCTTTGGAACCAATGGAATGGACGAAATTGGGATTCTTGCCCATTTACGAAACCAGTTTTTCGTCTAAGTATGCAATATGGAGATTTACTGTCGAAGGCAAAGTTGTAGAGAATTAAATTTAAGCGAACATGTGTTTCAGGGTTTTGGGGAAATATGGCCCAATCCTGGCATATGGCCACTTCCATAATTGGGCAGGATGACCCAGATCTCTAGAACTAAGAGAGTTAGAAAGTTGGTTCCAAAGGTGAAGTTGTAGAGAATTATCTTTAAACGAACACGTGTTTCAGGGTATTGGGGAAATTTGGCCCAATCCTGTTATATGGCCACTTCCATAATTGGGCAGGATGACCCGGATCTCCAGAACTGTGAGAGTAACAAAGTTGGTTCCAAAGGCGAAGTTGTAGAGAATTAAGTTGAAGCGAACACGTGTTTCAGGGCTTTGGGGAAATGTAGCCCAATCCTGGTATATGGCCACTTCCATATTTGGATAGGATGACCCGGATCTCCAGAACTGTGAGAGTTGGAAAGTTAGTTCCAAAGGCGATGTTACAATAAAATTGGTTGTGGTAAACTGCCCTACAACAGTCGACTAGACTAGCAGAAATTTGCACAAGTCGAATAGACCTGGAGTTCGTATTTCAAAGTTGTGAGACTCGATTTGGCTAATCATATTTTGATTAGAGTGAGATCCGTTGGTTCAGTGCAGTGCAGGTTAAGTGCAAAATAAAAATAGAGAGATACCTGTTACCTTGGTCTTACAATTTATTTAAATCGGAGGTTGAGTTAGACTAATGACAATGATAACTGAAGTAGTAAAAAAGACGAAATTAGAATTCATTGGTCACTTAACGTTTGATAAATTCACGAGCAACTATATCCTTGGGCCATAGTTTACTATTGACTACAGAGCTGAAAATCTCAGAGTTAACAGTGGTACGAAACGATATAAAGGTAAGGCTATTCATATCTACATCGGGTGAGACCAATATCTTGCATGACACGTCTTCAGCCGACGATATTACCTTCTTCCGCAATAGATAATTGACAACCTTCATACATTTTGTGTTGCATAAATATTTTTTTGTATCGAGAGGCTGAAGCTTCGCTTTTTCTACTGTAAAGTGGATTCTACGGTAGATATATACATAAAATGTTTTTTACAGAAAATGTGTGAACTAAGATTTTATAAATGAATATTAGGTGAACTGCACTTCGATTGCATAATTTAACATATTTTGACGTTCTGGAAAACCAAATGATAGTCCGAACACTTTACTTGACCGTGAATTAATAAATAATTGAGAGGGTTTTTCTCGATTTTCCGGTCCAACGGGTGATAGAAACTTCGTTGTTAAGGTAATGAAAACTTGACTTTAAAGTTATTGTTTGTTTCTTTATTTAAGTAAATGTCGCGTATTTTTATATTTTTTAGAAAAATGTTTCATTGATGCTAAAGTCAAGTTTTTATTACTTTCAAACAACTGATGATGTAATCAATAAGATGCGAAACGTCTTAACAACGTAGTTTCTATCACCCGTTGGACCGCATAATTTAACATTCTGTGTGGCCGTTGTTGGAGGTCCTCGTTCGAATCGAGTAATTTTTGGTTGTAGTGGGTATTTCGAATTGTATTGGTAAATAAAGGAAAGAAATCTTCCGCAGTAGCCTCCCAGATGTAATTTACGCGGTTTATGCATGAAAAACATGGACATACCACTTTTTCGATTATGTTTCAGAATTTTTTTTTTTTAAATCGGTCAAGTTTCACTCGAGTTATCGTGATGACGGACAGACGGACGGACACAATTTGTTTGCAGATTCGTCATCTAAGGACTATCGGTGCTCCTCCCCTACCTCCCTCAAACATCAAACACCCACGTTGTTGCGCCGTAAAATTTGGTCTTATTCAATTTTACAACAGTATTGTGCATTCGACTATTTTCTGAAATTTTTCGTGATTTTCAGAGATTTTTTTGATTTTTTGTGATTTTTTTGATTTTTCGTGATTTTTTTGATTTTTTGTGATTTTTTTGTGATTTTTTTGTGATTTTTTTGAGATTTTTTGTAATCGGTACCCCCTTGCTCTCGACACGGTAATAGATGATATTGGGAAAGTGTTAGATTTTTGTGAATTAACAGGATTGTCATTAAACAAAAAAATGCTAAGTTTTTTTGTTGAAGATCAAACCAACATGTATTCTGAGATATCAGCATTACTGCCAGGGATGGATAAATCTACTCTTGATATATTAGACTTGCCAATTTTCGAGTCAGGTTTAGAAAAGATGTTGTCATCCAAAATCCATCGGTTAAAATTAATGGATGTTCGCGACGACTTGTGTATTTTTAGGAAGTCTTTAGGTAGTTGTAGGTTTAAATAATTACGAAATTCTAGGACATTGCCATTGCGTAATCATTTAAAAAATGTTGACATGATTTTCCGTTCAACTATTGAAGCGATTACGAATGTTAGGATTTCAGAATTTTCTTGGGATGAGGCTACTCTTCCTTTAGCTTTTCGGGGTTTAGGCATTCGAAAGGTTGAAGACTTCTAATATTACCGGTCTATTTATCATCTGTGTATTCTTCATCGGAATTGTTAAATAAGTTATTAGAAAAATTTAATGTTCAAATAATTGATAATAATATTTTAGAATTAGTTGAGGAAAATCCTCAAGATTTTATTCCATTATTTATTATTAACGAACAAAAGATGGAACAGAGAAATTGGGATCTTCCGAGGATCAACAGCAAGTTTTGCAGAATGTTTGATTCTAACCTGATTCTGAACCTGTTGCTCAGGCCAGACTACTTGCGTCATCTACTAATGAATCTTCAAAGTGGCTGCAGGTGGTCCCATCGATTAATTCAGGTTTGCTATTAGATAACAATTTTGCGAGAATTGCTGTTGGTCTTCGGTTAGGTTCTCAATTATGGAAGTACATAAATGCATTTGCGGTGTTATGGTCAAAAAGAACGGCTTGCATGGTTTGTCTTGCAGGAAAAGAAATCAGGAACAATTTATAGAAATAATAGGCTCGATGAAATTAATAAAATTATTTCTCACGCATTCTCTTCCGCAGGTTTTCCATGTATAATACAACCACCAGGAATTTCTAGGGATGATGGTAAACGACCTGATGGTATGACTCTAATTCCATGTAGTCATGGGAAGTCTCTTCTTTGGGATGTTACGGTTTGAGTTAGCTCCTTCTTATATTAATTAATCTTCGAAGAAAGCGCGTTCAATAGACGATAAAGCGGAAAGATTTAAGCATAATCATTATATATCTTTAAAGGAAAACTATTTATTAACTCCTGTTGCTTTTGAAACTCTAGGTTGTATAAGTACAGGAACGAAGAAATTTATGGGTAAATTAGGGTCATTGATGAGGACAGCTTCTGGGCAATCACGTTCAAAAGATTTCCTATTACAGAAGATTTCAGTTGCAATTCATAGAGTCAATTCGGCATGCATCGTGGTAACAATAGGGAAAAATAGAATAGATGACTTTTATTTGTTGTTGAAAAGATCGTTTTTCTACTGGCTGCGCCAATGTGAACAGTCTTTTTTTCGCTTAAATAAAAGTTTACTATCTAAAAAATTTTTTTAAACAAGTTTCTCTAAATTAAACAATGAATTTAGAGAAATTGACTAATCATTGTGATTTTGTTCGAAATACCTTGCGCTCGAACGTTAGGAGCAGCTATTCATCACTTTTCTTCATCACCCAAGATTCGCATCCGTAGATCAATACTGGACGAATAAGTGTTTTGTAAATATGGCACTTCGTTTTCTCCAATATTAACTTTGAGCGTACAACTGTTTGATTAGATCATAATAGCATCTGCTTGCTGCCATGGTGCGTCTGTGAATTTCAGGTGTGTTGTCACCATCTGACCCTATCAGCGATCCAAGATAGATGAACTCATCCACTACCTCGAGGTTGAACTCTCCAATGCATATTTTGTCTCCCTGTTTATTGGCTACAGGATTCGGTTCGGTGTTCACTTACTTGGTTTTAGATTCGTTTATCATCAAACCCATTCTCTCAGCTTGGATTTTCAGATTTGTGAAAGTGTCAATAATTTTGCTGCTGCATGCGTACGACTGGCGAGATCCAAGTCTTAAGCAAAGCCCAGATGGAGCCAAGTTAAAGAGTAAGCAAAGATGGAGCGTCTCCATTCTTCAATCCTTCTCTAACAGCAAAAGGAGTTCTTGTGCGTACAATATTATCGTCTCACAGACATAATATTTTCAATACAATAATAAATTAATATCGTCCCCGCTACAGTAATATCATTCAGCCAAAAATCATAGCGTGCCAAACCACCTGGTATTGTAGGTATCGTCATGCCGACAGAGAGAGAGATACACTTATTGAAGATAAAATGCGCTGCTTACATAACTTAAGTAGCCTAATAACACAGCGTATCAATCAATCCAGTGGATCATTGCAAGCTTGTGATCGATTTCACTTTATTTTTTGATTTTCTTCCTTTCTAGCACTATGGTTGTTAATCGTACCGCCGAGAAATATATTGTCCCGAAGTTAAAAATGTCGTCTTTTGGCCGATTCTCACATTTTTGCCTAGTTGATTTCAATCGTCTTCATCTGTCGCTTGTAGTCTGTTCGACATTCTTCAGTATAAGATTCGAACAAAAACTCAGAGAGTTACAATGAAATGAAGTTGTCGCGTGACACCAGGCGTTTAGTTTTATAAGAGAAGAAGACTCATCATTTGCTGCGAGCTGGCAAATTATGTTCCACATTTTCCGGAATAAAAAGACCTTTTAAGGATATGAAAGTCAACCAAATCTTTTCCTGTCATTTTGAAGATTTGCTAAATGAAAAAAATGGTCATTGGCGTATAAGAAACTATCCTTTATATTCTCATAGTTTAATTCAGATTGTTACATGAAAATGCTAACGTAAAATTAAAAGTGTTTTGTAAAAATTTTGAGGAAATGCTGGCACAACGAAAGACAAGGTTATCGAAACTTTTTAATCCAAGCCATCATCCTGAAAATCAGCTGATCGTTTCGGAGCTCCTGTACCTTCACCCGAATTGGGCATTCCCATACCACCCATTCCTCCCATGCCACCCATTCCTCCCATACCACCCATTCCTCCCATTCCTCCCATACCACCCATTCCTCCCATACTACCTGCTCCCATTGATTTTCCAACTAGTGACACCAGTTTCATGACCTTTGGATTATTTTGGTATTTCATTATATTTCCTGGATTAGTCATTATGTCTTGGAAAGCCGCAGCCACTTCTGGATCACGGAAGGCTTCTAATATTTCGGGATCTGAAAATGGAGGCATTCCACCCATTCTGCCTCCCGTTTTCTCATCCTTCTTTGATTCTTTGCTAGCTTTGGCTTTAGCTTTTTCGTTAGCCTTTTGAGCTCTTCGTACGCGCTCCTGTCGTTCACGTAAATCTTTTTCGGCCTTCTTTCTCTCCAGTTTCACACGATGGGCTTCAATTTTTTTAGCATTCGGTGTTACTTCCCGCAACCACTCATCGGCCTCTTCATCGAAATCAATTTTGCACGCCTGCCGTAAATCTTTAGCCGAACTTTCCCAATTTCCCAGCAATCGGTGTGCACGACCACGGAATTTGTATGCAGCGGCTGAATCAGAATTCAATTCCAATGCTCGGTCACAATCTTTTATGCAAGCATTCGGCTTGTTTAGCTTCAAATACGCCTGGCCACGCTTTGCGTAGAACAGTGCATTTGTTGGATTTATTTTTATCGCTTCAGTGTACAACGAAATGGCTTCATCGATTTTACCGTCCACATAGGCTTTATTCGCGTTCGCTCGAATGTCACTAGATTGATCTAGTTCTTCCTCGTTCGGTGTTCTCGTTGCATCACCCATTTCCTGAGAATCATCCAAAGTATCCGGTTCAACGCATCCGTCCCGGTCAATTTCAATGTCAGACTCTGGCTCGCTTTCTACTTTTTCCGGTTCGGATTCGGAAAAAGAATCTGGTTCAGAATCCGCATCGGCTGCGGTAGTGGTTTGTGGTCTGAAATGCAATTTCTTCAATGACAAGAATTACGAATCAAATCAATTTGGACTCACTCTGGTTTACGGAATGAAGAGTCAGTTGGAATTGTACCACCCATTTTTTCTACGAACGCTTTGAAGAAACTCAATTGTGGTAGATTTAAAAGACCTGGATTCGCTGAACACACCTCGACAAACATTTTCAATTTCTTCAATTCATCTTCGTTGATTGGACAAGCCATTGTTATGTATATCGCTGGAACATGCGAATGGATTACAAAGTTGATAACAAAAGTTCAACGCGAAGACATTAACATGACTTTCTCCCAAAATACTGCGACGCATTTGACAATTTATTACAAATCTCTGGTTTTCTACTTACGTTTAAGTTGCAAAAATAGCTGGAAATTATTTAAGAACAATTTACGAGTCTCGATTAGAAACTTTAAGCCAGAATGATAATCTTTTTATGCCGGTGTGGCCTCGAATGTTCCAATAGGTTCCAATACACCGAGAAAATTAAAGCAAAACAATAATTAGATTTTGTAACGTGAAGTTGGCGTTGATGTGTAGCTTGTATAGTCGGGTCTGTCGCAGTCGTTACTGTAGTTCACACACACAGCGCATACTCACATTAAAATATTATATTGCATATTGTTACTATTGAAAAGCTTCATCGATAAAATTTTATTATTATTATTATTATACATTTATTGTCAAACGGTTTCACAAAGAACAGAATTTACAAAATTTTGTTTAAAAAAAATTTATGAAACTATGCTGACAAGTAATAAACTTAAGTATGTACATTGAAAATCATGCGGGAAACAAGCAACGCGGAAGTGGCAACAACCCAGTCGACCCGTCGGAGTCACTACCACACTCTGCTTCATATGACTTTTTCCATTAATTAATCGGAAAGACGACTGAAATGAAACGGCAAAAACGACCAGTCGTACGGCCTATGCAACCATCGTCAGTGACAAATTGATGATTTTACCCTGGAACGAAAGTTTTGGCGAGTAAGGCTGTTTTCATAGATATTAGTAAAACTTTCGAAATCTCTACAAATAGCGGCTATAGGCTCATTAAAACCGTAATCGGTTCTATGAGGAGGAGGCCGAAACATGCTCACGGCACGCATTCCATATGAATGGACTGGCACGTGACGATAAGATTCAAATTTGGCACATAGGTCAGGTGCATTAATCACTCCCTTTATCACGTCATAAATGAAGAACATCCGGCTAACCTTACGCCTGTCAGAGAGACGATCTAAGCCTATGACCTTACGTCTTTCGTCGTACGGCGGGAGCTCGAAACGCGAATTCCTTTTAACAGTCCGCCGGAGCGCAAACAAAACAAATTTCTTCTGGATCGACTCGATGTCGTCGCTAAGCGATGCTGACGATGGACTCCATACTACTGAAGCATATTCTAAATGGGATCTGACATGGGCGTTAAACAGAATTGACAGGCAACGCAAATCAACGAAATCAGCACAAATCCTCTTGAGAAACCCAAGCATAGAATAAGCTTTCGCTATCTTCTTGTCAACATGGGCTTTGAGGTTCAGTTGAGTATCCATAACGACACCAAGATCTGAGATCTCCATAACTCTCTCCAAGTCGACACCACCAATAGAATAGGCAAAAACAGTCGGGTTCCTCACGCGATAAAAGGACATCGCTTTACACTTAGCGACATTGACCGACATGAAATTCTTTTGACACCACTCGGAAAAAGCGTCAATATCATGTTGAAGGTCTAGTGCGTCAGATACGCTGCTGATGGTGTGGAAGATCTTTAAGTCATCAGCAAACATGCTACATCTGGCCTTTTTGAAAACACTAGCCACGTCGTTAAAATATAGAACAAACAGCAAAGGACCAAGGTGACTTCCTTGGGGAAGTCCGGATGACACGACAAATGAACTTGACCTATAGTCAAGAACTTTCACGTACTGCTCTCTGCCCAATAAATAGGACCCGATCCAATCAACCATACACTGTTGAAACCCAAGTTCATAGAGCTTTTTCAACAGACAACTGTGACGAACCTGGTCGAAAGCCTTTCGAATGTCGGTGTATATCGAGTCTACCTGAGATCTGGACTCGATCACGTTCAGGGTGTGGTTTTAGAGTGAAATTCGTAAGTATACTTATTGTTTTTACTACAAATCAGAATTATGACTAAATTTAAATTTCAGCGTGAAAACTAATTGATAGCATTTGTATTCCGGAATGCTGTTTGTTCATTCAAAAAAGAAAGGAAATAATCAGTATAAGCGTGAGTTTTCATGGCTGTGTATTTATTTGAAAATATAATGTGTACGACACTATCAAAGCTATACAAATTCGTCGTAGGTGTTTTTGCATTATATTTTCCTCATTGAACAAATATTTGTCTTGGCAATTTGTTGATAAAAAATCGAAAACAAAAAAAAAATGTTTATCGCGAGATTTAGCTTCGCGAAAAAATTCCGCAACACGTTGGATCATGGCCGTGCAAAGTTTTTACAAATTCACTCTTTACTTTCTAAAGAAACCGAAAATTACGAAAAAACTTTACGAGTGATTCCCCGGTGGAGATATTCAGAAGCCGGTACTATGTTCACACTTTGGTTGCGATAAGTGATTTAGTGAAATGATGAAAAAAGTCAGCCGTAACAATAGAACAAACTATTATCCCAAAAAAATCATTACCTTAGAACTTAAGGACATCGTAAATTTATTTTTGCAACGCACAATCGATTTTCGACTGTTTTCGATGTTGTTCACGATGCGGTAACGCGATCAAAATCGAAACAGTTTCCAATTTTTTTAAGAGTGTGAGGGGAAGTGAAACAAATTTACACCTTGTAACAATATGACTTTTGAAATTTGATACATGTGCTGAAATGTACCCCTCCGTTGCTATGATACGACGTTACAATGTCGTATGTGTGCATTGCAATCTGATCAAAAATTGTTTGTACACTGTAAAATATAATGGTTTCTGTGGAGTGAATTTTTTAAGTTTGGTTGTTATTTTCTTCTCAATCGATTTGTTTGTTGCAAAAAGCTGTGTGTCCACCTCGTTGCGATACTTGATTTTTTCAGCATACGTCCTAAATATTGTCCAACTCGCCTTTGGCTCGTATGGACAATATTAGGACTGATGCTGAAAAAATCAACGTATCGCAACATGGTCGACAAACTACTAAATATTGCGTGATCAGAAAATCGAGATTTTTCCAAGGCAATTGCTGCTTCAATTTTCGAAAGCGCACCTTTATTACAACTGTAACTTTAACAAAGTAATTTGATTTATTTTTAGGCTTCATTTGTTTCGAAAATCACCTAAAAAAAATGCAATATTGCAATAAATATCAATAATTAAACATCTGCAGAGAAATAAATACTTTTCTGAAAATGTTTGTAGATTTCCATTTAATAACGTTTAAGTGAAGTACTTTTATGTGTGTAGGAAGCGTATACAACTCTAACTGAAAGACATTTACCTTCCATTGATCTTCCAATCGACCAAACAATCAGAATCTCTTTCTCAACAAAAACCATCACATCGATGTTCACAAATGCGTAACGTTCCACTCGTACTTCAAAGGAGCCGTTCATAAATTACGTAACGCAAAAAATGACAATTTTGGACCCCCCCTTCCCCTGACACGCTAGTGTCACGCAAGCCTGTTGTTCGGAAAATTTTGAGTTCTAAATCTGTCACTGCGGTTGAAACCTTCCGAATTGTGATAAGGCATGACACAAATGTTATTTTGATTTATTCAATTTATTTAAATGCGATATGGAATCGCGCTCCTCACTGTGCCCTCAACAATCTACTTCTGCTACAAAAGAAAGCCTTACGAAATATATATGGTCTAGGAATTAGGGACTCAGTGAAGCGTTATTTTAATCGTTCCATCTTACCTATCAGTTATTCCAACCTCTATCAAACAACAGTGCTAATATTTTCACTCAAAAATGATTTGATTAAGCATGACATGTGCATTCAAGTGAACTCAGATGTACACGGGTACTTTACTAGAGGTAGTGGTCATGTGGTCTTCTTCACCCTTCATTTTCACGTTCTCAGTTTGGACAGCACGCAATCACGAATTATGGTTTTCGTTTTTATGATGAGTTACGTGGAATCTTTCATTCCATTAGTAATCTAGTTCATTTCAAAGATATTAAAAGATAAAATATATTAAAGAACATTTGATAAATAGATTTCAGGACTCGTTCATCACTTGTTGTTATTATTTTTTCTTTCTTTTTGGACCCGTACGAAGTACAAGAGGTCCTATACGTTTACTACAAACTATTTTATTGTAACATGGGGGAGATCGAGGTGGGAGGGGGGGGGGGGGAATGCATCTATTATCGTCTACAGATGACGAATCAGCAATAAGAAAAATGTCCGTCTGTCTGTCTGTCCGTCTCCACTTTTTTCCCAAACGGCTCAACCGGTCAGCCTAAACTTTTTTTCCCTGAAAGGTACATGCCTCCCATGATTCACGTTCGAAGTGGCTCCGGAGATATGGTCGAGGAAGTGACCAAAAACATGGTTTTTCGAAGGTCGGTGAAGCTTTTTCGCAAATATCTCACCAAGTATAGCACGGAAATTCCTCATTTTGGTGTCAAATGAAAGCATTTGATGTCACAAAACTGGGAAAAAAAATTTATGGGAATCGGTACAGGGGTCTGGGCACTGGGACCAATGGAATGGACGAAATTGATATTCTTGGCCATATACGAAAATAGTTTTTCGTCTATATTTCCTTAACTATGTAAAATGGAGATTTACTGTCAAAGGCAAAGTTTTAGAGAATTAAATGTAAGGGAACACGTGTCTCAGGGTTTTGAGGAAATATGGTCCAATCCTGGTATATGGCCACTTCCATAATTGGGCAGGATGACCCAGATCTCCAGAACTACGAGAGTTAGAAAGTTGGTTCCAAAGACGAAGTTATAGAGAATTAAATTTACGCGAACACGTATTTCAGGGTTTTGGGGAAATATGGTCCAATCCTGGTATACGGCCACTTCCATAATTAGGCAGGATGACCCAGATCTCCAGAACTATGAGAGTTAGAAAGTTGGTTCCAAAGGCGAAGTTATAGAGAATTAAATTTAAGCGAACACGTTTTTCAGGGTTTTGAGGAAATATGATCCAATCCTGGTATATGGCCACTTCCATAATTAGGAAGGAT
>CM055403.1:109236186-109246576 GCA_029228625.1 Pseudolycoriella hygida
CATATCTCCGGAACCACTTCATCGATTTTGCTCATCTTCGAACTTGAATCATGGGAGGCATGTACCTTTCAGGGAAAGAAAGTTTAGGCTGATCGGTTGAGCCGTTTGGAAAAAAAAGTGGAGACGGACAGACGGACAGACAGACGGACGGACATTTTTTTTATTGCTGATTCGTCATATTTAGACGATAATAGATGCATCCCCCCAACTCCCACCTCGATCTACCCCATGTTACAATAAAATTGTTTGTAGTAAACGTATAGGACCTTTGTACTTTGTACGGGTCCAATAAACAATTCGTTCCACGTTAGAAAGTTAGCTACAACGGACTTTGTGGCTTCAAAATAGTCGTCGACGTTACAACTACCTACCAGGAACATCGAATACCAAAAAGTAAATTTTCATATGAGCAGATGTACAACATCAATGCAATCCACCGGAACTGAATTTTATTATTTAAAAAACATTCGAACTTTAAAATTTCATCACCATTGAAAAAAGTGTTAACGTTGTGCTTGTATGATCGAGCAGTAACTTTAAGTGAATTTGACGAAGAAATGAATTAAGGAAGGACATTATACCCGCGCACTAAACTGTCAGCTGATGAAAACGATAGTGATTCCGCTTTGAATCGAGTACCACATCTTCAGCGAGTACGTCGTCCCTATTCGATGCTTTAAGAAATTGGATCAGTGCAAAACCATTTCTATGTGTGGTAAAAATAATCTGTTTGGGAGATAGCAAGGTTTTCTTAATACATAAAAATATCGTGGGCTCTGCAGTACAGAGTCGAAGTTGATTCTTTCGCATTGTCCATTTTCCGGCTGTGATGGTACAGAATTCAAAGTTGCGCCGTACCGAAACTATTACGTGAAGAAAAAGACGTTGACGGCCTTTAGATGGCATTTATCTAACGTTCAATGACACTTATTGGAAATTGACGGTGCGATTGAGCTTAATGTTAGTTACAACGAACCCCAGATTTCGAACGGTTCGATTGACCTTGATGTTGCTGTAAACGAACCTCAGATTTCGAAAGGTACGATTGAGCTTGATGTTCCTGCAAACGAACAGATTTCAAACGATGAGAGCGATGCGGAAACCAGACGTATCGCACATGAAAGTCATAATGTTCTTTGAGTTCATAATCAATTTGAGCTGACCAGCAATACAAAATCAATCGCAAAGTCATATGCCGTTTTGTGCATCGTTAAAAATTTTATTTTATTCGTTTTCACAACTTGATTTGAAATCGTAATTTTTGATAAGTTACGTATGAAGGTAGTTTAACGCACTAGATGTGTGCGTTAAACTACCAGCATACGTAACGTGTATCAAACAACGTTTTTTGCAACGCACAATCGATTTTCGACTGTTTTCGATGTCGTTCACGATGCGGTAACGCGATCAAAATCGAAACAGTTTCCAATTTTTTTAAGAGTGTGAGGGGAAGTGAAACAAATTTAAAACTTGTAACGATATGACTTTTAAAATTTGATACATGTGCTGAAATGTACCCCTCCGTTGCTATGATACGACGTTACAATGTCGTATGTGTGCATTGCAATCTGATCAAAAACTGTTTGTACACTGTACGATATAATGGTTTCTGTGGAGTGAATTTTTTAAGTTTGGTTGTTATTTTCTTCAATCGATTTGGTTGTTGCAAAAAGCAGTGTGTCCACCTCGTTGCGATACTTAATTTTTTCAGCACACGTCCTAAATATTGTCCAACTCGCCTTTGGCTCGTATGGACAATATTAGGACTGATGCTGAAAAAATCAACGTATCGTAACATGGTCGACAAACTACTATTTTGCAATTCACCGACAAAAACGAGATTTTCTGTTAATATAAAAATTCAATTCAAGTAGTGCGTAAAAAAACCTTCATCGCACTAGTGTGTAAAAAACCCGTCATCGCACTAGTGCGTAAAAAAACCGTCATCGCACTAGTGCGGCAACATGACTTCATGCGACACCGAAGTGACGCACGAAAAAGCGAGTTTTTGTCGGTGAATTGCAAAAAATAGATTTCAAAAATCCTCTGCCTATGACTTCAGGAAGTCACCAACTCTCAAAGCGAAGACAAAGGCATATTTATAATGACATTAACAACATTACAGCAAGCACACGGCGACGTAAAGAAAATTAGTTTCAACGAACACTATTTATATTTTATATGTTTTTTCCGTTTTCCTATTTGTTATCTTCTACAATTACGATCGATAAATGAATACTAAACTACGAAACTACATTCATTTTTTTTTGAAAAATACTGAAATTGCAATAAAATTCATTAAATTCATGAAGATCGTGAAATTTCGCGAAAATTATGAAATTTCATCAAAATCGTGAAATTTCATGAAAATCGTGAAATTTCGTGGTACGTGTAATTGTAGAGGTTAGTGCACGACTTACCTACTTACTTAGAGCGGCCCTACAACCCATTAAGGGTCTTGGGCTTTTCCAACATGCTTCTCCAACCGGACTTATCCTCAGCTAACGTCTTCCAGCTGGTTACTCCCGCAGTTCTCAGGTTGGCAAAAGCTGCATCGCACCATCTGGATTTTGGTATGCCTGCACTGCTTTTGCCTTCCGGTTTGGTGATAAAAAGTTTCTTCGGGATACGATTGTCGTCCATACGCTGTACATGACCAAGCCATCGTAGTCTATTAATTTTTGTTGTTCTAACTATGTCTGGCTCCCCATAAAGCTGCATAAGCTCATGATTAAATCGTCTGCGCCATCTGGTCATATTTTCGTCATATACTGGTCCGAAAATTGTCCGCAGTACCCCTTTCTTTCGAACGTGAGCAGCGATTGTTCGTCTTTCTGAGTCATGCACCACATCTCCGACCAATACGTAACTATTGGTCTTATCACAGATTTGTACAGTGCGCATTTAGAGTTTCTGCTTACTGATTTGGACTTTAAAATTTTTATCAGGCTGTAATAACTCCGGTTGCCAAGAGTTATCCGTCTTTTGATTTCGTCCATGATTACGTTGTCAGAATTAAGCTGAGATCCAAGATATACGAACTTGTCTACCACCTTAAATGTGTATGTGTCAATTG
Source organism: Pseudolycoriella hygida (assembly GCA_029228625.1). NCBI lineage: Eukaryota > Metazoa > Arthropoda > Insecta > Diptera > Sciaridae > Pseudolycoriella > Pseudolycoriella hygida. The sequence continues at coordinate 109,239,263 of CM055403.1, forward strand.
TTACGCTTTGGTCATGTTGTCGATTCGATGGGGAGTGGGGAGATAATCATGTATTCGGTCTTTGTGTCATTAACCTTCAACCCGAGGTCGGTACCTTTTCTGTCCAAAGCCGTGAACTTTTCCATAACAGCTTCCATGTTTCGGCCCAAGATGTCCAAGTCATCAGCAAAGCCCAGCAATTGACTGGATTTGGTGAAAATGGTGCTGCTGGTGTCGATGTCCATGGTTCTCACTGCTGCTTCAAGGATCAAATTAAAAAGCAGCGTCGTCGCGAGCGGATCACCTTGACGTAGTCCTTCCTCAATGTCGAGAGCGTCTGACAATTTGCTTCGGATTCTTACTCGGCTGTTAGCTCCATCCATTGTCAACTTTGTTAGCGAGATTAGTTTTTTGGGAACCCCTAATTCCTCCATCACTCTCCATAACTTCCTCCTGTTGACACTGTCGTATGCTGCTTTGAAGTCTACGAACAAATGGTGTATTTCCACGTTGAACTCCTTACGCTTCTACAAGATCTGTCTAATGCTAAACAGCTGGTCCGTTGTTGAACGACCTACACGAAAACCACCTTGATATTCACCAACAGTAGATTCCATGTATGGAAGAAGGCGTTTGTATAGAATATTCGCAAATATCTTGTAGGCGATATTCAAAAGCGAAATTCCGCGGTAGTTGCCACACTCCAATTTGTCGCCTTTCTTGTACAAAGGGCAGATGATGCTAGTCTTCCACTCTCCCGGCAACTCCTCGACATTCCAGATGCGCTTGATGAGCTCATGCATCTCCATACATAATGCGTTACCACCGTGCTTGAAAAGTTCTCCAGGTATGTTGTCGGTTCCTGGGGCTTTGAAATTTTTGAGCTTTAAAATTTCATGCTCCACTTCCTGTAGCGTTGGTTCTGCAATATGGGGCTGCGCGGTCTGAAATGGTAAGTTGTTGTTGGTGTCGTTTCGGTTCGGTGGTCTGTTCGGGTTCAGCAGTTCCTTAAAGTACTCCGCCCATCGTCTGATGCACCTTTCCTCATCTGCTAAGACCAACCCATCCTTGTCCTTGCACAATAAAGCTTGTTGACTGTAACCTTTCCTCGATTCGTTTACTTTCCGGTAAAAATTTCGCGTCTCTTTTCGGTTACTAAACCTTTCAATTTCGATTAAAACTTCCTTGTCATGTTGTCGCTTTTTCCTTCGGAATAGTTTTTTCTCGAAATTTCTCTTCGAACGGTACTCTGCCATGCCAGCTCGAGTGCATCTATTTAGATTTATCGCTCGAGCCGCATTTTTGTCATCCAGTGCTTTTCTGCATTCGCCATCGAACCAGTCATTTCTTTTCTTTCCCGTTCTCGTTCCTATCGTCTCTGCTGCGGCTTGCTCTACGTTTCGTCTAATTTGATTCCATGCATCGTCTACGTTTCGTTGTTCGCTTTCCATTCCGTCAATAATTTTCTTCTCCAAACTATCCACATATTGTCATTTAATATTTTCGTCCTCCAGCTTCTGGACGTCCCACTTTTCTAATGCCGGCTGTCGATTGTGTGAAATCGATACTCGAGCCCTAACAACCACTTTTACCAAGTAGTGATCTTAATCGATGTTCGGTCCCCTACAACTTTTGACATCTAAAACATTTGAACAGTGACGCCCATCTATGAACACGTGGTCAATCTGGTTTTTGGTTCGTCCATCAGGTGATACCCATGTCGCTTTGTGGATGTCTTTATGTTCGAAATAGGTACTGCAGACAACCATGTTCCTTGACGCTGCGAAATCAATTGCCAACGTTCCATTTTCGCTTGTCTTTTCGTGGAGGCTATATTTACCAATAGTGGGACGGTAGTAGACTTCGCGATCTATCTTGGCATTCAAATCCCCAAGTATGATCTTGATGTCTCGATTCGGTGCTCCATCATACACTTTCACCAGTTTCTCGTAAAATAGCTCCTTCGCTTCATTATCTTTTTCCTCCGTTGGAGCGTAGACGTTAATAAGAGTATAATTGAAAAACTTTCCTCTTATCCGTAGAGTGCATATTCGTTCGTTGACAGGAGTGAAACCAATCACCGCGTTTCTGGCTCTACCGAAGACCATGAGGCCTGTTCCGTATCCTCTTGGGCTGTCGTTGCTCTTGCCGCTGTAATAAAACGTAAAGTCTCTATCCTTCCCAGGCCATCTAGTTTCCTGTACTGCTGCAATGTCAAGTTTAGTCGCCCTTAGCGCACTAGTGAGTGATCTCAACCCTCCTGGCCGTAACAGAGATCTAACATTCCATGTTCCTAATTGTAAATCGTTGCCTAAGTCGTTGCCGTTTATCCTGTCCAATCCGAGGCTCTGTTGTTGAATTCATAACCACATCGCTTTTTTGTGTGTGGTATGGTGGCTAGCCACACGCACTACTCACTAATCCGTTTCCCCGATGACCTGTGGGCAAGTCATCAGGCAGCACTCTTAAGTTTAGCACAAAACTCCGAAGATAATTGAGGTCCCGGGGACTACGACGTGGACGTAAAAAGAGCACTTGATAGTTAGACAGTTGCACGCCTGATGACACATGACACGGACTACCACAATCCGTTCATATGCAATCAGGCGCTGCCCTATCTAACTACCCAATAGTGCACGAAGAATGATCAAATTTTAAGAAAATGTCTACCATTAGATAAATAGGCTCGCTATCTTGAATTTTTGAATGGTTACAATTCTACTTTGCAGGTGAACTTCCGCTAATAGTAGATTACGTTCTATGCAGTGAAAATAATTCATTACATGAGGCATCAATTTTGTGATATGAGCGGAACTCACGAGCAACAAGCTTTGGAAACTGTTTTTGACAAGGGTTGAGGCTGCATGTCCGAGCCGAAGGCGAGGTGTGCAACTACCCGCCTCAAAAACAGTTTCTGAGGCTAGCTGCTCGAAAATTCACGAGTGAGTTCCCGAGTTCACAAAACTGATATCAAATTAATGAATTATTTTCACAGTATGTTCCATACGAAAAGAAGTTGTCAATATGTATAATTATAATTTAATTTTTTCTCGAATTTCTCGAATCAAAACGAGAGTACACATGTTGACTGTCATATTTTTTCGAACACCTGTTCACATCATTCCAACATTCGACGTTTTCAATCGTTTCGACTAGAATGTTGGTACTAAAACGGTGATAATTATATTAGTTGTATGTAATGAGTTTTGCGGATAGGACATAATGTTACTACATGAGGACACAATGCTATTGCATGTGGACACAAATATCGAAAGAACCCTACACGTAATAGACCGCATTACATGAGGGGAAATATACATGTATTGACATCTTTCCATATGGGACAGCGAATAAATGTATTATAAAGTGCCACTGTTGAAGTCAAGGGAATATGAATCAACAAAATACCAAAATATTTGAACATGATGCAAGAATGTCCGAGGAAGTGATATTCAAATTAAAAACTGCAAGTCTAGATTATTAGAGGTAAATCTCTGAGTTTAATGACAACAGTTAACTTTCTTCTCACAAAATCATGCTAAAGCTTCATGTTTCGATTTCTCGTGACCCCTTCGTCCTGCTGTTGAAATGAATCTTTCACTGCAGTTGAAACGACAAGCGTACCGCTTTTCCCCGGTATGTCGAAAAGAGTGTGTTTTCAACGTTTTCGATGTTTTGAATGCCTGCGCACAGACGTCACACTTGTAAGGACGAGTGACGTTTTGATGGACATGCTTAATGTGCCTATTGATTCGATGCGATCGGAATTCTTTGCTACAAACGGGACATGTAAACATTTCCGATGAATGACATTTCATGTGCGTATTCAATTTTGGTTTCGATCTGAATGATAGGCCACAAGTGGAACATTGGTGGGTGTACAGATCCCTGTGCACGGCTTCGTGATACTTCATGTAACTGGCGTGTGAAAACGACTTGTTGCATATTTGACATTTATATGGCTTTTCCATCGTATGGCGCCGTTTGTGAACCATCAAATTGTGTGAAAGTTTGAACTTGTGTCCGCAGTATTCGCACGAGAATTTCTTCTCAGACTTTCTGTTGTCCTTGAGTTTGCAAACGTGTGTTTGCAAAATATGTCTCTCAATATTACGGCGTACTTTTAGTGAACAGTGACTGCAAATCTTACATCCGTACGCTTTCTCCGGGGAGTTTTCATCAAACGAAATGCTGGCATCAAGAAACGCTTTCAACCTGTCCAGTAGTGAGACATTGGTCATAGAATCACATTTGTTGGCACCCGCTAAATGCTCGTACTGATGGGCATAAAATAAAAGTTTTCCGTTTATATTTTGATTGCAATGGTCGCATTTGTAAATCCCCTTCACCCCTTTTTTCTCTACAATGTGATCCGCATTATGTTCCTGCTTAATGTGTAAGCTCAATTGATGTTGTGATTTAAATCTTGATTTACAATTGTCACAAGGATACACGTAACGCCTGCGTCGTTTAGATTCTTCTTTTTCTACCTGTATACAAACGTCGTCACAAGGTTTACATTTCAAAGTCACATCTCCCTTCACATCAATGAAATCAGCTTCTCCAGTTGTGTGGTAGTTGGTAGTGAAGTCATCGCAAGATTTCAAAACATCTTCGCGAATTTCACTATTGAAACCTAAATGACAAGAAATGCTACAGTTCTGTTCACCGTCTTCTATCGATCTTTTCACTTGAATTTGGTCGTCAGTCTTTGTTGCCCAGTTATCGAAACTACTTCGTTCTTCCTTTATGGGCATCGGCACATCGACGAAGTGATCCTCTATGTGATCCAAAATGTCCGAAATGTCCGTAAACAAAACTTGACAGTAGTTACACACGTAGTTGTAGGCTAAGACTCCAGTTCTGTAAATTGTTGCAGCTTTGTCATTAGAACCAAATTCGGACGAATTGATTGCTGGGTCGATTGCAAGATTGTCAAACATTTTGGTCGTTGAGGTTGAACAACTCCTTTATGGTTTTTTGTTTGTGCGTAGTCGAACGCGTGATCCAGAGACCCGTATTTAGGCGGACTACCAATGCTCGGTTGTCTGGTTTAAATAAATCAATTTAAATCGTTCGTTTATTTATCGTATGTTTTGTTTACTATATAATTTGTTATCAGTTGCATCGCCTGCGGACTTGAAACTTTTATAATGTGACACATTTGACGGTTTCAAAATGACGTCCGTGACTTTATTTTTTTCCACCTGTATTTTGAATGTGTACCGCGAAATACAATGTAACCTGTTAGTTATGCCAAATTAGGAATAGAATGTTCTTTTCTAAGTTTTTCTCTCTGTTCGCCGATAACACAATACCTTGAGCAAATCGTAACCATCTTAACTGACTCTTATAATAATTACCTAGAATCAGTGTCGAAAATTGTATGAATTGAAGTTTTTGAAAAATAATATTATGTTACTATACGTGCGAGAGTGTGTTGGGGTTAAGAGTCATTTTGCGAAAACTTCGAACGATCTTGGGACAACATGTCCTACTTTTTCCCAATGAATGCCATTCGATTCCTTGTTCTATTGTAAGAAAAGTGATTTCTCATTTTTGGAAAATTTGATATCTCGGAGGAGCTATGTAGAGCAAGTGCATGTCAGGGGGTGATAAAAATGGCTTTTTGGCTATAACTCGTGTAAAACGAAATGAAATCAAATGAGCTTTTATGGGATGGTAAGCCCCAATGATACAAAGGTTTTTCATCATTGGATTCCTTGGAGCCTTCCCCCACTCTTGAGATATTAGTCATTTTAGGTGAAAACTTCGGGAACGCTTTACTGCTTGAAGCAGCGATGAATAAAAAAACTGAGTATGGGGTGTTCTAGTATACTACCCCTACTATAAAACCATGCAAATACTTCCCCGGTTTAAGGCTGTTGCACCGGTCTGGAACAACTTTTGTAAGAAAGGTCAATTTTCGACACTTTTTCTAGACTATTTTCAGCTGAAGAAGTCTGTATAACTGACCTGAAACATGATCTGCAGCTGGATATGCGAAAAGGAACTGTTCACAAGTGACGGTGTACTTTACGGACTTCTTTACGCTCGGTATTAGTCGCCACTTTTTACAATATTCCACGAATGGAACCATATCGTCGTTAATGGCCCTATTGATTCGTTCGAATGATTTTTACTGATTAGCATATGCCATGTCGTCGGCGTGGTTGAATTTCTTAGATTGTGATGGTGGGAGGTCGCTAATGTACAGGTTGAACAAGATGCACGATAACACTGAACCTTGAGGGAGCCCGTTGTTCAATTTTTTCGGTTGGCTCTTCTGATCGTTGAGGAAAATGCTGTTTATGATATCGCACATGCAAGGCAAGGAACAGCTCTAATCAATTTGAACATCATACCCTTCTTCCAAACAGCGTCGTAGGCTGGCGTCAAGTCAATAAAAACAACGCTGGAAGATTTCTCTGGAAGCCTTCTTCATGATTGGTGAGTGTCCTTCCTTTTCTAAACCCCGCCTGATCCGGTAGAAGACACTTGTCGATAAGAGGTGATATTCTGTTGAATAGGACTCTTTCAAGCAATTTCAACGTCACAGATAGTAGCGAAATCAGTCGATAGTTTTCAGGTTTATCGGCTTCCTTGTTGGGTTTCACAAGGGCGATGACTTTACATATTTTGAACACCGGAGATTTCATTACAGAGAGGTAATAGGTGTAATCAATTTGAAAATGCGAAAAATCATAAAATTAATTTATTTCGAAAAATATTTTCGGTTTATTTCATTTCTAAATTTCATAACAGCCAAAACGCTAACGTGTAAAATTCATGATGGGATCACTTCCAATATAAAGCATCAAACCTAAATAAATTATTTCGCCGAACACACGTGCATGATAAACAATGGATGAGTTATTGTTGATTTTTACAACATCCATTGTCGGCGTCACTTTTTTTATTTATTGGACCCGTACGAAGTACAAAGGTCCTATACGTTTACTACAAACAATTTTATTATCTATTATCGTCTAGAGATGGCGAATCAGCAAAAAAAAATGTCCGTCTGTCCGTCTGTCCGTCTCCACTTTTTATTTGCAAACGGCTCAACCGATAAGCCTAAACTTTTATTTCCCTGAAAGGTACATGCCTCCCATGATTCAAGTTCGAAGATGTGCAAAATCGATCAAGTGGTTCCGGAGATATGGTCGAGGAAGTGACCAAAAACAAGGTTTCTCGAAGGTCGGTGAAGCTTTTTCGCAAATATCTCAGCAAGTATAGCACGGAAATTCCTCATTTTGGTGTCAAATGAAAGCATTTGATGTCACAAAACTGGGAAAAATTTTTTGTGGGAATCGGTACAGGGGTCTGGGCACT
>CM055403.1:109246596-109336252 GCA_029228625.1 Pseudolycoriella hygida
TTGTAGAGAATTAAATTTAAGCGAACACGTGTTTCAGGGTTTTGGGGAAATATGGCCCAATCCTGGTATATGGCCACTTCCATAATTGGGCAGGATGACCCGGATCTCCAGAACTGTGAGAATTAGAAAGTTAGTTCCAAAGGCGAAGTTGTAGAAAATTAAATTTAAGCGAAAACGTGTTCCAGGGTTTTAAGGAAATATGGCCACTTCCATAATTGGGCAGGATGACCCAGATCTCCAGAACTATGAGAGTTAGAAAGTTGGTTCCAAAGGCGAAGTTGTAGAGAATTGAATATAAGCGAACACGTGTTTCAGGGTTTTGGGGAAATATGGCCCAACACTAGTATATGGCCTCTTCCATAATTGGGCAGGATGATCCAGATCTCCAGAACTATGAGAGTTGGAAAGTTGGTTCCAAAGGCGAAGTTGTACAGAATTAAATTTAAGCGAACACGTGTTTCAGGGTTTTGGTGAAATATGGCTTAATACTGGTATATGGCCTCTTCCATAATTGGGCAGGATGACCCGAATCTCCAGAACTATGAGAGTTGGAAAGTTGGTTCCAAAGACGAAGTTGTAGAGAATTAAATTTAAGCGAATATGTGTTTCAGGGTTTTGGGAAAATATGGCCCCATTCTGGCATATGGCCACTTCCATAATTGAGAAGGATGACCCGAATCTCCAGAACTATGAGAGATAGAAAGTTGCTTCCAAAGGCAAAGTTGTAGAGAATAAAATTTTAGAGAACACGTGTTTCAGGTGTTTAGGGAAAATGACTAAGTCCTTGTATATAAGCTTTTCTAGATGTGAATGGTCTGAGACGTATTTCGGTAGGGCCTTTGACATTACCTTGGGTAATTTCTATGCATCTTTGAAATTCTTACAGTTATAAAAGAACAGAAAACGTTGGATTGTTTGCTTATTTGTATATTTATATACGTTCGAGTCTCTTTGCCACATGTATTCTGTTTGCCACATCTATTCTGATACGTACGGGTCTTTGGTTATGTTTTTTATTTTTATTGGGTGAAGTGCACTAATCTGCTGCATTGCGGCATAGGTGATTTTTTTAGTTTCGGGAGTAATTTGTTTAGATCACTGATCAACAGCTACTGGTACGCGCCAAACTCCGCTGCAAGGCGTATTTATACACTTTTCGTTTTGTCATTTCTAGAATGATGACAGATAGCGCGTCCATTTCTGGTACCTTGACCTTTCCGTATATGAGATGGTTCCTGTGAACAACCCGGTAGAGCATGAGCGTAGAACACATACAGTGGACGGTTACCACTTGGATCTGATTTTGGCTCAAGTTTTGCAAATAGAGAGATTGATTTGTGTCAGTCTGAAGCAGCTGTGCGCCAAATGGACATAGATTCCAACGGCACCATTTTCACCAAGTCCATTCAGTTGCTAGGTTTCGCAGAACCTGGACATACTTGGACGAAATATGGATGTTGCTAAAAACAAGTTTATGGCCTTGGAGAGGAAAGGTACCGACTTTGGGTTGAAAGTTAATGACGAAAAAACGAAATATATAATCATCCCGCCTTGGGATCGACACCAGGAGGAAACCGTAACGATCAACACACACACATTCAAAATGGTCAACAAATTCGTATACCTTGGATCGCAGCTGAACACTAATAACGACGTCGCGGACGAATTTAAGAGACGAGTAATTCTGGGCAACCGGAAAATCTTAAAGTCCAAGTCAGTAAGCCGAAATTCAAAATGTGCAATATACAAATCTATGACCAGACCGGTAGTTACGTATGGTTCGAAGTCGTGGTGCTTGACACAGAAAGACGAATAATCGCTGCACACATTCGAAAGAAAAGTACTGCGGACAATATTTGGACCAGTATTCGATCAAAGGCAGAACCGATGGCGAAGACGTTTCAATCATGAGCTTAGCCAGCTTTATGGAGAGCTGGACATAGACAGAAACATTAAAATAAACCGTCTACGTTGGTTCGGTCATGTACAACGAATCGAAGACCTTCTAGTGCCGGTAAGTAAGTAAATAGTTATTGAATCAGTTCAAGTCATGTGAAGTTGAGTGTAGCGCCATCGTACGAGTGAAAGGCATTGTTTTGCTCCTAGTACATCTCATAGATGGCACTGGGTTTGTCGCACAGCTTACCACTGGCACAGTAAAAACTTTCCGGTAATGAGAGAATCTCAAAAAGTAGAACCACAAAAAATAGCGAAACTAGTAAATAATGATCTAGCCCCTAACTCTTCATGGGTAGACCTGCCAAAGTTAACTTGAGGAATAATTTCTGCAGCCACTTCATCCATCTGAATTGGTCCCTAAAAGGAAACAGTCCAATCGTGAAAATCCCGTATACTTTTCATTTGAGTTGATTAAACTGTTACGACGCAAATCCCAAATGCATACTCGTTGGAAAAGATATGGCATGCAAGCAGACTATGATGCCTTCTCATTACTGAGGACGCAGGCAAAAAATATGATTAAGAAAGATGAGGAGAATTACATAGAAAGCGTAGAGAACAATATCCTAGTTAAACCTAAATATTTCTGGCAATTTACCAAGAATAAACGCATGACAAATTCATATCCTGTCCTGACTCAATGAAACTTGGTGCGATCACTGCGACCGACCCTAACGACATATGCAACTTATTCGCAACTTATTTTAAGTCTGTATTTAAAGAACCGACTGACAATTATTTAAGACATACGCGACCTTCCAATGAGCTAGGATCTAGACTATTCCAAATCTCATTCACGGAGGAACAAGTCCTTCATTGTCTTCAAAACTTAGATACGAACAAAGGTTCGGGTGCGGATGATATTCCAAATATCTTTATTAAAAAATGCTCTGAACACCTGGCGCAGCCACTCTCTGTGATCTTTAATTTGTCACTTGCTACAGGGATCTTTCCACAAGAATTCAAATACGCTAATTACACCGGTATTTAAGTCAGGAAATAAGTCGGATATCTCGAATTATAGACCCATTTCCATTCTCAATGGATTCAGTAAAATATTTGAGCGTCTGGTACATTCAGTTATCTATGAACATATTTCCCCATACCTAAATGACAGCCAACATGGCTTTGTGAAAGGAAGAAGTACGATGAGTAACTTGATGGAGTATGTGGATTATTTGTCAGATTCATTAGATAATAACATTCAAGTTGATTCGATTTACTCAGATTTCGCTAAGGCATTTGACAGAGTCAACACTGACAGTCTCCTCAGTAAGCTTGCATCGCTCGGGATATGTGGAAATATTCTGAGATGGTTTGAATCCTATTTAAGAAATAGGAAGCTATGTATTCGATTCGGAGGAAGCACATCGGAAATTTTCATACCATGCTCTGGGGTACCGCAAGGGTCTCTTCTGGGTCCGCTCCTATTTATCATCTATGTAAATGATCTGCCTGACTCGTTGTGGTCGAAGAATTTAGGGTATGCTGATGATTTCAAGATCTTCAGGCAGATACGATCGGTACAAGACTGTTTTTCACTGCAATCTGATTTGAATAAGCTTGCTATATGGTCAGAAGAAAATGACCTGGACTTGAACGTGCAAAAATGTTCCATCATCACTTTTACGCGCAAAAATGACGTCATCAGTTTTGATTACAAGGTCAAAGACCACATCCTTCAGAGAGTGAACGAGGTCAAGGATTTAGGAATTTTCTTTGATAGCAAACTTTGCTTTGATGTGCACATTAACTACATTTTTAGGAAATGTAGTAGGTTGTTAGGTTTCGTCTTCAGGGCTTGTGCGCGCTTCAAAAATGAAAAGTCATTTGCATTCTTATATAACTCTCTGATCCGTTCAGTGATGGAATATGGATCAGTTATATGGAACCCATTCTATAAAGCGTACATTTCCAAATTGGAACGAGTTCAACGCAAGTACACCAGAATGCTTTATTTTAGAATGAGGTATAAGAAAGTACCATATGAACAGAGGCTAATTGCTTTAAAAATGAGAACGTTAGCAAGTAGAAGGCTCATAACAGATGAAATGTACCTTTTCAAGATTGTAAATGGATATATTCGATCTGAACTCTCCAGTAAGGTGAGTCTTGCGTCCTACGGATACTCTATCCGAAGCATGAATCAATTTATACATAGGACACCTCACACGAACATTCTGCTTAAAGCGCCATCTGTCAGGCTCCCTAGAAACCATGACAATACTTTTAAGGGCATTGCTGTCCGAAGTGACATTTCTATTGGAGTGTACAAGAATATTATATCAGCTCTTCCCATCGTGCCTGGATCATCGCAGTTTTTAGTATATTAATGTCTGGTTTTTAACCCTTTAGCGTTTGACCTTTAATTTATTACTTGATTTCAAGTTCGACATCACACGGACGCAGCGGTTTCTGGCTGATTTGGTGAAGCGGTACTTCGTCTTAATATATCAATAAACCTCTCTTCAATTTGTTCTTCTTAATCAAATTTTCTACCTTCTTGATCCAAGTTTTCTTAGTAGTAATTTCTTTATTGATATGATTCATTTCTTCTTTCTTCTTTTATTGTTGTACTTTATCTTTACTTCTTATTTTACTTCTATTTTTTAGTTTTCCTTTACTCTGCTTTTATTGTACAGCAGAGACGAGCAATTTATTTGAGTAATTTGAGTTAACATATTATTGGAGAAATCTGTTTCTTAACCCTAAATAAATAAATAAATAAATAAATAAATAAATAAATAAATAAATAAATAAATAAAATCAATAAGTAACCAGCCGGTTCAGAAACTTATGTGGGAAATATGAATTTGGCGATTGTAGTTAAAACAACGAAAGTAGACAAACTACGATAGCTTGGTCATGAACAGCGTGGACCGTGTTCCGAACAAACTCCTAAAAACCATACCGGTTGGAGGCGTATATTGGAGAAGGCCAGGAACTTTATTGGGTTGCTGTACAGGTGAAGACCCAAAGATTCACAGGTTTGCTCGAGTATCTTTCCTTGACTTTAAATGACTACACTTTAATTCGCAACGCACACAGAGAAAAATATTCCGGTAACATATTTTTAACGTTTTTCTTTATTTGCATAATAATTTTTAATGGTAATAAGTATAATAATTGTTATTTTTGTTGATTATGAACCACACCGTTTACAAGCGTTTGCTCTGGTTTTAAATTTGTTTCAAATTTTCTTCATTTGTTGTGGACAATGAATTGACTTACCGTTTTGACCAGTAAGTGAAATTATCACACAATAAATGTTTGTTTTTTTCTTCCATAAATATAAGAATCATCATCGACAACACATTACTTCGTGTGTTCATAATGTTCATCATCACGTTTTTCAAAAGTCGCATTTTTGACAAAGAAAACATTTTTGAAAAACCATTTAAAGGCAACAAATTCAAATATTTTTAACAAATCAATAAAATGAGAAACTAACATTTACGTCTTTAATAACAAATCACAAAATTTTGAAACTAAACTTAGGGCAAAATTAAACAAACAATTGGTGTGAAACAAAATTTAAAAGTATTTTTATTTTTTTTATCAAATAAAAAATACCATTTTTTAGCACCATAATTTTTGATAAATTTTATGGACTTCACTATGTTGTTAAGGCGTTTGCTTTCATAAAATATCTTCTTTTTGGTTCAGTTCGTTTCAGTTGCAATGTATGATGGAATTTGGAGAGATCATTGCAATTGTGGGATGCGAACGGGAAGGAAAATGACAATATTTTGGAGAGAATTATCTTCCTTTTCAAGTGTTTCCCATCCATTGAATGAATTTGGTTTCGGGAGAAAAATCAAATTCACTGACAAAAAATAAAATAACATTCCGAAAACGATGAGAGATTCGATTTCGAAATGCTTGTTTTATAAAAAAAAATATTTTACGACAATTCATTCAGAATTGATAAATGAATAAAATTTTGCAATAATGACGTAACATCGACATGGACAGTTCACAATAGTAACATAACTCCTATTTAAATGCACTTTTTGGCTTGGTGGGTTGACACTTTGAGTTTTTTAACTCCATTTACGATGCACTTTGAAAACGCATCAAATTTTTCAAATTTCTTTAATTTCGCGCCTTATTTCGCATACAGAAGTATATACACACGTACAGATGTGGTTAAGATATTATTGCAAAATTTTATTCATTAGCAAAAAAAAAATTGCGTTCACAAGAAAAGCACATTGGAAAAATGTTCCACGAAAAATCCAATGCAACCTCATGTGTCAACTTTTATATAATTTGTTTTGTGCGTAATTTGCTTATCGTAGGCAATTTTGTGATAGTGAGTGTAAAGATATAGTTTCATTCATAACGTTTTGTTGAATATAAAAAGTATAGAAAAATTGTATTGATTTGTTGGGGATAATGTTTTGGGGTAGTTTTTCTTTATAGTTTAACTCGTTGAGCATAGCATTAGGCGCTGCACTAATAGCTGTCGTTTTGTTTATAAAATCATCAAAAGTTATTTAGCTGCGTTTTTCATTCAGATTACAATAATTTCAATATTTTGTTTTGTTACATCGTTCGATTCTTACATTTAATAAACTTAAGCTAATATTCTTAATAATGCAAACTCATTGTGCTTTGACTTTGTTTGATAGCTGCGCAGAGTTCAAATATAAAAAACGTCACACTCCATGACATCCCTTATCATTCGCTCTGTTTGGAATCTTCTTCTATTTACAACAATTTAACGACTCTATACACTTCAATATACAAATTTCTCATTTTTTCTTCTTCTAAATTTTACAATCAAAAGGCAACCATCTTTTAAATATATATTTACTTTTTTCGTTTGAGGATCAAATATAGGGACTAGAAAGGAAATGTTAAAGGATAGGATAATTCAGCGACATTTTAAGTCAAATTGTTATTGTCGTATTTTTGACATTTAGATCGGCGGAGGTCCGTTTTGGTAGTGCAACATTGGTTCCAAGCTCTTTGCAAAGTTGTTACCGAACGTACAAGTGTAGTCTTCACCATGTGGGACCATCGCTGCAACGCCTAACAAAAGGAGCATTAACGCCTGTATAGGAAGTGATGCACGGAGCACTCTTCCTAAGAAACGATAGCCGCGAACAAGGACTGTCGTATTGATTTCTTCGGAAGGCGTGTCGTCGGCACTAGAATAAAGTAAAAATAACGGTGAATTTTCTGTAAAGAATTTCAACTGCAAAATTCAGAGAAATGCTAGATGCCAAACTGTTCTGGATAGAATGCGCACGTTCGTTGCAAGACATTTTAGTCTGCATGGAACCATCATGTCAAATTACATGCATTATTGAGAGAATTCTCTCCCATGAAAAATATGTTTGTCGACAAAAGCGCATTCTATCCAGACACAGCGGTGCCAATTAGTATTTCTCTGGTCAAAATGATTGATGTGGAAAAACAATAATAAAACTTTGTTGGATTTGCTTCAATTGCTGAATTTTTCGAAAGTCTAATGGCGTCTAAAAATCTCAGAAAAAGGTTTTGCATCGAAATGCGTAATTTCGATGAAAGCCCAACATAACAAAAATTCAAAAGAATTCGTCAAGTTAAGCTTGTAAACAAAAATGTTGACGTCGGATCATACGAATCGAGATCAAAATCGGCTTCTTACAAAATAAAAGGGACTGTTGTCATCGGCGTTTGATTTTTTCAGCTTTTTATTATATTTAAGTATAAAAATGGCGCGCCAATATTGTCATGCACTTAATTTTGTAAGATACCGATTGCTCTAATCTTAATATACCGATTGGTCTGATCGATGCCTACATTCTTGTAGAAAATTGAAAAGATGAAAAACGTAACTCTTGTATCGAGCTGGACTTAGCCGACCTACAAAAAAATACTCGGCTGGTATAGTTATTTAGATTACAAGGAACGAAAGTATGAAAATTCAACCCTGTGTGAGAATTGCTGCCCGCCCCGAAGGCAAGTGCTGCAAGCGCAAAGGTTGAATTTTCATACGTCATACCTAGTAATTCACATAATTTTTCATTACGAGAACAACGAAAATTGTAATTTCCCGAAGTCAAAAAATGAAAATAATAATAAGCGATCAAAGTACACTAATTGACTTTAGCATCGTGTACGTCGACTTTCGCATTGGGCGAAATGCGTAAGGATTGATTGAAAGCATTACTTTCAGTTTCATTATTACCACGTCTACTGAGCCCTTTTCCCACAACATATTCAGTAGCGTCGAATATTTTTCTTAAATGTTTGTTTGGGTCATGTGACATTTCTCTGGGGGAACAATAGACCCTTTAAGTCCGCTCAACATTTGAATTTTAATTCGAAATTGAATAATTTGACGCAAGACGTCACTGTAAAAATCCATTGTTCGATATGCGAGCGAAATTCAATTGTAACGCAGGGGAAAATTCAAACATTGATTATGCACTGCAGGCTGTTTTCTCCAGGTAAATAATTATCTCTCGCCGCACGGAACCAATTTTTTTTTGACGACGGCTGATGTGACTAAATTGGCTGAATATCGACAATTCTGTTGACATCCAAGAAAATTGTTGAGATCTCAAGACAATTCTTTAGATCTCCACAAAAATTGTTGTGCTCTCAATAGTGGTATTAATTTTTTCTGAGGTGAATATAGATTTTCCAAGTGGTGAGTGTCTGTTGATATAGTCAATATCTCAACATCGTAGAATTATATGAAAAGAACAGTGATAGCAGAAATAGATTTCTTGTTGAGATTTTGAATATCTCAACATCGTACAATATGAACGAGCGCTGCTAGCTGAAATATGTTGCTTTTGAGATTCGACATCTCAACAAGAAATCTATTTCAGCTATCACCATTCGTTCCATATTGTATGATGTTGATGGAAATGTCAAGAAATAGTGCGTTTGTTCAATTTAGCAAGCCTTGTTATCCATACTCACCACTAGTACATTTATGTTCACTACGGAGAAAATTTATACTCACCACTGTTTCTCAACAGAATATCAAGAAAATTGTTGAGATTATTGAGATCTCAAAAAAAGTTGAGATCCTGTTGAGCTAACCTTACCAACATCGATGGTTGGAGATCCCATCTGTCGACGATTTTACACGCAAATCCCTCATAAAGCGTAAATACTTTCGGAGATCATTAATTGCAATATTTATGAATGGTAAATTCCTATCATAGTAGAGGCAAACATCGCAAGTCTAATCATTCTTTTTATGTAATGTTCTCCCACATGAAAATTGTTGAGCAAATTAGCGAAGAATGAATTTGTCGTTTATTCACACTTCGTCGTTCGATCATTTACTAATTTGTGTTCATTGAAGAAACTAACAGGCAATAGCAAACAATATTCGTCGCAATGAACGCAACGAGAATGGATGTAGATCAGGGCCTATTTTCGTGTCATTTTGAAAGTGGGGTTTTGCGCTAACGGTGTGCCAATGGAGCAGTTTTTTTTTCA
The DNA here is from genome assembly GCA_029228625.1 of Pseudolycoriella hygida. NCBI lineage: Eukaryota > Metazoa > Arthropoda > Insecta > Diptera > Sciaridae > Pseudolycoriella > Pseudolycoriella hygida. The sequence continues at coordinate 109,256,008 of CM055403.1, forward strand.
AACAAATCCAACATTGTGCTTTAAAATATGCAATTTGTTCTGATGATGTTTCATGAAATTACTGCGAAAATTCTACTCAGTGAATCGAAAAAGTGCGTAAGAATAATGTCCAATTGAAAATATTTTACTTAAAAAATAATAAACAAATAAAAATTTCTATTTACTTTGCATAATCAGTGGAATGTGATGAGACCTGTAACAGCTGTTGTCCAGTATGTTCCAGTAGCTATTTAAAATTAATTTTTTTTTTTTAATTTACAAACAAATTACAGTGCGTTGGAGTTTAATAAATTTTGTTTCAAGTTGTGCTCTCAGCTCTAATAACTTGTACACTCATTGTCTTAAGCATTCAACTGAATACATTGTTCAACCTACCTCCTGTGACAGTGCGTATAAGGTAGACGAGCCACTCGCTGAGCCGGACAAATTTAATCCGATTTGATTTGAATCGTAACCGAGAACGGCTCCCAATTTCACGATATATACGCCGGTCAAACGGCGCAACGATTGTAGACGTAAGCGTAGATCAGTCAATCTGCAAAGTGTTCTGAACGATAAATTTCACAGCTAACCGTTTGCATCGAGACATTAAAGGAACAGTATGATGGGACAACGTCGAAATAATAAAAAAAGGAAATATGAAAGTGTTTGGTGATTTATAGTGTAGTGTAAGTGTGTTGTCTTGAAGAAACAGACATTCAGTGGAAAAAGAAAAGTTTTTCCAAGCAGATAAACAAAGGAAGCTTCATACAATTCTAGTATCGAAATTACTTCGGTTGTTAGAGCGAAAGAAAATTATTCTATTGAGATTGGTTATTGCCATCGAAAAATCTTGAATCTGTGAAAATTCTACAAAATTAAACAACAAGGCTGGGGAGGTGGGAAGTTAAATAGGTATTCAGTACAGTGGTTTCTTTGAGTTGAAGAATGGAAGCCGTTTTTTAATGAAAATTAAATTTTACGCCAAACTGGAAAATACAGCAAAGTATTTATAGCTTTTTGCTTTTTTAAGGTATCAATCCACTTCATTCCACGAAATTTATACTTATTCATACAATGACCGATATTTTAATAAGAACTATTTTATTCTGCGCAGGTTTTCGCGGTGCTAGACACACAAAAAGCTGAAAGTTATAAATACTTGGCTGTGCACTCGAAAAATTTAAAATTTGTGCAACTTTTGTTCTTCATCGTGTGTTTTACACAAATTTCAGATTTCTTAACTGTAATATTTTAGTGAATTTCGATTTAAAATTGTTATGTTTCACACGAAAAACAGCTCGAAAATGTGTAAACGAATGTAGGCAATGAAAATTTATAAAAAAACCGCCACATTATTGACAAATTTTGTTTAAGAACTACGCCAACTGTACGCATGCACTTGTAACTGTCTACCAAAAGTAGGTGTCATTGTAGTTGAGGTTAGGAAAAGGGATTGCCCAGTCAAGGAAATTAGATGATCGAACGATCATGCATCCACCAACGGAATGAGCGTGTTGTCCTACAAGATGGTTGTAATATAACTACATGAGCTAGAAATGTGTCAGAAAAATGATGATCCAAATAGAATGAGACGAGTGGATAGACAGATTGGACAATGAAAGTGGAAGTTAAATCGGATTCAAAAAGTAGCAGATCGAGGAAGGCATTTTTATCAATGTTGCAGTATCAGGTTCTTGCGTTTGGGCAAATAATGAGCCAAAATTTGTGGATTTTGTAAGAAAAACGTTATTTGGAAAATTGTTATTATTTTGACGATTCTCGTTACATTTCTTTCTCATACACCTGGCAAGAGTAAATTAAGTTTTTTTGAGGGTAAATTCCGTCGAATGTTTGACGTTGCCCGCGTTCATCATTCTCAATTGGTTGAAAATAATTTCATTGAAAACATTGAGTAGAAAACAGTCAATGACCCATCATAGTGTTACGTAAAACTGAAATTATTGCGTTATTAAAAGTGAAAAAATATAAATAATTCATTTCATGGCGTTTGAATTGCTTTTAACATGAAATTAGAAAACGATCAAAACCCAAACATAACAAGAAACATACAAAACGGTAATAGTGTCTTTAATTATATTTTTTCAACTTTAATGGAAAAGCAAACTGTAAGTAGTGTAAATGTAAATATAAAAGCAAGCCACTGTTTCTAAAGCATGCAACCCATCACCTTGAATATTTCATTTTTGTATGACTTCGACCCGCCCCAACAAATCTAAACAAAGTCACTCACTTTGAGTAAGTCGTTGAGGATGCAGGTGAATCATCCGTTCTCAACAGTTGATCCGCCGCTTCTTGCAGTGAAATAACTCTTGGCTCACATCGTTCCAGTTCACAGCGCAACTCACGGAATTTTTTGAATTTCGCCTCCAAAACCTTACGATCAACCGTCAAATCGACCGGTTCTGACGCGTGAATCATCTCCTCAGTTTGCTCTAACCACAAGCATAATTCATTTATGATTTCGTGGAATTCATTGTTACCCATTAAAGCAGCCTGGAGAAGTGATTGCCATCTGGCTGCGTTTTTGCAAATTTTATCCCAACGTTTATTATCGGTTTCCAGACGGTTGCGAAGTTCTTTAGCCTTTTCGGTGTCTAGAGTATGTGTTGCAAGATGATCACCGACTACGTTGAGGGATGACACGATCGATTTGTGACTCTCCAAATCTAAGAAGAATTCACGATGATCGGTTACAATGTCCTCAAGTTGTTCAATGTTGTTCGGAGGAATAGTTTGAGTCTTTTGTATGCCCTCAGCTAATTGAAGCCATTGTTCGAGACGCCAAAGATCATTGTCTATTTGTTGCCAATTTCTTTGTGAGCACAGAGGGCATGTCAATCGACCGGCATTGCTGGAAAATGTGAAAATGATTTTAGAATGTCGTTTAATGTAAGACTTTGGAGAGGAGTGAGGCATGCACAAATGAAAATGTGGAAAATGTTAAATTGCAGACAGTTCTTTTATCAATTTCATTAATTCATTCACTTACTGTGGACAGCAGAAATTGTAAGCAACTGGAAGTCTAGACCTGTGTTTCATAGGAAGCAAATAAAAACATTTTTTTTAGAAAGCTCATCCCAAATCCATTAATATAAAATTCGTCATAAAGCCATCACAAAGAAAGTTTAAGTTTTAACGATTTATGGCCAGCACCCAGAGAAAGGCATTAAAAGTCCAAAATAAAAAACAAAAAGAAATGCGAGCATTCACCTGTTACTCTCGTGTTGACGCTCCTTAGCCCTCCATAAAGCAACAAGAGTTTCGTATTGGGCTACCAATTCAGCTACTTGATGGACTTCAGCCTCCTCGTTTGTGCTGAAGCATTCGGTGATTAACAAAGTACTCAAGTGATTCATTAATTCGACGGATGATTGACTGTTGGATATCAATTTCGACACAACCTGAGAACCAGGCTTTTTGGCCGGGTCGTTAACAGCCTTTTCCAACGATTCCAAATTCGAACGAACTTCTTTAATAGCCGCCGCCAATTCGTAAACATATGCATCCTTCGGTGTAATCGAAGTCATACGGTTCAGACCTGGCAGAGTATTCACCTGACAAGCGGAGTCCGATTCGAAGCGCAATGTTTCCACCTGCACTCCTTCGTCAATTTCTTTCTGCCTATTAACCTTATCTGTTAAATGAGTCTTGTACTTGGTGATCGACGTGTTGACAATAGTCCAAAGTAGTTGATACTCATCGATCATAGACTGAATGCTTTGGATTTCTGAAGGTTTTCCCTTTTTCATCATCACAAGACCTAATTTATCCGCATTGGCCAAGTCATTTTCACACATCTTCAGTTCTTGTTCGATGTATTGAAGTTGACGTAATTGGTCATTGGGATCTTCAATTGGCTTGTTCTCCAACTGCTTGTAATTCGTTTTGATTTGCGTTAGAGCGTCCATTGCTCTGCTTTGGCAACTGATGAATTCTCTGTACATCTTCATATCCATATTCAACATTCCAATGATGTCAAGAGCTTTAGGAACTAGACCTCTCCACCTGACCAACATGAAACGAGTTGACGTTGTTAAATGTTTCACATTTTCAGGTTCTAAGCCGTTGGTTTTAGCTAGTTTACAGTACGCCTGTTCCAAGGACTTAAAAAGCGTTGTCCGAGACTCAATTTCGATTATCTTATTTTCGAGTATGGCGATGCGTTCCATAACCTCATCTTTAGTTAAATCGTCCAATCCTTGTTCGAGGTCATGCAAGTCATTTTCTTGTGCCACCAACCATGCATCTTGATCGTTAGTCATTTGTTGGATTTCCACTAACAGAGACCATGTGCTAAGTATTCTACGCTTCCTTTCTGCAGACATTCCACACACATTCTTCCATCGACGTTCCAAATTCTCGACAGACGATGTTAACGTAGTTGTGTTAAATTGCGCCTTCCACGTGTCAACATCACTTAACAACATTTCACATAAATTGAGCACATCTCCAATCTTACTACTTTCCCCTTCAATGGCACGTTGGAGTTTGTCGTGTTCCTTCAATTTATCGTCAATTACCGATTTGTGTAGGTTCTCGAACACGACTGGCTTAGACAGATCCACTTCCATCGATTGCAACCAGTTACGAATTTCAGCAATTCGCTCTTCCAATCGCAGCATCGTCAACTTCAAGTCGTTTATCTTGTTCGATCTGGATTTGCACAAATATTTCAAACGCTCCCATCGATCAACTATGGTGTCTATTTTCAATTGGATTTCTTGTCGAATTTGATTTTCTTTTTTGGAGTCTCCAGCATAGAACGACAATAACTCTTGACCGTTGAACAGCAACCATTCGCGTTCATGTTCACGATGTTCTATTTCCGTTAGTACTTCCTTCTCGATTCGTTTGATCACATCTTCCGGATCGAGAAGCACATTGTGCGAGTCACCGTCCAATCGTTTTTCAGAGCCGTCCATCCACTTCATCAGTCGGTCATATTTTGCTGTGAACATCTCGTTCAACGATAACCGCTCTTCGATACGATTAATAAGCGTGGACAATTGCTGGTCTAAGTCGGCCTGCTGTTGCCACAATATCCAAACCATTTGTCGTATGGTCTTCATATCGAATGGACTAATGCATTCCTTCAATTCCTCCTGAATGACGCTGATCGACTCTAACTCGGTAATCAGATTGTTTAAGCGAACTCTGTGATTACGCAGCTGGTTAAGTCTTTCTTGAATATCAATGGAATTTGTTGGCAGATTACTGGCAGCATCCGTTATTAATGTTTGAGTTTCGTGGAATTTCGCTTGCAATGATTTAACTTTTTCATCGTACGTTTTACCCAAATTTACAATTTTCTCTAAGAAATCTCTCCACGTCTCCAAACCAGCACGAAGATTAGCAATTCGTTGCGAATTAGCCGCATGCTCCATACGAATTGAAGTAGCAATGGCATCGTCGCAGAAATGAAGGAAATTCGCTTGTTGTTTGCGCAAATTTTCCGCCTCATTTTCACCCTGTGGCATTTGCTCGATAATGCGTTCAATGCGATGGAGAACTTTAGGTACTCGTCTAAGGTGAATGTATTTCAGCTGCAGTCGAGAGCGTTCGCGTTCTTTTTCTTTCAGCCACTCCAACAACTGTGCTTGGTCCTTGCGATATTTGTTCCATGCAGTAAGTCTCATTTCAATCTCAGAATGTCTGACCAAAATGCGGGACAATGTTTCATTATGCAAATTGGTCAGTGCGTTGAATTGCTCGAGGATAGTTGAACTCAAACTTTCAGATTTTAATTCTAGAACCGACTTTTGGCTGACCAGTAGGTTTTGGTGAACATTGCACAGATGTCTGTGTTCTGTAAGACTTGGATAATCCTGTGGTATGGCACTAGACAAAAACGACTGTACGTGTTGAAGATACTCCTGCCAAAGCTTCAAAACAGAAGCATTGTCCTGACTCTGGACGAGACGCGACGATAAGCGGTGGTACTGATGGAACGTGTCTTGGAATATTTTCTGCCATAGTTGAAGGACTTCGACAATTGAATGTTCCGTCTCTGTCGAGGAGCTTTCACCAGACTTTTCGCGAAGTTCCTTCAGCTGTCCTTCAGTTTTTCCAAGTGCAAGAAGATGACTTCGTACAATAGCTAATTGATTTTCCGGACTCTCTGATTCAACAGAAGCAATTGCCTGTAAAAAGGAAAAATTTGCATTATTTTTGTTTTTATATTCTACCTGAGCATTAAACATGAAAGTAAGACGATTTAATTGTCGATACATCCTATAATTTGTTTGTAATTGAAATGCCCTCAATACGAACATACAATTGAACGAAAATGTATTTCTCTTTTCTTACTTGTTTACGACGGCAACCAATGATTCACCTCAATTTTAAATGGGTTAATAATGTGGTTGTATTTACACACAAAGGTCAATATCAAATAAATTGTACTTTCTCTGCACTCGAGTATGCATGCATAAAGACGGGGCAACGCATACCATAGAAAACTATGAGACATAATCATTAGCTTGAACTCGACCCCAAATTTTTGACAAAATTTTCATTCAAAGACGAATGTTGTTTTAATCAACTGATAAAGAGGAGTGGTAGTAAAGAAAGGGTAAAGAAATACGTAGAATTTTCCTTTTTTCCTCAACGTTATTCTTTGGACTATGAATCATGGGCTAATTCCATCGGTACCGTAACCTAGGTAATGTATTTCATCTCTTTCACTCTTGCAATGTAATTTACATTAACATGAGACAAAATACTCGTTCACCAGGTTACAAGACTACTTCATAAACTTTGTGAATTCACCATTGTTTTCAATACAAACTGGTAACTTTTTCATAAAACTACATTTGTGTCACTCAGTTTCTAAAGAATTTATATTATTTACTCAGTAGAATGGAACGTGGAATGAGTCCATGTTGACTGTTAGAAGCGTTCTACGCGTGATGATTTACACACACTTATATGCTGTATGAAAAGAAAGAGGGGGAAACTGTGTCCATAAATCTAGTATATGAATAAATGAAACGAGACTTGACAGTCCAGATTTCAATCATGCCTTACGAGTCTAGAGTCTTGATTACCTTGAGAATGAGAGCAGTCTTGAAACCTGTGATATAAATATAAGGCATTATTGAAATGTGGAGTGTCAAGCTCGTTTCATTTATTCAATTTATAGGTTGGGTACTAGTTTTTTGTTTGTCTCTTCTCTATTGTTTTACGATTACAATTTTTCCCACTACGTTATTCGCATATGGCCAACAACTTTCTAGAAGATTGTAGGGCTGCATTCAGAAAACAGTGATATGAGCGTTTCTAAGCTACATTTCATCCAACTACATCGTGGGAACTACCCAAATGTTATCGAAATCAATATTCCACAAAGAAAAAAACGCAACGTACAATTTTTTTGGTAGTCTACGAAGTACGAAGGTGCTATATGTTTACTACAAGGCATTTTATTGTAACATGGGGAAGATCGAGGCGGGAGATAGCGGATGCATTTAATATCGTCTGGAGATGACGAATCAAAAAAAAAAATGTCCGTTTGTCCGTCCTACATTAATCACCCTAAACTTTTCTTTCCCTGAAAGCTACATATATATATGTCCCATGATACAAGTTCAAAGATGAGCAAAATCGGTCGAGTGGTTCCGGAGATATGGTCGAAAAAGTGACCAAAAATGTGGATTTTCCAGGGTCGGTGAAACTTTTTCGCAAATATCTCAGCAAGCATAGCACGGAAATTGCTCATTTTGGTGTAGATCCGACAAAACTGGAAAAGTTTTTTTGTTCAAATCGCACCTACTTGCAAAATCAGTTCGGTTTGCCACATTAGGTAAAGTTTTTGGTTATGTTTACATTCGACTTTTAAGTTTCGATTTCGTTAAAAACGTGCTAAATATTTTAGGCTCGAAGTATTCAAACTCAGACTGAACGGTGTTCTGCAGTAAGTGAGTGGTTTTATTGTGTACATCACCGTTCTAGAAATTGTATTTAAAAAAAAAATAAATATTTTTGTCGGTTTACTTTTTTTCTATAATGTGCTATTGAAACGAAATAAGTTATAAAAAATTTATAGTCATGACCCATTGTGCGTAATCTGCGAATTAATTTTATATTTTATTATTAATCTAGAACCATCGTAGTGCACGATCTAGTACTAACTACTTGTGGAACTTTTGATAACTTTGAACTTACCCAATACCTCGAAATTCCTCAAAGGTCTGAAGAACGAAAATGTTGCTGATCTCGTAATCTTCAGCACGCCTTTATTGTGTATATAACTGGCCTTTGTAGGTGTACTGAAGATTTCGCAAACGACGAAATCACAGCGAGATTGTCGTTCTTCAGATTTTTGAATAATTTCGAATTATTTTGGAAGAATTGTTAATGGCTTTTGATTGTTGATTCGCGGTGTAGACTCTACTCAATCATAGACAAACATAAGGTCGATCGGTGCAATATTAGAATTTTCTCACATTTTGACCATCGCCGTTGTAAAGGAAACGTAAAAGTAAAAGACTAAAGAAATAGTTATATTATCGTGCGATGCGAATCAATCGGGTAAGGTTTGTTTAAAAGTTCAACTTTGCAAAATGGTTGTTATTTCAGTTAAGTTGAGCTTTCAAACAAACCTTATGCTATTTATTCGCATCGCGCGCTAATATAATTAGTCCTAGGGAAAGAGAGAAAATACGAATTTTTGCCAGTTGAGCTTCATTTTAATTCACAATCGAAACCAATTTATTCGCAGATATTTTCGACGTCCATGCTATGACAGTGTTTGACCAGAGAGGTGATATCTTGCTGGTGACCTGTACAAAAGTACCATCTCTCTGTGTGAGCAAAACGACTATGCAATAGGGTGGTCCAAAAAATTAAAGTTTTGAAAAGTCTAAGGGCTTAACGCGGTGCTAGGTAATTAAAAATAAAAATTGTTTTTTTATGACAAGTGTTCATACAGTCAATTATATATTCCTCATTTTTTAGGTATGTTCAGTTCCACACTTCATCGAATCCATCAAAATAACTTGAAGTATTTTTCGTGAGAGCCACGACCATAGGCATTAAAACGATACCAAATATCAAGTGTGAGGTACAGTTTAAAAGCGTATGGTTGTGGTTTTCTTTCAGAAAAAGCTACTTCAAACTTCTATGTCATTTATTTCAATGGATTTGTTGCAGTGTGGAGCTGAACAAAGCTGAAAAATTATGAAAAAACCATTTTGGCTTTGTGGAACCGCATAGATTACTTAAGATTTAGTTGACTCCATAAATAAGAACCTACTTCAATAAAACCCAAACTTTACGACTGCCTAACTGTTCATACATTTTGGGACCACTTTACTTTACAATTGAGCGTAGAGTGATACAAGAACTGTCTGAGTTTTCACGTATGTGACGTGAGCGACAAGCAATAATATTAAATCGTCTGACTGAGGGCAACAAAATGTATAGCAAAAAATTTACGATTTTTTTACTATTTTCGTGAATATGCGTATACCGTTATTATGGGATTTTGCATTTTTCAACAGTTTGTTTAAAATGAAAGATGACGCCGTTCAGTGATGGCGGCGTGTTGACATTCCGGTCATCGAAACCATCGAAGTCATTTCAGTATGTTGTTCAGTGACAAAAAGAAATAAAAAAAATATTTGATAGAAGACGTCTTATTAGAAGAAACATTTAACAAATTATTCAAATACGCCGATGAAACGTAAATTAGATCTACAATTTCATTTGAAAATCATTTCGACTATGTGAGCACATCGACTATGCGAAACATGTGAAATAACATATAAATTCCATGTTGAGACACGAGGTTTTAGGCAGCAAGTTTACGTTCGACTGACATAATTTGTAAAGGAAAGGGATAACAAGATAATACGTTCTTCACACGAGGACATCGTAATATCTAAAGGCTTTGCTAATGAGGAGATCTCAAAATGACAAAAATAAAACATAAACAAAAGAGCTACTAAATTATGATACTATCTTTCAGTCAACACGTCAAAAGCTACCACGCGATTTAAAATTGTAAAAAGATTTTTATCGAAATCCATCCACACTTTATAAATAAAATAATAAATGAAGAAAAAGAAACAATATTCTCACCTGTTGCATATTATTAAAATAACTTTTCGCTTGATTGATATTTTCCGTGCATTCTTCTTCATTAATGGCACACGATTCAGCAATGTCGGCCAACGTTGATATAGACTCGCGTACGTATTCCAAACGTTTGTTTAATGCATCGATTTCCCCTGTTAACAACTCAGAGGCATCAACACCAACGTCGCTGGCAATTTGTGCAACCATATCACGAAGTTCGGCAACTTGTGCACTATGCAGGTCAAGGGTGTGTTTGCATTCCTAAGAGAAATGTTTTGCAAAATTAAAAGAAAAAGTATTGTAATTTATAATCGCAAAAAGGTCATTAAATCCCAGTCGCGGCATTATGGAGATAGAATTATTTATTTATTTCGCATAAAAATGATAAGAAAGTTAAAATTCACAAAGATTTTTTTAGCGTATGACTAACAAGATTTTTGTACGAGAAAGTAGACATTTAAAGTGAATATTTCGTGAAAAAAAAAAATGAAATCTTACCTGAACTTGTTTGATAGCATCGCTGGGCTGCAATGTTCCAATTGTTCCCATTTGCTCATCAGCCCACACTTTCACAACTGCACTAGCTTCACGATACTGTTGCCACAAACGAACCGCTCTTTGATATTTGGTCCGTAAATCCAATAAATTTTCACGCGTATCATTCCAAGCATTGCATGCTTCTTGAACGGCAGCATCAATATTCTGTGCGATGTTCGAATCACATGTATCAATCAGTGGTTTGGCTGTCAAATGTAATTCTTCCAGTAAATTTTCACGTTCATCCAAATCACCAGACAGACCCTATTGAAGGCATTCGAAAAAGTATTGTTGAATTATGAAATTGTTGAATAACTTTTTTGGAGAAATTTTGCTATTCCATAAATCACTTAATTTATACTTTGCTTTCGAAAGCTAACTGAATATTTCTAATTACACATTCCATACGCCTATTCGACGACAGTAAATACTACATCGTACCTCAGACGCGTTCAGACTAAAAACCACTGTGGTGTTTGTAAAGCAATAAGCAACCATTCCGTTTGTTACGGAAAATTAAGTTTTTTTTTTTGTTTGCACGTAAAGCGATATTTAGTTGTGGGTTTTTGGGAAAAGTTTTCGATGGAATGACGTACCTCAGTTTAAAGTCAAAATTATGTAATTTTTTCTGTAATAAGCTGTACGTCGCACAGGTCTCAAGTAAAATTGAAAAAGTGAAATTGCGACACTATTTTCATTTTGTATGTTTATTTTTCGTTTTCTACTTTCGAGGTAAACGCAATTCAAACGTGTTGAAATGAAACAAAATGGAACCGTGCGAAAAGAAAAGAGCGAAACTGGAAATAATGTCTTTTTTATATTTTTTCTACTTTATTTTCACTTTAACTCCTCTATTTAAAATCTAAACCGAAATAGTTGTTTGTAAGCCAAGGAGAGAAAATAGAAAATTATAACAAGAGCGTGAGGTTGTGCTTTCCGTTGGACGAAGTTTTTAATATTTAATTCTGACTACATATACTTAGTAGCCAAATTTATACCGACATAAAATCATGAACCTGCTGGTCACCAGGAGCTGAAGCATTTACACAAACGAACATAGATGAATTTATAATTATAAGTCAATAAACATGGCAACTGTGCGCAACGAAGGTTACAACGAAGGTTATTCACTTGCTATTATGAATTTATCTAAGTCTGTTTGGGTAAGTGCCTGAGACGGCTCAGAACATGTAGGAAATATAAACCAGCGTCACCTATGTGCATTTATATAATTTTTGTACGAAGAAACTGTCAAAATAAAACTGTTCCATGTGATGACAGTGCTGTGAGTAACACTATCTATTTAAATTTTAATTTGTGACTAAAACTACATTAGTGTGTCTCGTTTACTCACAGAGCAGATCAAATTGATTAACGAGACGTTCTTGTCATTTCAGCCAGATTGCAATGAAAAATTTACAAACCACATTGTTTCTCAGAGTATTCCTGTTTTCAACAAACGAGAAAATGTACGATGCTTTCTCACCTGTTGTTTCCGCTACTTTGACTCACGCGAAAGAAATTCTCACGTGAGAAGTGAAAAGTGGGATAAGCGTTCTTGCTTGTTGAAAATAGGGGCCCAGGGAGGCTTGACGTTGTAGACTCGTCGTATAAATGCTTAAGTGACACTGCTGTCTGTGACGAAAAACACAGACTATATTTGCGTCCAATTAAATAGTTGAATTTATTATGTTCCCACGCAACATAGCAGGAATCACCCTGCAGATCAGAAATTTTGGGATTATCGCTCATTTTATTTTTGAGTAAAACATAAATTCCTACTATTTCTCTAGGCAAAATATGAATTGCGTTTACAACATTGGATACGCTGTTCGGCCAATCGTAACATGATTACGGCAACCATATTTGTAAACATAATAAAATTTTTATGCATCTTTCGCCCAAAATGTGCCATTTTTCGCACTGAAAACTAGACTTAATTTGACGTTTTTTGGTCAAACCATATTAGTCCAGTTCGAAACGTTCGAACTGGACTAATATGATTTTATTAATCGAGTTTCATTCATAACTTGACGTTTCTCAATGGTTTCTTCATGAAATGTTCAAGTTCATTTCGAAAAAATTATAATTTTCGTGTTTTGTGCTCAAAATGGCTTTTTGTGCGAAAGATACATAAAATTGTATATCCAACATGTACTACATGTCGTTCATATGTGCTCTATTGCTGAAAAGTCCATGGGCTGCCGCCTTGGGACTTTTCACCAATCGCGCACAATATGACTGACATGTAGTACGTGGTGCATACATAACTTTGCGAACATTTAACGCCAAATCACTGTAAGCTAATGCAAAAGACCAATCATACAGAAACGGAAAAGTGAAAACCGACAAGTTTCTGATTTACCATACAAATCAGAAACTTGTCGGTTTTCACTTTTCCGTTCATGTATAACTATCTCTCTCTTTTCTCAAATGTAAAGATAAAACAGCGATTTCTTCCACTTAATGGAACAGAAACATAGAATGACACAAACACTTCATTTTCTGACATGAAAAGTATTTTTTTGGCTGCGACTATTCGGACGCGCGTCCGAATAGCCAGCTCCATCAGTATTGACTAATCGGACGCATGTCCGAATAGCCAGTTCCACTAGTATCGGCTAATCGGACGCACGTCCGAATAGCCAGCCCCATTAGCGTAGCCTATTCGGACGCTAAAAAAATGGTGGAATAGAATTTCGCGCCGCTACACTAATGAGGCTGGCTAGTCTTTCGAATATATCCTAACTTAGCTAATTTCTGATCTGAATTTACGTGAAACCTGAATTTACATGACCTTAATGCTGACCTGAGGTAAAATTATTAGACAAAATTAGAATTACTAGGTCAGGTAAATTCAGGTTGCAGGTAAATTCAGGTTAGGTCAATTCAGGTTTCAGATCATGTAAAAAATTCGGAACCAGGTTCAGGTCAAAAGAGTTTTCAGGTAAAATCAGTTCAGGTTTCAGATTGACCTGACCTGTTCCGAGCCTGGAATATTTGAATTGTAAAGTGCGGGGAAACTGCCCCCAAACGCCTGAAACGAGTTGTAATCGTACGGCTCTGCTCGGCTCGGCTTCCCTAACTAAACCGGATAACGTTTCCTAACGGTAATACGTTAGCCGGATTTTATCCGGTTTTTTGTCCAGATTTCGTTTCTTATGTAAAGGTTTCTTATGGCACAAGATACTGACAGCACAAACTCCAGAAGGATGGCAAGATATCTGGGCTGTATAAAATCCAGACGGCACAACGTCTTACGTTAACGGTTATCTGACCCTTATACACCGAAAGGTGGATATTCTCCTCTTGATCCCTTCGTGGGACTGTAGATGCTGTCATGAACCTCTCTTTTCTTGTTCGCCTGAAATTTTCACTGCCTGCACGCACTTACCTTTATGTATTATCCGGATTTTGTCCTGATTTCGGATTTTGTCCAGTTCGGAATTTTTCCGGATTTTGTGCGACAATTTCCACAAATAAAACTTTTAACCTTTACAAGACGTGGCAAGTATAAAATCAAAGAGATGTGCCGAATATAAAAATAAATTTCGTGCAAAGGTAGATTAATACCGCGTCCGAATAGTTGATACTAGTGAAGGTGGCTAGAATGGTGGAAGAATGGGAAAAAACTAAAGGTAGTAGAGGCGTCGACCATACCGGGGCGTACCGGCATTTGCTCCTGTTAGCCTAGTCTAATCGAGGCGCCGCCTCGGTTGGAATTTCCAAATACAAAACATGTTAACGATAAAAAAACCTTTCTACGATAAGGTCTAACTCTAACTTCAGTACTGTTTTTAAATTATCGTGTGAAACAAAAAAAGAAAACTTTTATAGAAAGTTTCAAAAAAAAATTTCGCTTTTTTGCTTTTTCTCATAGTTTTGTGAAATTTTTAATAATTTTAATGTTGGGGACTAGCGTGTGAGGGGAGTCGACCGATTCTACATCTACAGATACCATTGGTAATCATTTCCTTCGGTGTGTATAAGAACCCCAGCTACAAATCCTACATGTAATAACCGAAACCCAATTGTAAGCATAATATTATTATCACTTAGGAAAATATTACCTACATGAATGAGCAAATAAACACACCATCAAAATTCATTTCGCCCATACACTCATTACCTGTATGATGAGGTTGAGCAACACCGAACACTATACAAACATACAATTTCGTCGGATTTTTCGCTTAACTTTGGAATTTATTGATAAGACGAACTGATTTCTTTCCCAACGAAAAAATAAATATAGTTTTTTTTAATAGGCAGAAAGGCCTTGATATGTTAAGTCATATGATGTTTTAGATAATTAAGTCAGAGTTTCTTTGAAAAACAACGAATCGTAACAACCGTTCACCGCTGATTGAATCTCAATTCTCAATACAAAAGTTACGAAAATCGTTTCTATTTTTAAAGAGTCAATTGACAGACACACGACTTGGACTCTTTCCATGAAAATTCCTTGACGATCTAATTTGAGTATTGTGATTGTTATGAATGCAAAAACAAACGACCGATTGACTCAGTTAATTTCATTGAAAATATGGAGTGAATGATTCTTCTAAACTCACCTCTAGACGTTCCGTTGTTTTTCTCAGTCGTTCATAATCAATTGAGCCGTTCACTTTCAGCAATTCCATCATGTAGTCGGTTTCTTGGACAGATTGATGCACGATTTCCAGTTGACGTTCGAATCGTCTCCACAAAATCAAACGGTTCTTCAACATACCAAGAATGTTTGCACAACGAGATTCTAGGACAGCATGGTCATCTTGCAATTGCGAAAGATCACGTTCTAATTGGACGAGTGTCACAGTAACACGCAATCGCATTGGCAGTGCATGAAGTAACTGTCTCATGCGCATAATTTCTTGCCACTGACCAGTCAACTCTTTCGAAATGGTCTGGCATTCATTCACAGCCTTTTCAATTTGTTCGCTGCCCATTTTTTCGTAAGATTCGCAGTCGTCCAGTACCAAGGAAACGTTGGCTAGAGTTTTACGAATTCGATTGATGCCTTGTTGCATAGCAATCAGGTGATCTCTGAGCATCAATGATTGCTCCAGTTCTTCGGTGATTTGAGTTGAAATACGATGAGACAATGCAAAGAGTTCACCAACACGCTCCGGTTCAGCTGATGGTAACATTCCAATTCGGCCTAGCTCATTGCCAATTATTCCAATCCGAGTGTTGAGCACTTGCATTCGTTCGATGTACAAATTCAACTCATCTTCGTTCTTTATAACTCCTTTGATTGACGTCATATTCAAGTGCAACTCTTGCAGTTCCCTTTCCAACAAAACCAATTTCTCGTTGATAGGAATATCTTGGGATGAAATGCTGTTGACGATTGCATTTTGAATCGCGTTGATCTTGTTGGTTACACCGGCCCACCGGTCTTCCAATTGTCCATGGAACTGACGTTGCAACATCTCATCAGCCAGAGGTAGAATTTGAAGTGCTTTTTCAAAATCATTGCCAACGTCATTCCGAATGTTGCAATGAAGTTCATGATGCACTTTTATCTCCCAGAATTGTCGCATGTTTTCAATAGGTAGCGTACGCAAATCTTGCGGCAATTCGATTTGAGAAATTTCTCGTTCCGCTTCTTTAATCCAAACCTCCAACTTATCGGTCAAAACTTCGTAATTCATCCAAATCTCACGGAATGTTGTCAATCGTCTCAGGTACAAATTGACTTCCTCTTTGAGTTTCAGTAACACCACCAGAGAATCGTTGTTTTCTTCTTCTAAATTAGGAGCATTAACCAAATCTTGGAGTCTACTAGCATTGTTTATAAGCTGAGTAACTTTGGCGTGGTGATTGAAAATGTCCGCATTGAGAGATTGATACATTGTTATATAGCCATCATAGTCTGCTGATGTCACGGCCGACAAATCTGGTACGCGTTGCTGAGCAACTTGGAGCCATTGTCGCTCCTCCCGCATTCCTTTTTCTAGAACTGTCCATCGAGACGCTGCCAAAGAAATTCGTTGCGCTCTGTCGGAAGCTTTATCTGAAATTAATTTTAAATTGAAAGACGTGGAAAAATCAACAATTGATGGTGTGGACCTACCCAAAATAGCCGACGCCTTGCTGTAGAGATTTTGATGAAGCTCGGCGTTTTTGATACGAGTTTCGTTGTCCAAGTTCTCTTCCAACGATTCTAAAATCGATCGACAATGGCTCAGATTTACAAAGAACTTTCTATGTTTTTGCATCTCTTGCTGCAGCTGTTCCAGTGTGCTAGCAACAATTGGTTGCTCGACTAATGTATCAGCCAGGAGAGTGATTTGCGAGAATTCATTCAATGTTTGCTCATATTCAGCAGCCAAGGCTTGCAATTGTAGCAACCGATTTCTTTCGAGGACAATATTGTTTTCCAAGTTCCTCGATGCTTCATATGAGCCATAGACTTCTTGTGGTATTTCCTTGCCCGGGAAATCTCTCATGATACTTCTTGATGTACTCAAAAGTCTTTTGATAGTTTTAGCCTGTTCCTGATTGCGATTTTCTAAGTCGTCCAACAATACTAGCTTTTCATCTGTTTTGATTTCTGTGTTAACGATCGTATCGAAGCGTTCCTGAAGATTAGCGATTTGAACAATAATTTGTTCGATGAGAATGACATACTCGTTCCATCGTTGCAAATCGTTAACAGACTGCGCTTTATTCTCCACCGTAACTTCTTCGATAGTTTTCACCTGCTCGCTTAATGTTGCAAAACATTTGTTCATCTTGTCACGTTCATCAGGATTCACAACATGACCGGCATCTTGCAAATCTTTGGCGAATTGTGCAACGTGACCATGAATCACATGCAGTTCATCCTTCAAATCTTCGAAATGTTGAACATTCTCCTCACTTGGTGCATCACTTTGTCGTAGCAGATACACACGGTATTCGATTGTCTCCAGCCATGTAGAAATCGTTTCAATTATTGTAACAACACTTCGTTGAATGACAATCGTGTCATGTCTATCGACAGCTTCCTGCAGGGCGCCTAAATCTTCTTGTAACGACACTATGCGCTTTTCCATCGGATCGTCAGTAACCACGTCACTTAGGGTGGCCAATTGAATGACATTTCCCAAATGAGTGTTGCGGGCATTGTTCATTTGCAGTAACCGATTCGAAATTATGTTGTTAGTGTCAGTCCAAACAAGTGTTGTTGGCCGTTGGTTTGAGTGTTCCTGTGTTTCTGCTTCAATAAAGTCTTGAGATGATGGCTGGGGTCGATTTTGTATGATATTTGTGGTCCAAATTGAGTCTGGCACTCGTTCGTATTCTGCAGCAATGTCCATTCCGGGAGTTAATGGCACAACGAGCTCTTCGGTGGGTGACATTACCTCCTCAATTGTTACCGAAGATGTTGGTTTTGATTTTCCAGACTTCTTCTGATGAACAACCTTTTCTTCAACTTGTATTTGTTGAGGTACTTCTTCATTCACACCGTCCGTGACTGCAGTCTTGGAAATATACAGTTGGACGATATTCTCGTGCTGGGTGGGTTTTTGTTGCTCTGCTAACTGGTTCTCAAGAACTGGTACAATGTCGTGAGAAATTTGTTGATCAGTCTCAACTTTTTCTGATTCGTTTGCTGCAACAACAACTCGTACAGAGATAGATTGGATTGGTGCAGGTTTCTGATATTGTTCACCGTCTATGAAGGACTTTGTAATGTCAATGATTTGTCTATCTGAAGCAGCAGTGCTGACTTTATCTTGTGAAACATGTGGAATTTCTTCCATTGTTTCAGAAGCTACTCCTGCTGGTGGAACGAAAGTGACTTCCGTTTTTGTGATAATAAAACTAACGGTCTGGTCTTTAGGAGACTCGGCACTTTGACCCTGTAGCGCTTCTACAGTTGCTACACTTTCATCTGGTAACGGAACTTTCTGTTGAGCATCTGTCGTAGATATTTCAATTTGCTGAATGTCTTCTACCGGCTGAATTTCCTCCAGTTGCTGGACATTTTCAACTTGCAGTGTATCTTCAATTTTCTGAGTGCCTTCAACTTTCTGAGTATCTTCAAGCTGAGTATTTTCAACTTGCTGAATATCTTCAACTTTCTGAGTACCTTCAAGCTGAGTATCTTCAACTTTCTGATCATATTCAATTTGTTGAGTATTTTCGAATCGATGAGTATCTTCCACTGTAAAGATTTCTTCCACTAGCACAATACTTTCAACTTGCTGAGTATCTTTAACTTGCTGAGTATCTTCAACTTGTTGAGTGTCCTTGTCCAGCTGAATATCTTCTACTTGCTCGACATTTTCAAACTGCTGAGCATTTCCAACATGTGGTATACTTTCAACTTGCTGAATATCTTCAACGGGCTGGACAACTTCGAAAGTGACTTTATCAGCAACTTCAGGCTGTGCAGGTGCCACTACGTTCTTTCTGTATTGTTCGTTATCTAGGAAGGCTTGAGTGGCAGTTTTCGCATCTGCTGATTTAGTTGGAATTTCTTTGGACTCGATTTTAACTTCCTGTACCACTGCATCACTTTCTTCCTGTTTAGGTTGCTGATCTTGGACTTCTTCAACTTCCAAAGTTTGATCAGATGGTACAAAGTGCGTATCGAAGATGGTCTTCCGTTCTATAGTAAGTGTCACCATTTTACTTGAGTCTTCTGGTAACGAAACATCATGTAATTCCGCTAAGGCTGGCGCAGAAGGGACAATCGTCTCCACTTCTGGTTGCTGTACGTCTTCTGTTTCAGGAAAATCTTCTTCCAAGGCTGTAGTTGTGATAATCTCCACAAGTTCCAATTGTGTAGTAGATTGAGGCTCTTCAGAAACGTGACTCTCACTTTCCAAGAGTTGAGATTGCGGTTTGAAAATCGACTCTTTAGTAGTTTTGATAGGCGGTTGCTTTTGATATTGCTCACCTGCTAAGAACTTTTGCGTATCATCAATATGTTTTTTGCCATCCATGCCGATCGTCACTTGAACTTTAGCCGCATCTTGACTGCCTTTCTTCTTCTTGATTTTACTTTTCTTTTTCTTCTGATCATCTGCATCGTCGATGGTTTCCACAGGAATACCATCGTCAGCAATAGTGAAGGATTTCTTTATTTCCATTACAATCGGTTCACCTTTCTTCGCAAGACTCTGCACGCCTCTATCCGGTACTGTAAATGAAGCTTCAATTTGAATTTCGTACGGTTCTTCAGTTGAAGTGCTCAACGACGGTGAGTCCACTTCCCTTACGTCTCCAACACATCGAACTGGTGAAGTCTGAGTAACGGATTCAACAGTTGTAGATATTTCGGTATTTGTTCCTTCGTGAGTTTGCGGTATTTTAATGGGAATTGAGTTGCAAATATCAGCAACAAGGGACTCAGCAATCGGTCGAACAACATCTTCCGTTGGATAAGTAGTTTCAATTGGTATGTCAATTATTGGAGTCTCTGAAGGGGTAGTTTGCAGTTCTTTTTCTTCAGTTGTGATAATCGTTGTTTGAATCGATGATTCGATGGTTTCTCTTTGTTCTGGAACTTCGGTTGCAACGACCAAATCTGTCTGAATTTCGGTTGAAGTCAGATCAATCGTTACCTTTTCCTCATTGTCAAATTTCACAGGAGTGGTTTGGATTTCAGCTTCACTTTGCTCCGTTGGAGAAGTTTGCATCTCCTGTTCTACTTGATTTGTTGGCTCTGGGGATGTTTGAAGAGATGTTTCCACAGTGTTTTCTTTCTGTTCTGGAGAAGTTTGGACTGATCTGACGTCTAGACTTACTGTCGTTTTCTGTTCTGCAGTAGGCTCGTCAAATTGAATCGGTGACGTCTGTTGCTCAACATCCTCAGTTGTAGTTTCCTCAATTACAGACTTGGTCACAACAACTTCCGTCACAAGCGGTTTCGGCGATTCCGATGCGGACAACACTACTGATTCTTCAATAACTTTTACTGAATCTTCAAGTGGTTCAGAAATGCTTTTCAGTGACTCGTCAGGCGTAATTTCTTTTTCTTCTTCATGTTTGACGCCACCCGGAGATTCTGATTCCAGAGTTGTATCATCTCCACGAGATTCATCTTCAACTGATTTTGCCACTAAAGACTCATCGTCAGCGAACGTCTTAACCTTTTGCTTCTTCTTTTTCTTCTTCTTCTTGCCTTTATCTCCTTTCTGATCTTCTTCTGCTGTTTCATCAATCGGCTCGTATCCAGTTTCAGGAACGTTTTCGCGATCTGACGACGGAGTACCAATTTCAGCTTGTTCTTCAGGCATTTCCATGTGTTCCGAAATTGTGTTATCATCATCGATTACAAGTTCAACAGACTCGACAACGGACGGATCAATCGATTGTATTTCATTTTCTGATTCTTCTTTTGGAGTTGGTGTTTCCTTGTCCTTCCGTTTCTTTTTCTTACGACTACGTTTGCTGTTGTCGGTTTTTGAGGAATCGACTATTTCCGCATCACCAATGACAGCAATTGGCACTTGACTTTCTTCAACCAAATTCACATTAACTTTTGGTTGTTCTTCATCTACTTCCACTTTCATAGTGACCGTTACAGAACTAGGTGATTGAGTTCCTTTCGCTGGAAGAGACAATTTTATTGTTTGAGTGTGAGGGTCAGCAGCGACCGCTTCGGCTTCTAAGAATAGATGCGTTGCACGACGAACGTCAATGGTAGGAATCGGTTTAATCAACGGGATCACTTCTTCTACACCAGGTACTGCCTGTTCAACAATTATTTGGCTTTCTTCTTGAGGTATCGGAGCCAAAATGACCGCTTCTTTAATTTCTTCACTTTCAGCGGAAACCGCAGGAATCTCAGCTACAACTTCAGTGATTTCTTTTGAAATTTCTACGATAACAGGTTGTGCTTTAAGTACTTGCAATTGATCTTCTGTCTCGTCTAATTTAGTTGGTTCTGGTGACGGTATTTCTTCTTTCTCTTGAACAGGCTCTGGCATTGTCTGAATGTTTTCTTCGATGTGAGACGCTGTTTCTATCTGTGAAACTTCAGGTAAGGGCTCGACTACCTCCTCCACTGGAGTCGATGAAATTTCTTCCATAGAAGTAACGATTTCTTCTACGACCTTAACAGGTTCTTCAACTACAGCTACATCCTTTTCCTCTATTGAAACATGTTCTTGAACCTGGACTTCAGTTTCTTCAATTTGGGGAATAATACCTTCGTCGACTGGCGGAGAATTCGGTAATTCTTTGGAATTTTCTTCCTCTGTAACCTCGATGATTTCTGGATATATTTTTACTTCCGTAGGCTCTTGAACGGGTTTACTTTGTGCTTGTTCGACTTCTGTAATGAAAACCTCTTCTTTCGCGGCAGGAGTCACTTCAACTTCTATATTTTCTGGTAGTGTGACACCAACTTCTTCATGATCGACAGGTGACACGCCAGCTTCTTTTCCGGCAGAATCGACTTCAACTTCTT
Organism: Pseudolycoriella hygida; assembly: GCA_029228625.1. Taxonomy (NCBI): domain Eukaryota; kingdom Metazoa; phylum Arthropoda; class Insecta; order Diptera; family Sciaridae; genus Pseudolycoriella; species Pseudolycoriella hygida. Next base: position 109,278,038 of record CM055403.1, read on the forward strand.
TTTCGGGAGTTGTGACGTCCACATCTACTTTTTCGACTGATATGACGCTAACTTCTACTTTTTCGGGAGTTGTAACGTCAACTTCTACTTTTTCTGTAATTATGATGTCAACTTCTACTTTTTCGGGAATTGTGACGTCAACTTCCACTTTTTGAGGAGTTGTAAGGTCCAATTCTACTTTTTCTGGAGCTATGATGTGAACTCCTACTTTTTCGGGAATTGTGACGTCAACTTCTACTTTCTCGGGAATCGTAACGCCAACTTCTCCTTTTTCTACGCTAACTCCATCACACGCCACGTCAACCCCTTCTTTCTCAACTGACTGCTGTTCCGTCGGTACTTCTTCCTTGGTTTTAACACTGACATCTGGTTTTTTAAGTACATCGGACTGGCTTTCACCTTTTTCGACGACTTCGATTTCTTCAATTAATTGTGTATAAGTTTCATCAATGATTGAAGACGATGGCTTGGCATCAAATTCATACGTTTCCAACACGAACGCAGAGCCGGTGTCTAAATTTTGGGGCCAAATTTCCTCCGAATCTTCTTTGATCGATGGCTCGCCTGTTGTAAGTTCTTCTTCAGTTCTTTCTGATATTTCTAATCCTTGTTGTTCCAAATTGTGTTCGTAAGGCCAAATATTTTCGATATTTTCTACAATTTCTGTCTTTCGAATGTTTGCCTGTTGATCTTGAGACGGTTCTAATTTCCCGTCTGTAATTGTAGTTTCAGAAGTTATGTCTACTACTGGTGCAGGATCAACAATAACCAACTCTACGGGTGCTTGAATAATTTCAAATACCTGAGTGTCTCCTTTAACTTCTTTCGTTGGTTCTTCATTCGTTGGTTCTTCATTCGTTGGTTCTTCATTCGTTGGTTCTTCTTTTATCTGGATTTTCTCCTCAACTTGAGATAAGATCGTGTCGACGCCAGACTTCGGAACTTGTTCGTCGTACTGTTCCGATGTGACCACTTTACCATTCACCGTTCTAACAATATTTACGTTCACTTGCGGGGCTTCCTCCTCCGTTATTTCAACTTCTTCTGGCTCTTCAACAATTTCTTCCGTGACATGTTCAACACCGTCAATGACTACAACTCGTTTGATAATCTTTCTTGTTTTGCGAATGATGCGTCGCGTCACTTGCTGGACAACCGCACGGATGCTGGACTGTTCGAAACCAGGTTCCATCGCCAGAAGTTCATTGGATGGAATTCCCTTTGCGTCAACGTAGACCACAGTTCCTTCTTGCATGGGTATACCCTGAAGTGTAACGTCACCAGCATCGGTGATATATTCTTCGATTTCTGGTTCATCTTCGAACTCATGGACAACCATCGAATCTGATGATGTTCCCGACATGACAGTTCCTTTCCCTTTCTTCGAAATCGTTGTCTTTGTTTCTCCACCAGGTATTATGACACTCGTGGACACCACATGATTTTCTAAATTAATTTGCGACACACCCTGCGTAACGGGAACATTGTCTGGTCCCATCAGCGTTGACACAGTCGTAAATTGTTGCTGTTGATTTTGTTGCAAGACCTGTTGACGTGTTCGTGTCAATTTGCGAACGATAATTCTTTTCGTTCCATCCGGATCGCAAACCACTTCAGTAGTTGTCTCATCTGGTTCGGTGAAGGTAGTTTCAAACGATTGTGGAACGTTCCTCAACACAAGTTCCGATGTGCGTATCGTTTCACCCGGTGGAACCTGTTGGTACTTTGCGTCCACAAATACATCTTCCGTTATTTCGCTAATGGTAGGGTTCGGAGCCGACTCGAATTTAATGGTTTCGTGACCGTCGGAGAAGGTCTGAATGACCGAAATGTTGTCCGTTGGTTTCTTTTCTTTCAGTGTTTGGACGGATGTATCGAATGTTTCAACTGCAGCTTTATCATCAAGTGGGAAACTGGTTTGTTGCTCTTCATCGATTGGAGTTTTTATGACTGGTTTATCAATACTTTCGCTCGTCTGAGTCTCCACCTCGTAAACTTGAGTTACTGGTGGAAGTACTTTTTCCATAGTTGTCACCTTCGCCTCGATTATTTCATCTTCCGGCATGGGACTGGAATCTATTGTGTTGTCGGTGGATTGAATACTAACGGGTTGTTCACGCAGATGCTGCAAACTTGTTTGAAGAATGTCGATACGATTCGTTATTATTGCTTGCTGTTCTCTGATCAGATTGATGATAATCACCAACTGCTCGGACAGTCTCACAGCCAATGGATTGACATCGTGGTGTACAGCCAGATTCTCGCAATTCGCTTGAATGTCCTTGAGAGATTCTAACTTTTCCTTAATTTTGCTGCAAATGAAAATGTTTTCGTTGATTTCACCAATGAGAGCTGCTTCATCGTTTGGCACATTTTCCGTTGGCTGTGGAATATTTATGGATTTTAGCCAGACTTCGATGTCGCTGAGTAAATTGGTGTATTTCTCGATCTCCGATTTGCGTTGGTTTTGTGCGTCTATAGTTTCCTGTGTGCAGATTATAAGATTAAATTTTTTTTACAAATTTTTTTGAATTTTCTTTTACTTGAATCAAATCCATTCCTTGATTAGCCTTCGCTGTAAGTGCGCCAATTTTTTCCTTAATTTGCAAAAGTATAAAATCGAGATGTTGATCATCCGGAATTTCCGCGCGTATTTCGGTTAGTTGCTCGGCGTCTTCTTTGTATTGTTGTAAATTAATAAAAATTAGCTGAAAAAAGTTTAATTGTTTTATTGAGGTGACACATTGATGTAGATGTTCAAAATTACTACAGAGAGGTTGCTATGTGACGAAAAACGTTTTATTGCATTGAGTCAAACAGTCTCTTTAAAAGATTCGCACACATTGAATATAAACATTTAAAAATAAATTATTGTCGTTGGAGCCGTTGGTAAAATTTCAGCCGAGCAAGGAGCGGAAAGCGAGTTACGCAAATTGCGAAATTACAAACCAGGATCGCATTGGTCATTTTTACTTCTACGGTGCAAACGATCGTTTTTATCAGAAAAACAATGAAGAAATTTATAATTTCCAAATGAAAGTGACGAAATGTGTCAATATGTAGAAGGTGCAAAATGTAAATTTCTTCATTGTATGCACATATTTTGTGGTTTCTAAACAACAATTGTCATCACTAAGCTAAGAAAATCTCCAAGTGGAACAAGTCCAACCATAAAGAAAAGTTAAAATAAACACAAAGTTCTATTGTCAGATGTGCAAACAAGTATGAACGGTGGGTCATGGAACTAGTTACTTAGTTTGATTTGTTGGGAAGAATTTGAGGACCGGGCAGATTCGGGCATGAAATTGATGGGCACATTTCAGGGTGGGCATTTTTTAAATTTCGGGCAGGCATGGGGCGGGCTCGGGCACAATTTTAACGGGAATGTTTCGGGCGGGCATTTGTTTTTTTAATTTTGGGCTAGGGTAGGGCGGGCGTGGGCAGCAAAAAAGTCGTGTCCGCTCATATCTAGTGAATACATTTCTCCTGGGACTAAGAAATAATATTTCGAATGGAAATCATAAATTCAGTAATTTCGAAACAGTTTTTGATAAATCCAGGGTAGTGATAACCCGTTGTCGTCGATAAGCATCACACAGTGGAATGTTGGTGTTGATTATTTTATAGTTGGTCAGAGTCAGACATAACAGCCGCCGATCAAGCCGCAGTTGACTGATTTTCGGAGAGCCTAGCCGCAGTTAGCTATGTGGTTCAAGCAGATTATCAGCCTACTAGGAGCCGATTTTTCGGCTCGAGCAGACTTGTAATCTCGCTTGTAATTCACCACAAAATGAGAATAATTTTGACCCAGAGAAGAAATTATTAATTTTCTACATCTTTTGTTCTCGATGAATGACAAAATTTTTTGTGTTTACTGTTGCATCAGTTGAGTTTGAGAGTATTCAAAATTAATCTTTGGTTACATTCAAAATAAAATTCTTACTTAATACAAGCTCTACATCGAACGAGGATGAACAATGAACACTCTATTTTGAATGGTGCTGGCATTTAAGATTATCACAAATACAAAGCTATTAACGAGCCACATTCGCTGCAGGGTGACGGGAAATCTCGCCCAGCTGAATATCGTCTGGGACGTTATTTCACGGACAATATTGAACGCGGAGGATAATAGAGAATTTTTGAGTAATAGTCAAAGTAACTAGAACTGGTACAATAATTATTAGAAATTGTAATTGTAAAATTTGGGTTCACGTATGCGACCCGAACCCAAAACCTTCCACGATAGCTGGTAGAGCATCCGCCCGGAAAGCGGAAGGAGGAAATGAATTGTTAAGAGAATCCTCAAATTCCTTGGAAATCCTCAAAAAAATCCAAATCGAGCAAAAATACTTGAAAACCTTAGAAATTGAAAAAAAATCCTCAAAGAATGCTATAGAAAAAGTTCTAGAGAGTTCCAGAAAGTTCTCGAAAGTTCAAAAGTTCTAGAAAGTTTCATAAAGTTTTCGAAAGTTCTGAAAAGTTTTCGAAAGTTCTGAAAAGTTTTAGTAATTTCTAGAAAGTTCGAGAAAATTCTAGAAAGTTCCAGAATGTTCCAGGAACTTCTACAAAAACCTGAAAAGTTCTAGAAAGTTGTAGAAATTTCTAAAAAGCTCTGCAAAGTTCAAGAAATTTCTGTGAATAACTTTTGAGGAATTTCGAGAAATTTCACGAACTTTTCAGAAATTTCCAAAACCCTGCAGGGCTTTTAGAATATTACACAACTTTCTGTGGCTTTTGACATTTGCTCGATGCATACCCTCCCCCTTACCTCCCCCCTACGACCCATCCTCTTCAACTCATACCCTCTTACAACACACTGACACACGTTAAAGCTCACTATATCTATGAGACCGCCCCCTCCCCGAAGTAACGCTATGAGGCGGTTTCGGGGAGAAGAGAGCATGGAGAGTAAGAAAGGGGGCTTTAGTTGTAGGTCATTGAAGAATTTAATCCAACACTACCTTGGTCCAGGAGGACCTGGTGTCTATGAAGATTTCCTCACCCTAAAAAAACCAATCCGACCTTTCCCCCTCCGCCATTTGTGCAAATCTATAGTCAAAGAGCTGTCCAAAGACACAAGTTTGAGCTCTCTAGGTGGTCTAAAAGCCTAGATATGTGTAATAGGGGTAAACCCTCTTTGGCCCCTCTATCCGAACCCTCCCCCTCTGGCATTTGTGCAAATCTAAAGTTTTAGAGCTTTCGAATGACACAAGTTTGAGCTCTCTGGGAAGTCTGGGAGCCGAGGTATGCGTGAAACGCACAGACGACAGACGGAAATATGAGCATTATAGGCGTTACCCACATGTGGGTTGCGGTAAAAAATTGGCATGCACCATTGCCCAAGAGGAATAAAAAACACAATAAGCAACCAACCCGTGTTTCAACTGAGCTTTGAGATTCGTGTGTAGTTTCGTGAAAGTTATTGGAGCAGGATATACTTAGAAGAGACGCTGTAATCAACGTTTAGTCTATACAAAATTATTTTCTGATTGCGATTTTGTTTTTTCTTGCGAAACTTCGGAAGAATCCATGTAAATGAAAAATAATGTTATGCGGCAATTTAGATTGATAAGGCTAATAAATCTGAACACGTAATTCCTTTTTGTAATTTTGTAATTCCTTTTGGACATTTGTCCATGTAAATTTTTGTAGTCTTTTTATAATGATAAGAGCTGTTCATAAATGACGTCACGCTTACTATAAAATCCACCAATTCGATAACTCCGAACTGGTCAAAGACTTCATTTATAGTACTTCGGCTCCCCCCACACCCATTGTTTGGAGGGGTAGCCAGAGTGATATAAACATAATTTGAGGGGGATCTTCATCACTTTCTTATAATTCTCCAATCGCAGTTAGTACTTTTGTATGCATAATTTCTGGCCAACTATGCTTTTTAAAAAGGCTGTTTCATGCTGACGGCTTTTTTCCAATATTAACAAAATTTTATAGTTCTAGTCTGAATCGGTTACAAAGACCGAAATTTAAATAAGAACTTTATACTTCTGCGCAGGTTGCCTCGGTGCTAAAAACCTGCGCAGAAGTTCAAAGCTCTTATTTAAATTTCTGTCATTGTATTCTTGTGGAAAAAACCATTTTGGCCTCACCACCTAAAGGTGCTTTGAAAATCGAGAAATCCTTACATTGTACTGTCTGAACCGTGTAATTATGTAACCGAATTAGTTATCATTTCTCTATGGGTTAATGAATCTTTTGCCGAGGAAAATGATCATCATTTATACTGAACCTTTGGTTCTCACTCTAATCAGAAGCTGATTAGTCAACTCGGGTCTCACGACTCTCAAATGAAACTCTAAGTCACGCCGACTTGTGCATAAACAGCTAGTCTCGACGACTAGTTTCCACTAATCCTTTTTGTTTCAGGTGGACCATTGACTACACGAGGCGTTGGTACTTGATTGGACTTAACTTAAACTTTTAAATGTATAACTATAAATAAATAAAGGATGACGATGAGTAGTGGTGACTATCGACTCCGACGGGTCGACTGGGTCGGCAGCTCACTTCCGGATCTACTCATAATTTATGTTTTTTGTTAATACTTAATACTTGTAATTAGTCAGGGGGCTTCGGCCATTGATGAAATAAATAAATAAATAAATAAATAAAAAAAATACTTTAAATAGGACTAGAAGGCTTAACATCGATTTCAACTTTAGTTACCAGTAAGTTGCTGGAAAAGTTATTTTATCTCGGAAGTCAAAGTTTTAAAGTTTTTTTTAGAAAGAATTTGATAAAATTTTGTTGAACGAAAAATGTTATATTCAAGAGGTGCAGTCTTACAACAATATTCGTTCATTTCGAACGCAACTCGAAAGGGAAATCAAAAGGATTTTACCAAAAATTTAAACCAGGGCTTCCAAACCGAACCGAAACGTAGATTTAAAAAACCCGAATCCTTACATTTTGTACCGAACCTGTTTCGGGTAATATTCCAAAGGAACATATTGACAATAATGGTATTATAACGAAGTGTTATCTGATTAATTTGTAAAACTAGAAGAAGAACCCCCATACTTTTCGAAAAAAAAAAAATTGGCCTCCTATACCGGGAACTCTTTCTACTGTCCAAACTGTTTCTTTTCTACAAAGGCAAACCTGAAAATGAGCTCGTTTTTCTAATATTTTATTTCCCGAAAGCAAAACTCAACCGCTTTTCAAAGGTGCGGAAGCTTGTTTTAAACAAAGAAAGTTACGATTAGGTTTCACGATCGTCTGAAAAATTTGCTTACTCATTCATAAGCTCGTAGCAATCAAATAATAAATTAACCAAACACACAACAAAAGAGTTCCTAGATTTTGATGAAATTCTTCGAATTATTTTGTTTATCTTTCAGAGTACTGAAAAGTGTTTTTGTAATATTATGAGTGTTTGGAATGAGAGCTTCGAAATGTTTGACGTTTAACCCAACCCAAAAAAGACCACTGCGAGGTTTCAAATCGTGCCCAATAATGAGAAGTCTTAGCTGGCTTGCTTTTAAACTTTATCCTATGGCTGAGAGAGTGTGTCCATATTTTCAGTTCAAAGAACTTACAATATTTCTATCTCTAAGATTTAATTTTCGTACATACCATCCTTCTACGGATGAAAAGCATCATAGCAGCTTGCAACGCAGCACGAAGATTAACATTTACACATTTCCATGTCAAATAAATATCTGTGTGCCTGTTTTGGACGATTGATTTTAGGCAATTTCGCCAAATTTAGCAAGAATTTCGTTTTGCCTAACAAGTCAAAAGGCCTAAAAACAATCGTCCAAAACAGGTACACATACAACTTTACATGCAAAATGGTGAAATCCCAAAAAACTTCAAAAAAGGCCTCCGTCAAATGTAAGCTATTCATCACTCAAGAACTAATTAAAAGTTTTTACTTTAATAAAATTTGTGATCCTCAAAGAAAAACTTGATACTCGCACTACTGCCGTCATAAGGAAAAAAACTTAGACAAAATTAATAAGATTGAAAAAATAAGATTTATGAAAAAAAAAACGTTGGACCGCTCTTGTAGAGACTCAGTTTTAGGGTCCTGGCTCAGCCCAAAGTCTCAAAATCGAAAAATTTCCTTCCATAAATTGTCGGGCATGCCTAGACCTTTCGAAAAATTTATGAAAATCGGAAATTATTTATTTGAGTTATGCAAAAATGTCTAAAAGCCAATTAAACGGCCCAAGCTCGGCGGCCCTTGGCCCGACAATGAGTTTTACCAAAGTTATCTTGCAGATTTTGGACATTTAAAGACTATGATTTCACACATAACAAAAAATACAAATTTTAAGAATAATAATTTTTGCAATTGACCTTCAAAAACTCGTTTTTTCGTGCGTCATTTCGGTGTCGCATGAAGTCATTTTGCCGCACTAGTGCGATGACGGTTTTTTATGCTCTAGTGCGATGAAAGTTTTTTACGCACTTCTACTAGTGCGATGACGGTTTTATTACGCACTAGTGCGATGAAGGTTTTTTTACGCACTACTGGAATTGAATTTTTATATTAAAAGAAAATCTCGTTTTTGTCGGTGAATTGCAAAAAACGTTGTTTGATACACGTTACGTATGCTGGTAGTTTAACGCACACGATGTGTTGCCGAATTCGCCTTCGGCTCGTACCGGCAATCTCACATCTAGTGCGTTAAACTAACTTCATTCGTAACTTGTATCAAAAATTACTATTTTATAACCAAAAGGCAATTTTGCTGGTCTGCAACAATTTTTCTCAAAATGCAAATAAAGTGAAATATTTTAAATTTCGAAATGATTTTAAAGAGCAATGATTTTGTGTTGGATGATTTAGCAACATTAGAAAAAATGTTCTAAATTCTACTGCGCATTCAATTCAGGCAAAGAAAAGTGCTTTTTGGCATATTTAGTGGCTCTATTTAGAGCAATTTTATTTGATTCTAATTTGGTTTAAATATTTAAAATTAATTTCGTCAACTAAAATACTGACCTTCAATCCTTTCAGCATACTATCTAGGCTATCATTCGGTAAATTCTCAATTCCATGCTCCGATGAAACAATTGATGCAAGTAGCTGATCGATTTCAAGTGATAACAACTCCTATGGCAGATTTTATTTAAAAATGATATTAGAATTTTAAACAAGATCTGGATGAAGTCAGCATCATGAAACAGTAATTTGGATTCGAGTTAATTTTTTAACACATGCTTTAGCTAGATTATTAAACAAAGTAATTAGTAAATTTTCCGAAGATCTTCACCATTTCAAAAAGATTCTAATTGGTTTATTGAAATGGTCGATACATCGATATTATGTTGTTAGCATTAAAAACCACAATAAAATGAAATCCTTAAAAGCGCGTTGAAAGTTATTATCACAACACAACAAATTAAATAAAATAAAAGAAACTCAAATCCATGTCTAAGATTCTTCGCTAGATGGAGTTTAATGTGAACGATTTTCATTAATTTGAAATAATGGAATTTTGTGATCAATGATCACAAAAAAAAAAAACAGAAGTGAATTGGTGCTCAAAGACTCTTCTTGCCGAATGTTGAAGGAAATAAAACCCTAGATGAAATTTTGTTTCTTACACTTTGAGCACCTCATCAATTCACCCATACGAAAGCAAAGAATCATGCGTAAAACAGGACGTTACTTCACAAAAATATTTTTGCTATTAGAATGCACAGAAAAAGGCTTCACCTTCTTGATTTTGATGTCGTTATTGGTCTCTACTACACAAGGACGAGTAGTTGCTTGTACGACGAATGTGCTGCTTGAATTTCCTAAAGGAACGGATAGATCTGAGGGAAGTTCTGGACTAGGATCGGATTGAGGAATGGGAATTATGTTAATATTAGTTAGTACACTCTCATCTGCAACTGCTTTCTCTTCATCTGTTTCGTTTAACGACGACGCTTCGCTAAGGTATGTGCTCTCATCACGCCATCTTCCTAAACCACCGGGCAAGCTTGCTGATAAATATTGTTCACTACATGGCACATTGGATGCGGTAGTTTCGATATCATTTGGTGTTGGTGAGGACGATCCACTACTACCATCGGGGTCTTTGTCATAACTATCGTCAGGATGACCGTTCGTTTCACTTAAGATTATGTCTTCAATGGGTTCAGTGTTTGAAGCGATATAAGTTTGCCAGGCACATTCCGCATAAGAATATGCAGACTTATTCGTCCAGAATGGACCGTCTAATGCTAAATTGTAACATCCCATATCTTCGACGTCTGACTCATCATCAACATCGCTAACACTTTGCAATGCATCTTGAGAGGCATGCGTTTCTGACTTAATTGATTTGACTAGCAACTCTGTAGGAACTACTTCGGAAGAAGTTTCAATTTCCTTGGGTTCAAAGTCATAAACTCTATCTACATATGCCTTAGCTTTCAGTATTTCCCATTTTGTTTCAGCCTCTTCGTATGGGTTTGTTCTTGGCCAATAGTCATGACACATATGAAACAGATATTGTGATTTGTCAACTTCTTTATCATTTTCGCTAGCAATTTTTGTTAAAACGTTGCATGGTTCATGAATTGAAAGTACTGTAGATGACGTAATCAAAGATTCCGAAAGGAGAACGCTTTCCGATTTTTGTTCAGTAACATTGTCAGATTTTGTTCCTGTCTTGTCTATTGTTGGAAGCTCTTTGTCTGAGCCATCAACATTATCCGAAATGAAAGCGGCACTAGCAATATTTTGCTCACTTACAAGATTTGGAGTTTGCTCCTCTTGAGTAACAATTTCTGTGGTCACTACAGTCACTGTGGTTGGGGAGGAAGAAATGGGTGGAGCGATCGTTTCTTCAGGCGCTGTTACGATTTCTTCAGAAACAACAGGAGGAGTGTCAACATCTTCCGCGACAGATGAGATAATTTTTTTGACACTGGGAACGTCCTCCTCTGCTTCCTTAGTGGCAAGAATTGGAGTTTGTTCCTCCAGAGCAACAGTTTCTGTCGTCACTACAGTTACTGTGGTTGTGGTAGAAGAGCTGGTTGGGGCGATCGTTTCTTCAGGTTTTACCACGGCTTCTTCAGAAACAACAAAAGGAATGTCTTTGTCCACGGCTTCAACATCTTCCGAAACAGATGGGATAATTTCAGTGACACTAGAAATGTCCTCCTTTACTTGATCAGTTGGAAGAGTTGGCGCTTGTTCCTCTTGAGTAACAATTTCTGTGGTCACTACAGTCACTGTGGTTGTGGAGGAAGAACTGTGTGGAGCGATTGTTTCTTCAGGCGCTGTTACGACTTCTTCAGAAGCAACAGGGGGAGTGTCAACATCTTCCGCGTCAGATGAGATAATTTTTTTGACACTGAGAACGTCCTCCTCTACTTCCTCAGTGGCAGGAGTTCGAGCTCGTTCCCCTAGAGCAACAGTTTCTGTCGTCACTACAGTTACTATGGTTGTGGTGGAAGAACTGGTTGGAGCGTTCGTTTCTTCAGGTTTTACCACGGCTTCTTCAGAAACAACAAAAGGAATGTCTTTGTCTACGACTTCAACATCTTCCGAAACAGACGGGATAATTTCAGAGACACTAGAAATGTCCTCCTTTACTTGCTCAGTTGCAAGAGTTGGCGCTTGTTCCTCATGAGTAACAATTTCTGTGGTCACTACAGTCACTGTGGTTGTGGAGGAAGAACTGGGTGGATCAATCGTTTCTTCAGACGCTGTTACGACTTCTTCAGAAAGAACAGGGGGAGTGTCAACATCTTCCGCGACAGATGAGATAATTTTTTTGACACTGGAAACGTCCTCCTCTGCTTCCTTAGTGGCAAGAGTTGGAGTTTGTTCCTCCAGAGCAACAGTTTCTGTCGTCACTACAGTTACTGTGGTTGTGGTAGAAGAGCTGGTTGGGGCGATCGTTTCTTCAGGTTTTACCACGGCTTCTTCAGAAACAACAAAAGGAATGTCTTTGTCTACGACTTCAACATCTTCCGAAACAGACGGGATAATTTCAGTGACACTAGAAATGTTCTCCTTTACTTGCTCAGTTGTAAGAGTTGGCGCTTGTTCCTCATGAGTAACAATTTCTGTGGTCACTACAGTCACTGTGGATGTGGAGGAAGAACTGGGTGGAACGATTGTTTCTTCAGGCGCTGTTACGACTTCTTCAGAAACAATAGGGTGAGTGTCAACATCTTCCGCGTCAGATGAGATAATTTTTTTAATACTGGGAACGTCCTCCTCTACTTCCTCAGTGGCAAGAGTTGAAGCTTGTTCCTCTAGAGCAACAGTTTCTGTCGTCACTACAGTTGCTGTGGTTGTGGTGGAAGAACTGGTTGGGGCGATCGTTTCTTCAGGTTTTACCACGGCTTCTTCAGAAACAACAAAAGGAATGTCTTTGTCCACGGCTTCAACATCTTCCGAAACAGATGGGATAATTTCAGTGACACTAGAAATGTCCTCCTTTACTTGATCAGTTGGAAGAGTTGGCGCTTGTTCCTCATGAGTAACAATTTCTGTGGTCACTACAGTCACTGTGGATGTGGAGGAAGAACTGGGTGGAACGATTGTTTCTTCAGGCGCTGTTACGACTTCTTCAGAAACAATAGGGTGAGTGTCAACATCTTCCGCGTCAGATGAGATAATTTTTTTGACACTGGGAACGTCCTCCTCTACTTCCTCAGTGGCAAGAGTTGAAGCTCGTTCCTCTAGAGCAACAGTTTCTGTCGTCACTACAGTTGCTGTGGTTGTGGTGGAAGAACTGGTTGGAGCGATCGTTTCTTCAGGTTTTACCACAGCTTCTTCAGAAACAACAAAAGGAATGTCTTTGTCTACGACTTCAACATCTTCCGAAACATATGAAATAATTTCAGTGCCACTAGAAATTCCCTCCTTTACTTGCTCAGTTGCAAGAGTTGGCGCTTGTTCCTCTTGAGTAACAATTTCTGTGGTCACTACAGTCTCTGTGGTTGTAGTGAAAGAACTCAATGGAGCGATGGTATCTTCAGACTCTGCAGCGGTTTCTTCAGGCTCAGCAACGGTTTCTTCAGAAACACCTGGGGAAATATCTACAACTGCAATATCTTTCGAGACAGATGGGACAACTTCAGTGACACTGGAAACGTTCTCCTTTACTCGTTCCGTTGCAAGAGTTGGAGTTTGTTCCTCCTGAGTAACAGTTTCTGTGGGCACTGTAGTTATGGCGGAAGAAGTCGTTGGAGCGATCCTTTCTTCAAGCTCTGTTACGGTTTCTTCAGAAGCAATAGGGGGAATGTCCACATATTCCGCGACAGATGGGATAGTTTCAGTGACACTGCGAACGTCCTCCTCTACTTGTTCAGTTGTAAGAATTGGAGATTGCTCCTTTTGAGTTACAGTTTCTGTCGTCTCTGCGGTGGAAGAACTGGTTGGAGCGATCGTTTCTTCAGATTTTGTCACGGCTTCGTCAGAAATATTAGTGGGAATGTCTTTGCCTACGACTTCAATATCTTCTGCGACAGATGGGATAATTATTTGGACACTGGAAACGTCCTCCTCCACTTGTTCTGTTGCAAGATTTGGAGTTTGTTCCTCTTGAGTAACAGTTTCTGTAGTCACTACATTTTTTGTAGTTGTGGTGGAATAACTGATTGGAGCGATTGTTTCTTCAGGCTTTGCCAGGGCTTCTTCAGAAACAACATTTGGAATGTCTTTGTCCACGACTTCAACATCTTCCGAGACAGATAAAATAACTTCAGTGGCACTAGAAACGTCCTCCTTTACTTGCTCAGTTGCAAGAGTTGGCGCTTGTTCCTCTTGAGTAACAATTTCTGTGGTCACTACAGTCACTGTGGTTGTGGAGGAAGAACTGTGTGGAGCAATTGTTTCTTCAGGCGCTGTTACGGTTTCTTCAGAAGTAATAGGGGGAATGTCAACACCTTCCGCGACAGATGAGATAATTTTTTTGACACTGTGACCGTCCTCCTCTACTTGTTCAGCTGTAAGAGTTGGAGTTTGTTCCTCTTGAGTTACAGTTTCTGTCGTCACTACAGTTTCTATGGTTGTGGTGGAAGAACTGGTTGGAGCGATCGTTTCTTCAGATTTTGTCACGGCTTCTTTAGAAACATTAAAAGGAATGTCTTTGTCTACAACTTCAACATCTTCCACGACAGATGGGGTAATTTTGTTGACACTAGGTCCGTCCTCCTCTACTTGTTCTGTTGCAAGAATTGAAGTTTGTTCCTCTTGAGTAACAGTCTCTGTCGTCACTACAGTTACTGTGGCTGTGGTGGAAGAACTGGTTGGATCGATCGTTTCTTCAGGTTTTGCCACGGCTTCTTCGGAAAGAAGAGTAGAAATGTCTTTGTTTACGACTTCAACATCTTTCGAGACAGATGGGAGAATTTCAGTGACACTAGAAACGTCCTCCTCTACTTGCTCAGTTGCAAGAGTTGGCGCTTGTTTCCCTTGAGTAGCAACTTCTGTGGTCACTACATTCACTGTGGTTGTGGTGGAAGAACTGAGTGGAGCGATCGTATCTTCAGACTGTGCCACGGTTTCTCCAGGTACAGTCACGGTTTCTTCAGAAACACCTAGGGAAATACCTTTATCTACAACTTCAACATCTTCCGAGACAGGTGGGATAATTTCAGTGACACTAGAAACTTCCTCCTTAACTTGCAAAGTTGCAAGATCTGGAGCTTGTTGTTCTTGAATAACAGTTTCTGTGGTTACTACAGTCACAGTGGCTTCAGTGGAGGCTGGAGCCTCTGTTACTGACTCAATTAATTTGACTGGCAACTCTGCAGAAACGTTCTCTTCGAGTTCAAGTTCACGAACTCTATCTGAAATTGCTTTGGCTTTCAGCATTTCCCATTTTGTTTCAGCCTCTTCGTATGGGTATGTTCCTGGCCAGTAGTCATGTCGCCAATAAAACAGATATTGTGATTCGTCAATTTCTTCTTCACTTTCGTTACCAGTTTTTGTTAAAGTTTCGTTTTGTTCGTGAGTTGAAAGTACCGAAGGTGCTCTTATCAATGCTTCCGAAAGAAGAATACTTTCCGATTTTTCTTCAGTAACATTGTCATACTTTGTTCCTGTCTCATCTGAGCCATCAACATCATCCAAAACGCGAGTGGCATTAGGAAAGATCCTTCCTTCAGACTTTGTCACAACTTCTTCAGAAACAGCAGGAGTAATGTTTTTGTCTACAACTTCTGTATCTTCCGAGATATATGGGACAACTTCAGTGACGCTAGGAACGTCCTCCTTTACTTGTTCAGTTGCAAGAGTTGGAGTATGTTCCTCTTGAGTAATAACTTCTGTGGTTGCTACAGTCACTGTGGTTGTAGTGGAAGAGCTGGTTGGAGCGATCGTTTCTTCAGGCTCAGTCACGGTTTCTTCAGGCTTAGTTACGGTTTCTTCAGACTTTGTCACGGTTTCTACTGAAATATCTGGCGAAATATCTTCATCTACGATTTCAACATCTTCTGAGACAGATAGGACAACTTCAGTGACATTGGGAACGTCCTCCTTTACTTGTTCAGTTGCAACAGTTGGATTTGGTTCCTCTTGAGTAACAACTTCTGTGGTTACTACAGTCACTGTGGTTGTAGTGGAAGAACTGAGTGGAGCAATCGTATCTTCAGACTCTGCCACGGTTTCTTCAGGCTCAGTCACGGTTTCTTCATACTTTGTCACGGTTTCTTCAGAAACGACTAGGGAAATATCTTTATCTACAAATTCAACATCTTCTGAGACAGACGGGACAACTTCAGTGCCGCTGGTGCCTTCGGGAATGTTCTCCTTTACTTGTTCAGTTGCAAGAGTTGGTGTTTGTTCCTCTTGAGTAACAGTTTCTGCGGTCACTCTTTGAGCGATTGTTTCTTCAGGTTTTGTCACAGATTCTTCAGAAATAGCAGTAGGGATGTCTTTGTCTACGACTTTGACATCTTCTGGGACAGTTTCTGTAGTCACTTCAGTCACCGTGGTTGTAGTCAAATAAGTACGTAGAGCGTTCGTTTCTTTATTGAATGGTAAAGGAAGCTCTTTGCCTGAGACATCAATATTTATTGAGACGGATGGGTCAGTTTTAGAATCCGTCGTATTTTCGTCATGGTCTTTTGGAATGCTTTGTATTACAGGTACATTTTGCGATTTATCTTCGTCTGTGCTTTGTAAAAGTCTGCTATCAGTGGAATAGAAAGTTGGAATGTATGTGGTTGAGGTATGTATCTCTTGGATATTTTCAGAAAGATTATCCGTTTGGACATCATCTGATTTTTTGCTCTTTGCGTTTTTGTGTTTTAATGTTTTAACACTTTCTTTTGTAATATCATCCAGCTTTTTCTCAACATTTTCACTGTCTTTTTTATGAGAATGCAGTAATGTCTCCATTTTCGGTTCCACTATTTGCTCAGTCTGTTCGGTATGCTTAGCTTTCGGAGTAATGAGCTCAAGGCCTTTATTTAAAACATCAGAAAAGCTGATACTTGGAAGCGTCCAAGCTCCTTTTTTGTCTTCGTTTTTCACTAATTCCGATTCATTAACAACACTTGTGGCGACATCATTTGCTTCTAATAGCTCATTTGAAACAGATTTTGCAAGTTTTCTCTTTTTGTTCTTTTTCTTCTTATCTTTTTTGCTTGTTTCTGGAAGTTTTTCTTCCTTCTTGCCTCCCGAATCATCTCTGACTTGCGACCTAGACCTGGAGCTCTCACGTTGTTTTCTTGGTAATACTGGCAAGAAGCCCTCCTCGTCAATGGGTACAGAAGCTTTGGGGCTTACAATTTCATCAACTTTAATGATCGGGCTTGAAATCTGTTTTGATTGACTTTGTTTCGGTTCACTCGCAGAGACTTTTTTGGTTGTAATCGTCGTTTTAGAACCCACAATTTCAGCCCAAGATAACTGTGTGTTGTCTTCCAATAGGCTTTGTTTTTCACTTATCATAGGCACGTCTGGGTGGTTAATAAATGCATTTTCTTCTTCGTCAACTATATCAGCCCATAAGAGTTCAGCGGAAGCCGCAGGTGTAGTGATTTTATCTACTTGTACGGGCGACTCTTCCGTAGGCTCAATAATAGCTTCTGGAGAAGGAATTTCAATTGGAATCTCAACATTGTTGGCTTGTAACTTGTCTGTATCTTCAGCAAGGTTTTCTGCACAAGCTTGTACAATTTCTTTCGATTTTTTATACTTTCGTTTCGGTTCTTTTGTACTTGCTGGCTTAATGACAACTTCTGTCGAGTCTGACGGTTGTAAATTAGAGCTAACAATGCTAGCCCAAGTAAATGTCGTACTTTGTTGAGGAAAACCTTCTGCCTCTACAGTTTGATCCTGAATTTCTTCCAAAACTTGAGACGATGAAAAACTTTTATTTAATGTCGAAACACTTTCTTCGAAAGGAGCCTCTTCTAGAATGATATTCCGTTCTTCATATGTCGATATTACCGCTTCCTCTTTAGACTTCTTTCTCGCTTCGGATCGTCTCGATTTTCTTTTCCTCGAAGAAACTTTAGTGTCCTCGATGTGTTCTTGCTTATTGAGTTTGTCAACAACTTCGGCTGACGATATTCCACCCTCGGAATTATCTTCTGAGTGACTTCCATTTTCGTTTGTTTTTGTTTTCCATCGGTCTTCCTTGGTAGATTGTTCCTGATCTGAAAGAGGTGGCGATGACAATTTCACATCTCTTTTGATAATTGGAACAATCTTAAAGCCTTCACCAGCGACAACTTCGGCATACGTTTTGCCGAGGACTGAATTCCACACATTTTCAACAATTTTCGTTTCTGGCTTGCTTTCTATCGGTACAACTTTAATATCATTGCCTTCTTTAAGCTTCTTTTCTTTTTTAGGTCGATTCGGTCGTTTTTCTTTGGATGATTTGGGCAAGGGCTTCATTTCAACTGATGGCAACTCCTGTGAGTCGGGTATCATTTGTTTTGGTATAACGACATCGTTTGTATGTTCGACAAAGGAATTTCTAATGTCTATTAATGTGGCAATTAAATTTTCATCAGCAACTTGTGCCACAACCTCGTCGATAACGTTATCTTTGTCTTCTTCTTCCTCAACATTAACTGGAATGATTTCTTTCGATGGTAGAATTTCTTCACGGAGTTCATCATGAAGCTTTGTTGCAGCTACTTCAGATTTCAATTGAAGTTCTTCAGGTTCCTCAATTAAACCTTGCAGTTGTTTCTTTTCGTTTACATAAATTGGAGCGACAGAAGATAACTTTTCTTGTTCAATAAAGTCTGTAATATTCTGCATTACTCGAGGCCGAAACTCCGAAGCTTCAGCTGATAAATTAGACGTTGCAGATTCAAATGAAGGTACCGAAGAGAAGAAAGGCTTTTCTTCTAACACGCTTGACCATGTATCTATTTCGGATCTTTCAAATTCATTATCATCAACAGTTTTACCAACTAGCTCAATAACATGAGTAAGCTTATTTTTGGGTGAAAGAATATCGATTCTATCAACGTTTTCCAATAATTGTTCAGCTTGTAGAGTTTCCTCCCCTTGAGCAGCAATTTCAGTGGTCACTTCAGTCACAGTGGTTGTGGTGGTGGAAGTAATTGGAACGATCGCTTCTTCAGGCTTGGTCACTATTTCTTCAGTAACCTGCGAAAGAATATACTTGTCCAAGACTTCAACATCTTCCGAAACGGATGGGACATTTTCAGTGGCACTAGAAACTGCTTCCTTTACTTGTTCAGTGGCAAGAATTGGAGTTTGTTGATCCTG
Organism: Pseudolycoriella hygida; assembly: GCA_029228625.1. Lineage (NCBI taxonomy): Eukaryota > Metazoa > Arthropoda > Insecta > Diptera > Sciaridae > Pseudolycoriella > Pseudolycoriella hygida. The sequence continues at coordinate 109,296,723 of CM055403.1, forward strand.
AGTAACAGTTTCTGTAGTTACTACAGTTACTGTCGTTGTGGTGACAGAAGTTGTTGGAGAAATCGTCTCTTCAGTCTTACTCACATCTGCCTCATCAGAGAAGGCCATGGGTTCTTCAAGAACATCCATCCAGGCATCGGTGGTGCTATCAATTGGAAGACCAGCGTACGCCGGCTTCGGAGGCTCAATTGCCTTCTGTAGCTCTTCTGTCACAACAGGCTCTTTTTCTACGACGTCAACATTTTCCAAAACAGAGGGAGTGAAATCAGCGATGCCGGGAACACCCTCCGCCACTTGATCTGTTGTCAAATCCTGAGTTTGTTGATCTTTTGTAACAATTTCAGTGGTCACTAAAGTCACAGTAGTAGAAGTAATTGGAACCATCGCTTCTTCAGGCTTGGTCACTATTTCCTCAGCAACCTCAGAAGGAATGTCTTTGTCAAAGATTTCAACATCTTCCGATACAGTTGGGACAACTACAGTGGCACTAGCAACTGCCTCCTTTACTTGCTCAGTGACAAGAATAGCAGGTTGCATATCCTGAGTAACAGTTTCTGTAGTTACTACAGTTACTGTGGTTGTGGTGACAAAAGTAGTTGGAGAGATCATCCCTTCAGTCTTACTCACATCTTCCTCATCAGAGAAGGCAATAGGCTCTTCAAGTACATCCATCCAGGCATCGGTGGAGCTATCTATTGGAAGAAAAGCGTACGCCGGTTTCGGAGGATCAATTGCCTTCTGTGGCTCTTCTGTCACAACAGGCTCTTTTTCTACGACTTCAACATTTTCTGAAACAGATGGAGTGACATCAGCGATACTGGGAATACCATCCGCCACTTGGTCGGTTGTCAAATCCTGAGTTTTCTGATCTTTTGTAACAATTTCAGTGGTCACTACAGTCACAGTGGTAGAAGTAATTGGAACTATCGCTTCTTCAGGCTTGGTCTCTATTTCCTCAGTAACCTCAGAAGGAATGTCTTTGTCAAAGATTTCATCATCTTCCGATACAGCTGGGACAACTTCAGTGGCACTAGGAACTGCTTCCTTTACTTCCTCAGTGACAAGAATAGCAGGTTGCATATCCTGAGTAACAGTTTCTGTAGTTACTACAGTTACTGTCGTTGTGGTGACAGAAGTAGTTGGAGAGATCGCCTCTTCAGTCTTACTCACATCTTCCTCATCAGAGAAGGCCATGGGTTCTTCAAATACATCCATCCAGGCATCGGTGGTGCTATCAATTGGAAGACCAGCGTACGCCGGCTTCGGAGGATCAATAGCCTTCTGTGGCTCTTCTGTCACAACAGGCTCTTTTTCTTCAACATTTTCCGAAACAGAGGGAGTGACATCAGCGATACTGGGAACACCCTCCGCTTGCTCGGTTGTCAAATCCTGAGTTTTCTGATCTTTTGTAACAATTTCAGTGGTCACTACAGTCACAGTGGTAGAAGTAATTGGAACTATCGCTTCTTCAGGCTTGGTCTCTATTTCCTCAGTAGCCTCAGAAGGAATGTCTTTGTCTAATATTTCAACATCTTCCGATACAGATGGGACAACTTCAGTGGCACTAGGAACTGCTTCCTTTACTTCCTCAGTGACAAGAATAGCATGTTGCATATCCTGAGTAACAGTTTCTGTAGTTACTACAGTTACCGTTGTTGTGGTGACAGAAGTAGTTGGAGAGATCGTCTCTTCAGTCTTACTCACATTTTCCTCATCAGAGAAGGCCATGGGTTCTTCAAGTACATCCATCCAGGCATCGGTGGTGCTATCAATTGGAAGACCAGCGTACGCCGGCTTCGGAGGATCAATAGCCTTCTGTGGCTCTTCTGTCACAACAGGCTCTTTTTCTTCAACATATTCCGAAACAGAGGAAGTGACATCAGCGATACTGGGAACACCCTCCGCCACTTGGTCGATTGTCAAATCCTGAGTTTTCTGATCTTTTGTAACAATTTCAGTGGTCACTACAGTCACAGTGGTAGAAGTAATTGGAACGATCGCTTCTTCAGGCTTGGTCTCTATTTCCTCAGTAACCTCAGAAGGAATGTCTTTGTCTAAGATTTCAACATCTTCCGATAGAGATGGGACAACTTCAGTGGCACTAGGAACTGCCTCCTTTATTTGCTCAGTAACAAGAATAGTAGGTTGTGTATCCTGAGTGATAGTTTCTGTAGTTACTACAGTTACTGTGGTTGTGGTGACAGAAGTAGTTGGAGACATCGTCTCTTCAGTCTTACTCACATCTTCCTCATCAGAAAAGGCCATGGGTTCTTCAAGAACATCCATCCAGGCATCGGTGGTGCTATCAATTGGAAGACCAGCGTACGCGAGCTTCGGAGGATCAATTGCCTTCTGTGACTCCTCTGTTACAACAGGCCCTTTTTCTACTATTTCGACATTTTCCGAAACAGAGGAAGTGACATCAGCGATGTTGGGAACACCCTCATCCACTTGATCGATTGTCAAATCTTGAGTTTGCTGATCTTTTGTAACAATTTCAGTGGTCGCTATAGACACAGTGGTAGAAGTAATTGGAACTATCGCTTCTTCAGGCTTGGTCATTATTTCCTCAGTAACTTCAAAAGGAATGTCTTTGCCTAAGATTTCAACATTTTCCGATACATATGGGACAACTTCAGTGGCACTAGGAACTGCCTCCTTTACTTGTTCAGTTTCCAGAATTGGGGTTTGGTGATCCTGTGTAACAGTTTCTGTAGTTACTACAGTTACTGTCGCTGTGGTGACAGAAGTAGTTGGAGAGATCGAATCTTTAGTCTTATTCACATCTTCCTCATCAGAGAAGGCCATGGGTTCTTCAAGTACCTCCATCCAGGCATCGGTGGTGCTATCAATTGGAAGACCAGCGTACGCCGGCTTCGGAGGCTCAATTGCCTTCTGTGGCTCTTCTGTCACAACAGGCTCTTTTTTTTCGACTTCAACATTTTCCGAAACAGAGGAAGTGACATCAGCGATGCTGGGAACATCCTCCGCCACTTCATCGGTTGTCAAATCTTGAGTTTGCTGATCTTTTGTAATAATTTCAGTGGTCACTACAGTCACAGTGGTAGAAGTAATTCCAACGATCGCTTCTTCAGGCTTCGTCACTATTTCCTCAGTAACGTCAGAGGGAATGTCTTTATCTAAGATTTCAACATCTTCCGAAACAGATGGGACAACTTCAGTGGCACTAGAAACTGCCTCATTTACTTGTTCAGTTTCAAGAATTGGGGTTTGTTGATCCTGAGTAACAGTTTCTGTAGTTACTACAGTTACTGTCGTTGTGGTGACAGAAGTAGTTGGAGAGATCGTCTCATCCGTCTTACTCACATCTTCCTCATCAGAGAAGGCCATGGGTTCTTCAAGAACATCCATCCAGGCATTGGTGGTGCTATCAATTGGCAGACCAGCGTACGCCGGCTTCGGAGGCTCAATTGCCTTCTGTGGCTCTTCTGTCACAACAGGCTCTTTTTTTTCGACTTCAACATTTTCCGAAACAGAGGAAGTGACATCAGCGATGCTGGGAACATCCTCCGCCACTTCATCGGTTGTCAAATCTTGAGTTTGCTGATCTTTTGTAATAATTTCAGTGGTCACTACAGTCACAGTGGTAGAAGTAATTCCAACGATCGCTTCTTCAGGCTTCGTCACTATTTCCTCAGTAACGTCAGAGGGAATGTCTTTATCTAAGATTTCAACATCTTCCGAAACAGATGGGACAACTTCAGTGGCACTAGGAACTGCCTCATTTACTTGTTCAGTTTCAAGAATAGCAGGTTGCATATCCTGAGTAACAGTTTCTGTAGTTACTACAGTTACTGTCGTTGTGGTGACAGAAGTAGTTGGAGAGATCGTCTCATCCGTCTTACTCACATCTTCCTCATCAGAGAAGGCCATGGGTTCTTCAAGAACATCCATCCAGGCATTGGTGGTGCTATCAATTGGCAGACCAGCGTACGCCGGCTTCGGAGGCTCAATTGCCTTCTGTGGCTCTTCTGTCACAACAGGCTCTTTTTTTTCGACTTCAACATTTTCCGAAACAGAGGGAGTGACATCAGCGATGCTGGGAACATCCTCCGCCACTTCATCGGTTGTCAAATCTTGAGTTTGCTGATCTTTTGTAACAATTTCAGTGGTCACTACAGTCACAGTGGTAGAAGTAATTGGAACGATCGATTCTTCAGACTTCGTCACTATTTCCTCAGTAACGTCAGAGGGAATGTCTTTATCTAAGATTTCAACATCTTCCGAAACAGATGGGACAACTTCAGTGGCACTAGGAACTGCCTCCTTTACTTGCTCAGTGACAAGAATAGTAGGTTGTGTATCCTGAGTAACAGTTTCTGTAGTTACAACAGTTACTGTGGTTGTGGTGACAGAAGTAGTTGGAGAAATCGTCTCTTCAGTCTTACTCACATCTTCCTCATCAGAGAAGGCCATGGGTTCTTCAAGAACATCCATCCAGGCATCGGTGGTGCTATCAATTGGCAGACCAGCGTACGCCGGCTTCGAAGGATCAATTGCCTTCTGTGGCTCTTCTGTCGCAACAGGCTCTTTTTCTACGACTTCAACATTTTCTGAAACAGAGTGAGTGACATCAGCGATGCTGGGAACACCCTCCCCCACTTGATCGATTGTCAGATCTTGTGTTTGCTGATCTTTTGTAAGAATTTCAGTGGTCGCTACAGTCACAGTGGTAGAAGTAATTGGAACGATCGCTTCTTCAGGCTTCGTCACTATTTCCTCAGTAACGTCAGAGGGACTGTTTTTATCTGAGATTTCAACATCTTCCGAAACAGATGGGACAACTTCAGTGGCACTAGCAGCTGCCTCCTTTACTTGTTCAGTTTGAAGAATTGGGGTTTGTTGGTCCTGAGTAACAGTTTCTGTAGTTACTACGGTTACTGTCGTTGTGGTGACAGAAGTAGTTGGAGAAATCGTCTCCTCGGTCTTACTCACATCTTCCTTATCAGAGAAGTTCATGGGTTCTTCAAGTACCTCCATCCAGGCATCGGTGGTGCTATCAATTGGAAGACCAGCGTACGCCGGCTTCGGAGGCTCAATTTCCTTCTGTGGCTCTTCTGTCATAACAGGCTCTTTTTCTACGACTTCAACATTTACCGAAACAGAGGGAGTGACATCAGCGATGCTGGAAACACCCTCCGCCACTTGATCGGTTGTCGAATCCTGAGTTTGTTGATTTTTTGTAACAATTTCAGTGGTCACTACAGTCACAGTGGTAGAAGTAATTGGAACTATCGCTTCTTCAGGCTTGGTCACTATTTCTTCAGTAACCTCAGAAGGAATGTATTTTTCTAAGATTTCAGCATCTTCCGATACAGATGGGACAACTTCAGTGGCACTAGGAACTGCCTCCTTTACTTGCTCAGTGACAAAAGTAGTAGGTTGTGTATCCTGAGTGATAGTTTCTGTAGTTACAACAGTTACTGTGGTTGTGGTGACAGAAGTAGTTGGAGAAATCGTCTCTTCAGTCTTACTCACATCTTCCTCATCAGAGAAGGCCATGGGCTCTTCGAGTACATCCATCCAGGCATCGGAGGTGCTATCAATTGGAAGACCAGCGTACGCTGGCTTCGAAGGATCAATTGCCTTCTGTGGCTCTTCTGTCACAACAGGCTCTTTTTCTACGACTTGAACATTTTCCGAAACAGAGGGAGTGACATCAGCGATGCTGGGAACATGCTCCGCCACTTGATCGGTTGTCAAATCTTGAGTTTGCTGATCTTTTGTAATAATTTCAGTGGTCACTACAGTCACAGTGGTTTTAGCGGTAGAAGTAATCGGAACGGTCGTTTCTTCAATTCTGGTCACTATTTCTTCAGGAACCTCAGAAGGAATGTCTTTGTCTGTGATTTCAACATCTTCAGAGACAGATGAGACAAGTTCAGTGGCGATAGGAACTGCCTCCTTTGTTTGTTCACTTACAAGGTCTGGAGTTTCTTGATCTTGATTAACAATCTCAGTGGGCTCCTCAGTTAGTGTAGTTGTAGTGAAAGAATCAGTAGGTTTTGTTTCAGGAATTTCTTCGCTCTTAATGACCAAATCCACGTTAGCTGGTTTAATGTGATGGAGAGGTTCAAAGAAAGTTTCAATTTTTTCAACTTTTACTTGAGGTCTCTCCGAATTAATAAAAGCTTGTGAAGAGAATTGGAGTATATCGTCGACAGAATCGATTGGATGATCTATTTCACTCATTTTTTCTTCATTGTCAATAAGCGAACTAATTGCCTTGACAACATCATCAATGGATTTTAGTTTTGGTTCCTTTACAGCTTTTACGATTGTTTCTGTTGTTATTAATGTCGAATTTCTGTCGTTGTCTTTCATGGTCATTTTGGCTGAAACCTCGAATGTTTTTACGTTTGATTCGTCTTCACTTGAGAGCGTGTCTTGTGAATCTTGAGCTGTTTGTTCTATTTGTTCAGTTTTGGCAATTGCAGCTTTCGCGGCATTTTCAATAACTTTTGGATCGAAAATGGGTGAATTCAAATACAAATAATAGTTACGTTCGGCGTCACTCATCTGAGATAAATCATAATGAGGTATAGCGAAGTGTGAATAATTAATAGAGGAGGTTTGTTGAATTGGCTGTTGGTTAATTTTAGTTTCAGTTTTAAGAATTTGGTTGGATGGAATCTCTTCTAACTCTGTATTGGTTGTGCTTAACAATTTGCATTCGTTGGACTTATCTAAACTATTATCTATCGGTTCGGACATTTGTTCTTTTGTTGTGAATTTTGTGACAAAATTGATTTCAGCGTCACGAATGACTGAATAGTCGACAGATTGTGGTTCAAATATTAGCTCGTAATTATCGGGATTAGAAGTTAAAGTTTCGGTAATTACCTTGGTCGATGTTTGCGACGGCTCAGCTGCCTTTTCATGAGGAATATCAATTGGCTCCATTGATTTCGGGAAATTTGGCAACTTTTCTGAAACTGGATTTAGTTCCGAATTTTCTAATTGTAGTGGATTAATAGCACTCGACTGGTTAAAGTCAACCTCATCATCAGCAGCAATAACAATCTCTCTAACTTCTTCAGTAATAACTTCTAACTCATCAACCGTTTCATCGCTTATGATAGGCGGCGGAGAATGTCTTAAATTTTCTTGTTCAAGGTGCTTAGGAAAATTGGAATTCGTGTCGTCGCCTTCTTTAATTAATTTAACTAACTCATCCACAATCTTCTCACTAAAATCTAGTTCCTCGTCTCGCTTAGAATCATCAGAAACAAGTTTCGCATCGTCAACGGTAGGCTCCTTTGAAATTACAATCGCTTCACGATTTTCTCTCTTCTTTTCTTTTTTGGTAATCTTCTTCTTTGTTTCCTTTGCTTGTTCCGACTGGGATAGTGGAACTGGTAGAGCGGCACTTTTTTCGAAATTGATAAATTGTTCGATAATATTCGGCTGAGTAATCTCATTATCGTTCGATTGAATTGTGGTTTCAGTCGTCTCTTCATTTTTCAAATGACTTACTTTGAATTCATCTGGAATTGCTGGACGTTTTTTCCTTTTCTTTTTGGATAACTGTTCTTCCGTTAAAATATACACGCTTTCTTCTTCTTCTTTTGTCGGAGCATCAGAAGACGTAGCAAGTGGCTCGTCAACGACTTGCTCTGTTATTGAAGTAATTGTCGTCTCTAATATGACACTTCCAGATGAAATCGGAAGCTCTTCGTCCACTTTTTCAACGCTTTTAGTCACCTTACCTTGAGATAAAGGAAGGCATACATTCTTCTCAGATGCAATGAACTCTTCAATAAGCGTTTTGTTAACAGAATGAGCTGGTACCTGGGAAAGTGGAACGGAAATAGTTCCTTCAGGTGTCTCAGAAATAATATCTTCTGAAAATGCAGTGGTTGTTGTAGTAGAGGTAGTGACTGTGGTGGTGATTGTCTCCTTCAATTGAGATAATGATTTCTCATCATCTGATTGAAGAATTACTTCCGGTTTTTCAGGAGTAGCTTCAGGTTTTTCAAGAATAACTTCAGGTCTTTCAAGACTTTCATATCTTTCTTCAGAAATTTCTTCTACGTCTTTGTCGGGTGATAACTCACTCTTACGTGGTGTAGACTCTCTACGAAAAGTTTCATTTAATTGCTCAAGTTCCTTAATTACTTCTGAGCTAACGTCATTTAATTGCTGAATTTCGGTGATAATATCAGTTTCCATAATTTCAGCATGTACTTCTGGCAATTCCATGCGCATCGTGGTAATAGGCTCCAAACGAACTTCTTCGTGAGTTATCATAAACACTTTTTTAGTTCTTTCAGACGGAAGCAATTTTAAAGATGTATCACTTTCAATTTCAACGACATTCCCATTTACTTTCGTACAATCTTCAATTATTTCACCAGATGTTGATGAAGTTGTCGTAGTTGTATTGGTGGTTATAACAGTTTTTGTAGTTTTGCTCGTTTTAACTGACGATTCAGTGGTTTCTGTTGTTCTACTCTCACTAATTTCTTGTAATTCCTCAGAGATATTCTGTAATTCATCGAACGATGTATCTACTTCCAAATAAGAAGGTAGGTCCGAAAACTCCTTTTGAATCACCGGTAGTAGATTAATGGTTGAGACGAACTCTTTTTCAGGGGATTCGCTAATGTAAGATTGTCGCTGTTCGAGCTGATCGTCTGGTGCGAAAGTGACTGTTTTTGTTGCCATATGTTCTACATGCTCTGATTTCAAAGCAGGTTTCTTAGTCTTAAATTTCGTCAGATTTTCAACAAACTGACTCACCGAAGCTGTAGGATTGTCATTCTGTTGAAGAGAAGTTTGAGTTTCAGTGATTGCTTTCGAACGCTTGTCTTTTTTATTTTTTCGCTTTGCAGCAATTGGCTTTGTGGTAGTGGTTGACTCTTCGGTCGATGTTTCAAAAATAGACGTTTCAACGATCGGAGTTTCTACAGCTGTTTCAACTATCGACGTTTCTACCGTTGGTGTTTCTACCGTTGGTGTTTCTACCGTTGGTGTTTCTACCGTTGGTGTTTCTACCGTTGGTGTTTCCACCGTCGGTGATTCCACCGTCGGTGATTCCACCGTCGGTGATTCCAACGCCGGTGATTTCACCGTCGGTGTTTCCACTGTCGGTGTTTTTATTGTCGTTGTTTCTATCGTCGGTGTTTCTACCGTAAGACTATCATTCTGCTGAACAGAGCTCTGAACTTTAGTGACTACTTTCGAAAGCTTGTCGTTTTTGTTTTTTCGTTTTGAGACAGTGGGCTTTGTAGTTATTTTTGACTCCACCGTAGGTGTTTCAACAATTGTCTCAATTGCCGTTGTTTCCAAAATTTGGGTTGCTTCTTCTGTTTCATCAGACGGTTTTCCAACAGTTGACATCATAACAGATGAGGTTTCAATAGTCGGCGTTTCAACAGTCGATGTTTCTGCCGATGGTATTGCAATTCCTTCACTTAGTGTTTCCACTATTGGCAGCATCTGAGATTCTTCCGACAGTGTCTCTACAGTCGTTCTTATTATAGCCTTTGTTTCTACTATCGGTGTTTCTGCTGTAGTGGCTTCTATTGTCGTTGTTTCTACCTTCGCTGTTTCTCCCGTCGATGTTTCTACCATCGGGGTTTCTACCGTCGGTATTTCTACAGTCGGTGTTCCTTCAGTCGGTGTTTCTACCATCAGTGATTCTACCGTCGGTGTATCTATTGTCAGTGTTTCTACTGCCGGTATTTCCACCGTCGCTGTTTCTACTGTCGGTATTTCCACCGTCGCTGTTTCTACTGTCGGTATTTCCACAATCGTTGTTTCTACTGTCGGTGTTTGTACCATCGGTGTTTCCACCATCTGTGTTTTCACTGGTGGGGTTTCTACAGTCGACGTTTTTACCGTTGACAACGTTTCAACAGTCACCGAAATTGGGAGATTGTCATTCTGTTGATCAGAACTTTGAACTTCAGTGATTACTTTTGAACGCTTGTCTTTTTTATTCTTTCTTTTAGCAGCAGTAGGTTTTGCTGTTGTTGTTGGTGTACTTACATGTGATGTTTCAATAACTGCAGTATCTACAGTAGGTGTTTCAATAGCCGACGTCAAAGCAGCCGATGTCGGTGCAAGAGTTTGTTGGGTCATTGTATCTGCGATCGTTTTCATCACCGTCTGTATTTTCTCGGTTGGTGCTTCAACAGTCGGTGTTTCAGCAGTCGATGTTTCAACGGTCGGTGTTTCAGCAGTCGATGTTTCAACAGTCGGTGTTTCAACAGTCGGTGTTTCAACAGTCGGTGTTTCAACAGTCGGTGTTTCAACAGTCGGCGTTTCAACAGTCGGCGTTTCAGTAGTCAGCATTTCAACAACCGGCGTTTCAACACCCGAAATATCTGATTCTACCGTTGCTGTTTCTTCAATCGACGTTAAAACAATTGATGTCGGTATCACCGTTTCTAAAGTGGTTGTTAGTACTGTTTGTGTTTCAACAATCGGCGTTTCAACAGTGGATTTTTCTACCAATGGTATCGAAGATTCTCCCTTCAGTGTTTCCACCAAAGTTGATATTGGAGATTTTTCCGTTGGTCCTTCTGCTGTCGCTACTACCACTGTGTGGGTTTCCATTGTTGATGTTTCTGTAATTATAGTATCCAACGACGGAATTTCCACCGAGGGTGTTTCCACTATCAGTGTTTCAATCGGCGGAATCGAAGATTCTTCCGTCAGCGTTTTTACTATCGTTTGTGTTGCCACTGTTGGTGTTTCTACCGAAGATGATTCTGATATCGGTGTTTCTACCGTCGGCGTTTCTACCGTTGATAACATTTCATCAGTCGCCGAAATTGTAGGTTTACATTGCTTCGAACGCTTATCTTTTTTATTTTTACGCTTGACAGTCGGTTCTTCAGTCGTCGGCTTTTCAAGAGTCGATGTTTCAACAGCGGTCATTGTTGCGATCGTCGTAGCTACTCCCTGTGTCTCCTCAGTTGAAGATTCAGAAATTTGTGTTTCAACAGTCGGTGTTTCAACAGTCGATGTCTCAACAGTCGGTGTTTCAACAGTCGGTGTTTCAACAGTCGGTGTTTCAACAGTCGGTGTTTCAACAGTCGGTGTTTCAACAGTTGGTGTCCCAACAGTCGGTGTTTCAATAGTCGGTATTTCAACATTCGGTGTTTCAACTCTCAGTGTTTTAGTCGTGGGTGTTTCAACAGTAAGTGTTTCGACAGTTGATGTTTCTGCCGCCAAAGTCGGTATACGAGTGTCATTCATCAATTTTTCGAATGACGGTACTTCTGTTGACAATGTTTTCGCAGGTGATGTTTCGGTACTCTGTTGAAGGGAATTTTTATTTTCAACAATTACTTTCGATCGTTTGTCTTTTTTATTTTTCCGTTTTCCGGAAATCTTAATTGATGTTTCTTCTGTAGGTTCTTCTACCTCTACTGTCTTTATCTCAACAGTCATTGTTTCGGCAGTCGGATCTGCTACCGCCGTTGTTTCTACAATTAGTGTTTGTACTGTCGGTATTTCTACCTTCGGCGATTCAACAGTCGTCAGGTTTTCTACTGGCTGCCTATCAATTGGCGTCAGTTCTACCTTTACTGCTTCAACAGTCGGTGTTTCTACCGTCCTTGCTTCTACCGGTAGTGTTTCTACAAGCGGTGTTTCTACCAGCGGTGTTTCTATCGTCGGTGTTTCTATCGTCAATGTCTCTACCGTCGATGTATCTGCGGTCTGTGTTTCTACCATCGGTTTATTTACCGCCGGTATTTCTGCCGTTGGTGCTTCTACTGTTATAATTTCTGTCGTAGATGTCATAACAGTAGTTCCTTGAGTAGTCGGAGCTTCTACAGTCAGTGTTTCTAGCATCAGTATATCTATCGTCGGTGTTTCTACCGTTGGTGTTTCAACAGTCGTTTCTTCAATAATCAGTTTTTCTACCTTCGCTGTTTCAACAGTCGTTTCTTCAGCCGTTGGTTTTTCTATAGCATGTATTTCTATCGTCGCTTTTTCTAACGTCGCTGTTTCTACTATAGGTGTTTCTACCTTTAGAATTTCTTTCGTAGATGTAGATGTAACAACAGATGTTTCTACAGCCGGTGCATCTACATTCAGCGTTTCTACCGTAGTTGATTCAGCCGTCGTTTCATCAACATTCTGTGTTTCTACCGTAGTTGTTTCATCAGCCAATGTTTCTACGTTAGTGGTTTTAGCATCAATCGTTTCAACAGTTTCACTGTTATCTGGGGTTTGCTTTTCGTTATAGTGTTTCTTCTTTTTATTTTTGCGTTTGCTTGGAGTAGGAGCAATGGTAGCTGTTTGTTTAGTTTCTAGGAGCGCACTTGTTTTAACATTTTCATTTTCTTTTCGTAAAGGTTCAGCGACCGCGCCGAAACTTTCATTCGATGAAATAACAACGAATTCATGTATAGTTCCATCGTCTTTGGGAAGCTTAATTTCAGGAGCTGACGATGGTTCAATAGTTGCAGCAGGTTGATCAATATCGGTTTCTAATGGTTGATATTCAATGACATCCGACGTATCAACAAAAACAAAGGAGTCTTGGGAATGATCAGATTGCACGTCATCTACAGTAACATTTGTTGTTTCGTTAGCTACATCGTCGTAGATAATCATTTCATCCTCCAAATCATAGACTTGGTCTGGATCATCCAAATCCGTTACCATGGATAAATATTCGACTGGATTTTCAGGAATCGTCACAGTTTCCGATTCTGCCCCTTCGAGACTGGAATCGGTTACTAAGAGAATATTGTCCTCAGGAATTTGGTTTTCGTGTGGTTCTTTAACTTCCATCAAATCTTCTTTATCAATCGTGGAGGTAGAAATCGTTTTTGTAATAGTAGGTCTACTTGTTGAGTCTTCAATAGAATCGATTTGTGGTGACACAGACTCAGATTCAACTATTGGAATATCAGTCATAACGGAAATCGGACTATCGTTAACATTGACTTGTGTTTGAATTATGGTTACAAATGTAGTTTCAGTTATCGTTGTTGTTGTGTCATCTACTTTAGTCTTTGTCGTAATTGCTTCAGAACTTTGTACTTCCGATTCGATTGGAACGTCTTGTACAATGGAAACGTGGGTAACTGAAGGACTTGTCAGAGTAGTTTCTAAAATATTGTCAGATGAATCTCCTACTGAAGGTTTTGGAATTGCCTTCGATTTTTTGTGTTTATTCTTCTTCTTAGATGAAATAGGTTCCTGAGCTTCAGGTTCACTGGTCTGAACAATGTCAGGTTTATTCCCCTTCGAATTATCAGCTTCGGTTTTAGTGTAAGGCTGCTCAACGTCAACATTAACCTTTTGTTCTATAGAGCTACTCCTTTCGATAGCTTCGATGGATTCGGGTGTTTGAACCTTTGGACTTTCTCTTGAAATTGACAAATTACTAGGAAGAATTTCTTTCGAAATTTCTTTTATCAAAGCTATTCCGGACGCAATAACCGACTTTTTATGCTTGTCATGTTTACTTTTGCGTTTAGAAGGAACAGGTTTTTCAATTTCTTTGGATTTTAAAGACTGACTTGACTCTTCTTGATTTGTAAGCGTTTGTGTTAACGCTTGTGTAACTTCCGTCGAAGTATCTTGAATATCTTTAGTTATCACCGTAACAATTTCGGTGACTGCAATTGACTTTTCGATATTTTCAACGTTCGGTACTGGGGATTCCGTAAGTTCGGTTGGTTGCATTGTTATTGCATTAACCTCACTTGCGGTGTCAGTTGCAATCACAATATCAGTCTCCAAAATATCTTTTTCTCCAGTGTTTTCGGGTTCGATCAAACTGATTTCTGTGTTTTCAACAAATGATGGAATGTTACGTAAAGTAATATCGTCATTGGGAACGTTTGTCTTGGAAGTATCTTTGTTTTTATTTCTACGCTTAAAAGGAAGCTTTGGAACATCTTTAGAAGTGGCAGTACTTTCGAAGGGTTGAGGTATTTCCTTCTCAACCGATTCTAAACTCACTGCTGCTACAGTTTCTATGGGTTGACTTGGGATATTCTCAACAGACGGAGTTGGGTCTGTCAATGGTTTCTCATTTAGTTGACTCTTACTATCAGAAGATAGTTCAACATCCCAGTTTTTATCAAACTCAACAATTGCATTGTCTGGAGTCGCTAAATTGGCTTCAGAAACTACAAGACTATCGGAAATAATTACCTTCGGTTGAGGTTCCTTTTCTACGTTGTTTGGTAAAACTGAACTCTCAACATCTTCCCCAGATATCACAGCAATAACATCATCCTGAGGAACGACATTCTCGCTTGCAATGTTCATTACTTGGTTCAAAGTCGAAGGTATGAAAGCTTCACTTTTCTCAATTTCAATAAATTCATTCGATTTGTTGAACTCCGCTAGCCCAACTGGCGCGGTGTTAATCGCTTCAACCACTTGAGTTACACTATTTCTCTGTTTAAGATTCTTCTTACTGTCATCCTCAATGCTTTTTATGAGGACAATTGAGACACTATCTTTGTGTTGTTGTGACGATAGTTGACTTAAAAGTTGGTCTTCATTTGAAGCGAACGTTGTGGTAGTAGTGGTAGTGGTAGGAGTGGTGGTTTTGGTCATTGTTGTAGTGTCCTCTCGACTCTTCTTCTTTTTATTTTTTAAATGTGTTACCGTATGGTTCTCTTCCCTGTCGGTTTTGCTAGTTCCAATCGTCGATGTAAGTTCCGATTTTTCATCTGCTTGTTTATCATTTGGCTGCACATTTTGTGGCGAATGCGTCTTTGGCTTACTTTCTTTTGTTACTTTGCCAACTTTCGATGGTTCAGTTCGATTAGCATCAATTGATTGTTTGTCATCTGAATCGCTGCTCTTGGATATTTTCTCCACTTTTTCCCTCTTCGCTGGTTTGTGTTTGTCTTTAGCTGGTTTTTCAGTTTTCTTCGGTTCATCATTCACAGCACTCTTTATCGTCACACTTTTTGTTGTATCGACTGATGAGTCAACAATCATCGTTGTCACGATTCTCTCATAAATTGTTGACCTCTCAGGCGGCAAAACAATAATGTGACCTCGTTTGCGATCCTCATCTTCTTGATCACGTGACTTATTTCTTTTTTTCTTAGAAATATTTTTCCGACTAGATTTCTCATTTACTTGTTTCGACATCATTTCGATCGTCAATCGACTATCTCTAGGTTTGTTGAAACGATCCCATTCGGGTTTCGATCGCTCAAATTGCACGTTGTCATCTCTTCTATTGACTGATGAGTCACGAGAAGGAGACTTTTGATA
The DNA here is from genome assembly GCA_029228625.1 of Pseudolycoriella hygida. Lineage (NCBI taxonomy): Eukaryota > Metazoa > Arthropoda > Insecta > Diptera > Sciaridae > Pseudolycoriella > Pseudolycoriella hygida. The sequence goes on from CM055403.1 coordinate 109,311,957, forward strand.
TGGCGGAATCGTTTTCAATTGTGATTTGATCGTTGTTTTCGTTTGTCTGGATGACTGGGGAGGCTTTATATCAAGACCTTGAGATAGAATTTGAGCCCACGAAAAATTCGCTTGCGATGATGACGGAGTTGGTGGTGTGGGTGAATGTTCGACGTGAAGTGTCGGTGCACTTTCGTAATGATCTTGTTGGATTTGCTCATAAGGAGTTTGTTCGGTTTGTGGCTGATGATCTTCGGGTTGTGCCTCTTGATATTTTGGCGATGATGCAAAATGTTGATGTTCATACGCTTGCATCGTTGGTTTTGAAGTAATTTCTTCAAAAACTGGTGGCGAGTAGTGATGCTGTGACTCCATTAACTCCTGAATAATATCAACTGTTCCGAACTGAATCCCTTGGTCGCTTTCATTGGCATGTTGTTCGGAATACTCCTCTACAGTTTGATATTCCACATTTTCAGCATCAATGGGTTCGCTATAGTAAACATTTTCTTGGTTACTGTAAGGACTCGTGCTGGACATTGTTGTTATGTAGCCCTGATTTTGATAGGTTGTGATTGGTTGATGTTCGGTAATAAATGATTGATAGTGAATATGTTGTTCGTTGGGGTTACGTTGGATTTGTTGGCCTACGTGGATAATGTTTGTTGGCAGTTCATACAAATTCGAATGATGTTCTGGTACGAATTGGCTCGACTCATATTCTTGTTGTTCATACCACGAAGGCTGCTGTTGGTAATGACTTTCGTCATAGTTGATTGGCTGCTGATGTTCCACAATGGGTTCAGCAACAGGTTCCACAATGGGTACCACGATTTCGAAAGTTGGAATCTGCGGTTGATACTGCTGTTCAGACACCGTATGGTAATATAGCTGTTGTGGTTGATCATGTTGTGGTGCTTCCTTAGGTTTTTCTGGCTGTGGTTTTGGCAACGGAGTAAAAGACTTTTTTGAAGATTGCTCAGCCAAATACTGAGCTTGAAGTCCCCTCAAAACTTCTGCATAGCTAGCCGAACCGGGACCCCACATTGGACTTTTTGATCTCGATCGTGTTGGATCAATGGGAACTAAAACCCGGGTTTCGGTAGTTGTAACGGTATGTGTAGTAGTTCCAGTGGTTGTGGCTTCTGTGAATGTAGTCGTTTTTACAGATGTTGGTTGAGTTGTTGATGGTTTTTCTCTACGCGAAGCGCGTCCGCGAGGCGATTTGGCACGTTTTTTATCGTCAGCTTTTATTTGCAACTGTGTATCACGCTCGCTACCACGTTTCGTTAAATTCTGAGCTTGAGGCCTAACAAAAACACTATCTACATTTTCCTGATAACTATTATCGATTTGTTTGACTTGATCAACAACATTAGCAACATCTTCGTTTTGTTGTTGATGCTCCTTCAACATATTAACACTTGCTTTAGAATTTGAAATAATAATTGGATTGGAAAGTTCTTCCATAAAATTTACCGGGCTTGACCGTCCCGATAGCACTTCGGCGTAAGTAGTAGCACCAGATGTTGTTGGTATTAAAGGGGTTGTTGATTGGACCGTAGTGTAGAGTATTGTCGTCGTTGAATCAAAATATGGATCCAATTGGAGTGCCATAGTGGACACAGTATCCAGCTGTGACTGGGAATTCTCGATAGAAGTCCGAAGTGCCTATTTTAGATTTTAGATAGTATTGTTTGGTCAATTTTTGTAATTTGTTTAAAATGTATTTTTATTTGATTCTAATAAAGAGATTACATTAGATTGGAGAGAAGGCCTTAACCTAAAAACAATGTCCTCTACAGAATTGATATAATTCCAATAATAATAATAAAAAAAGTATCCTTTTCGTCAATGTAAAATTGAAAATATTTTTAATTTCCTTTTCCTTTCCTCAAAAAGCTCCACTAAATTGGATGTTGATGTCTATAGCCGTCAATTTGTTCATAGTTAACCTGATAATTGTCATTTTGACATCTTGGTTTCTTTTGGTTTGCAATGAATTTTAAGAATGACAATCATTAGTAGGCATTAAGTATCTAATGGGTCATCATCAGGTGAACCACGTTGGATTAAAAGCTTTATACGTTCGTTACGAGCATTGATCTTAGCTTGCAAATGTTTAACGCGCTCTCGACACGCCTAATGTTACATAAATTTATGTGGAAGCACCCAAATAACCAATACAACAGAGAGACAGAGATATGTGTTGTTGTTTGTTTTGTTCATACAGAGCAGAGAGTAGGCAATTTAATTATTTTTGTTAGTATTTTTGGTTTTCAAAGTAGTTTTTTGGATTTTTTTATTTTAATTGGAAAAGGTTGAAGAAAATTTAAGTTGTTTATTGTTAAATTTGTTGGGATTCGGAGAAAGGAACATAAAAGTGTGCAGCAAAAATATAACAAATGAATGACTCAGTCTTTTGAAAAATAACATTTAAAAAAAGAATTTGTTTTTAAATTGGGAAATTTCCTTCTTCTTCTTGGACTGATTTGAAATTAAATTTGAAACCAACCAAAAAATAATTAAATTCAATTTTCTAAACAAATATATAAACCACCACCATGAAAGCAAAATGCAATAAATAAATTTGTCTTTAACTAAAATATGTCGTTATATACAAATAATTGGGGCCAACAATTACACCTAGACGGTGCACTTTTGAAACAAAATTTTGTGTAACTAACAAGCTTGTGAATGTGTGTATGTGTCTGTTTGTGTTGTGATGATACCCAAAAATACCAAAACCATTTTTTGTGTTAAATGTAAATAAAATTGTGATTATGTTCTGTGTGATTTTTCGGTGAGTGTGAAAATAGTGCAAAACATAAATTCTTACAATATGCGATTCGATGACAATATCATGATTTTTTTTTTGCTTTGCATCAGGATGTATGAGAATCAGTTCAGTGAATGCGCACACTTGCTTTTAAAAAGTTTTATCAAGTAGAATTTATTCACTGGACTAAAATGTTTCTTTAATGGTAAAATGTTTTGGAGTCGAAGTGAATGTGAAAAATGAATCGATGAAATAACTCAGACTCTAATTGGTTTTTGATGGTATACTTCTAAAGCCGGTCGAGAAAAGCCAATTTTTTTCCATAGTCGAATATCAATTTTAATGTGTTTAGAAGGTTTCCATCACTGTCGTTCATTTTGTGGTATCTTTATAAAATAACTAACTTAAAGATCTCAAAATTGAGGCTCTTCCTATAACATGAACCACGATATGATCTCAAAACAAGGATACATTGAGGTCATTTCATGTCTGTAAATTGTTCTTCTATTTTAAAACCGAAATGCACCAAACATGACCTCATATTTCCTGATTCTTAGGTTGTTTTCAATTAACTCGGATGAAAAATAAACATGAAGCGCTACGCTCAAACACTGCAACCTCTTCCTCTTCCCGATGAATGAGCGCTATAAATAATCCAAGAAACAGAAATTGTGAGGTTGCGTTTGCTGGACCAGAATATGTGAGTTGAGAACAATCGCATGACCAGATTGTGTTATTTATAATGAGGAAACCATTTTTATCTGAAATAACTATGTTTCAAACTCCGCAACTGGTACTGTCGGTTGGAAGTCTCTATGATAAAAAATTAGCTTTTTCGTTTGGTAAGGTTTTCAGTTTTAATGAGTGAAAATTTATTTTGAAAAAAAATCTAAAAAGAAAACCTTGTAATTTTCCATCTCGCTATGTAACAACCAAAAATAAAACAGAAAATATATTTATTAGAGTCTTAATTATCGCGCATTTATGCAAAATAGAAAATATATATTTATTATTTTTCATGATTTTATTTAAGTTCCCAGATGTTTCGAATTGAATAACGCAAACGATGAAACTTGATACAAAAATTTAATTTTAAAAAATTCGAAACGAACATTTCGGAAAATGTCCATTTGTTGTTGGAACATAAAAATTTGGAATTATAAAGAAACCAATTGTTTACTTGAAAATCAAGACATTGTATGAATGGCACGTTTCCTACTTTTTTTGTTGATTATTTGTCCAATTATTTTACCTCTTACCCTAACACTACAGTTTCTAATCGTATCGATAAAGAAAAATTATTCAAAGAGTCAATGAAGCGATGTGAAATGTCTCACGTTCTATCACCGACGAAGTAACGTAAGTTTTCTTTAAATAAATAAATAAATACAAAATTTCAAATTTAGAACAACAAAACTAAATTAAGAACTCTTCAACATTGCTCATCGCTTCACTTCGATTGCATTTTCATATCGGTTTTGGTTTACAAGTGAAAGTAAACTGATGTTTTCCTTTCAGATTTTAAAAAGAAGAAAACAAACGAAAATCGAAAAGAGAGGAATAAAAAAAAAAATCGTTAACCTACCTGTTGTTCCGTAACGGCTTTCTCGCGATCGTGCGGTAAATATGTTGGCGCCAATACCAATCGCAGTTGTTGTTCTTCGAGTAAGATTTTCTGACGTAATGATTGTATCTGCTGTTGATATGTATCCAATTGAGCTAATGTACGTTCGAGGCTGTTATTTTTAGCCTTCACTAAATCACTCAACTCATCCAAATCTTGTACGATGCCGGTGGCTGTTTCACAAATTTTTGTGTCACCACCAATGCCAGCGCGGAAGTGAACCTAAATGGATTTATTTAAGGTTTGTTTGTTTTGTAACGTTAAAAAGACGGCTTGAAAATTACCTGCAGCTTTTCGATGGACATTTGGATTTTAGTCTTTTGTATGGACGAGTCAGCTATATATTTTTCGCATAGTCCGAGTTGATCACGAAGTGGCTTCTTTTTGTGTTGCGGAGAATCAAGAACAGTCTTTGTTTTATCGATCCAAGTACGAACGTCTTTCAATTTCTTTTCACATTGCTCCCATTCTTCAGCTGTTTCTTGAAGAAGACCATTCTGTAACAGATTCAAAATGACGAATGAAATTGTTGCCACAAGGGAAAAGCTTCGCAATTTACTCTTTCTAGAAGAATGGCCTCAACTTCAACTTTCGATTCTTCAGCTTCAATTAGTTTATTTCTCAAATCTCCAACAGTTGTCACCTGTGTTATCGAGTCCAATTCCTTGTCCATTTCACTTAAATTCTTAACGATTGGCTTAATGCTTTTGACGGCATTCTGAAATCAATTGATCATTGAATCGGATCGGCATTTCCATTCCAATATCTTTTTTATTAAGCAATTGAGTGGCGAGTAGGATTTATTTCTTCAGAATAAACTTTTTATGGAACTAGTGCGGAAATGACTCATTTCAAACTCTAGTTACATAATGAGTTCATTTCGGCACTTCGGCTTGTGACTACAAACAGTCACAAAAGTACTATTCGCCACAGTGCAAAGCAATTACAAAAAGCCCAGTCCTACATGCCGATAAGAACATTTGATGAAGAAAATAATTATATTTCGAGTAAGATCATCTAGTGCATCAACAAATATTCTTACGGAAAAATTTCCTTAAACTTCCCCAAATTTTCTTTTGAATTTCCATAAAAAACATAACAAATTTATGAAAGCTGAAAAAATTTGTAGAAATTTAAAAGAATACGTTCCATAAGCTGCGTGTACCACGCTGCCGCAGCCAATTCTTTTAGCACTTAGTTTTAGTACTGAAAAAATTTGCATTGTGCAATGTGGTACAAAAGATGCAATTTCGTTTCAACTTACAGAATAATCGTTAAGTTTCTGTCTAGCTTCGTATAATGTGGTGATTTTCATAGGTTCCGCAACAAAGGCTCTCTTCTCAGACGCCCATGACATAACAATTTGATACAAATTCATAAACCGTGTCCAAGCATCCAACGAATCGCCAACCTGTTGCTTCTTGTCATCGATCCACCCTCGTATCTGTCCTAATTGTTGCGTCAATTGATCAATGGTCGTTTGAACCAATTCCTTTTCTTTGTCGCTTCGACTCTTCTCCATAATTATTCCACCGTTCATGCGAACCGATTCCATTCGCTCTTGAATGCCAACAATTTCGTGATGGACTTTTGTTAAGACTTCTTTCATTTGTAACGGCTCCATCGACCGATCCTGAATGCGCAACTCGGCATTGTGCAACCAAGTCTGTACATGATCCACACCGGTCACGTATTCACTGCGTACAGTCTTGGCTCTCTTGAATTCTCTATTTTTTTCTTCCATGGCACCGTGTAACTGTTCTGTCAGTAACTCCAATGAAGTTAATTCCTGTCCAATATCTGACGGTACCAAATTTTGTTGTTTGATATAATTCTCTTGCGTTTCTTTGATTAAGGTTTTGCTATTCGCAATCACTGTGCTAACGGACGATTGTAGTTTATTTAAATCGCTTTCGATCTTTTGTTGGTCGTCACCAAATACATAAAGTTCCAGAAGCTCTTCAAGTAAGGCGTTGATTGCGTCTTGTAAATCTGATATGCGGCAAAAGATCGCTTCAATATCATCCAAATCTTTATTTACTTTGGTATCCTTTTCGTGTAATGTGTCCTTTAGTCTGCAAAGGAGATAAAAAAGAAGAAAACAATTTTTATTAAATATTTACGCAGAAAAATTATTGGAAAGTTTATTCAAAGCTTCCAGAAATGTGCGTTGTAACACGAAAAAATATTGAATAAAACTAAATGCTAAACGAGAATAAAACATCCGCGCCGACGATGAATAATATTTTGCGCAAATCTAATTTTATAAAATTCAAGAACATTTTCGCTGAAAAGAAAAACGAAATTCGAAGAATATTTTTAGAAATTATATTACCACAGATAAATGTGTGTTTTATGACAAAAAGTGTGATATTCAATCGTAGAAAGCTCCCAAAGCTGAATTCAGATTTGTTGGATCAGTTTAGTGGCATAAAAATACAACATTTTAGACTTTCCGGTGACAACTGGTGAAATGAGTGTGACAACTTGTTGTTGAAATTATTGTACACACGTGGTGTCATTAATGTTGCATCATGCGCATTGTAACATTTTCGAAGTATGTGACCCAAATTGTCTGTTCATTTTCACAGAAAAGTACTTTTCATGCATTTTCATTTTGAGGAAATCGAATTGCACGGTGTCAACCGGACGCCGCTGAATATAATCGCTTGTGTATGAGAGCATGTTTCTGTCAAGGAAACATCATCCAACACTTTATAGCCAACCAGATACGTCATCCATTGGATCCGAGCCAAAAATATTATTTCAAAGAATTGAAAAACAATATTTTCTTCCATATCGTACGGGTGCGACTGCAGAATTATTGAAAGGAATTGAAAATAGAAAGTGAAATCTTCAAAGGAAAACTGACTGATTTGTTTGTCTTACTATCGATAAAATGTATTCATATGGCTCGTTTAGCATATTTCGTGACGAAAACGGATAGATTCATTGGAAATATAAACGAAAAGCCATATTTGGCAAACCAAAATCAATTATTTCCGCTTTACCGGCTGCTGACGTGGCAAGTTTAGTATTCAAAATAAAGAAAAATGAATAGACTGTTCGTCACCTTCAATATTTCAGACAAGAAATGTGTACTTCACGATTAAGGTAAAGCTAATCCAATGATTCAAAAGTGTTGATTCAGCGGTAAATTAACAACGAAGTCTTCTTTGAATTGTTCACAATTTTCTTATTTTTTGTATACTTTTCGCTTTATAAATTGTCTTTCAATTTAATTTCGACTTGTAAAAAAAAATATTTCCTTTTTTTCGTTCACGAATAAAAAAAATTTTAAAACAAAACTCCTCCAGCCATCCAGATTAAACCGCGATCCGTAACGTAATGCCGTGATGTTGTGGATTTGAATTTGGCTAAACGTTATACGAATTCTACAGGAAACTTTGCCTTCTGTTTCATTTTGAAGTAGACGGCAAACACGACATTTGAGCAATTCTTATTTTATATTTTTAATATTTCATTTATGTGAATGATGTATGCGTGCGCATGTGGACTAGAGTTGTAGAACTTAAATGAAACGTAGCCAAAAATTTTCCTTTCTTTTTTTATTATTGGTTTGATTGTGTGCATGGGTCGTGTGCGATGAATAATAAAAATAAATTTCATTTGTTTGTCAATAGTTTTTCTTTTTTACTAAATTTATTTTCACACATGACATGGTCGTTATGTCATGCGTGAAATAACGGCGATTTTTCGAATACGTTACTCTATTTGTGAATTAAAGAAAATTTTAAAGATAATTTTGAAGGTAAATAACAAAGCACGTGAATAATTGCTCTGAATTTTCTTACATTTTTGCTAAAAATTCATTATGAACATATTAATTACTAAAGTTTTATTTTGGCTTTAACTCATGGACTACTTTCAAACATTTTTATGAATAAAAATAATTGAGAGAGGACGTAATATTTTGAATTTCTCCACTCTCATTTTGAAATTACGTTTTCATTTCTCTTTCTCTCATTTTGGATTTTGACAGCAATCCCCGAGCAAATTTAGTTGAAGTGGTCCAACGTCGCTCTCTGAAACTCCATTAGACGTTTTCACGACCCCTCTTTAAAAATAGCACGATTTATTTTACGTAACATTCTGTCAAATTTGTACTACTCGGTGAGTTGCCGTTTATGTTAAAATGACATTCGTTCGGTTGTTCGACATAAACGGCAACTTACCAAGAAGTACAAATTTTACAGAACCTTACGTAAAATTTAGCATGCTATTGTTTAAGAGGGGTCGTGAAAATGTCTATTATATATATGTTCATCACAAACGTTAACAGATTTTAATCTAGAACAATCGTCAAATTTGCACTATTTTTTCAGTTAATAGTGACTATATTGAATTTAGAACATTAAATTGAGTTGAAATTACGAAAGGAATAATTCTGAAATTAAATCTAAAAGGAAACATCTGACACGACTTAGACCCGAAGCCAGAACCTAAACTTGCCAAACAAGCCCACATGCTTTGGCTACATATACGTGTGTTAAGATCTGAAGCGGAAATGTCCACGGTAGCACAATTGGTAAGAGCACCACACCGGCAAGGTGAAGGTTCTGGGTTTCGGGTCCCAGTCGCGGTAAATTTTTCCTTTCAGATTTAATTTCAGAATTATTCTTTTCGTAGTTTGCTACGTTTGCTGATGTCCGGCATTTGTGACGCTTTTTTTTAATCGAGTGTGAAAATATTTCAAAACAATTTTTTTGCGTTTCGAAGCGTTAAATGTCACCCCAATTGATATCAGTAGTTTTGGAAAAAGAGACGAGGACTTGCGTCACATTTCCTTTTTAAAAAAGGTTTTTGTTGTGGTATCAGTAGTTTTGGAAGAAAATAGGAAACAAATTTTGGAGAAAAAATTTTCGGCGAGAAAAATTTCAGGCGAAAAAAAATTTTCGGTGAAAAAAGTTTCTGGCGAAAAAAAGCGGCAAAACATTTCCTTTGACACTCCAACAAAAAAATTTAATTTCCCCCTAAGTCCGTCCCATACCACCGTCGGTCATTTCGTTGGTCACTTTGACACACTACACACCCAACCCAATAACTTTTCCTTTGCCACCAAACATCTATCTCCAACACAAAATTTTTTTTTTTTTAATAAAAAAAATTTAATTTTTTCTCCTAAGTTCGTCCCATACCAACGTCTGCCGTTTGATTTGTCACCCTGGCACGCTACATACCCAACCCAAGAACTTTTCCTTTGACCCCGAAAATCTATCTCCAACACAAAAAAAATTTAATTTTTCCCCTATGGGACGGACCATACCACCGTCGGCCATTTTGTTGGTAACCATGACACACTACACTCCCAATCCAACAAATTTTCGTTTGACTCCAAACACCTTATCTCCAACCCAAAAAAAATTAATTTTCCCCCTAAGTTCGTCCCACACAACCATCGCCCATTTTGTTGGTCATCTTGAAACACCACACTCCCAGTACACTCCCAACCCATCAATTTATCCTTTGACACCAAACATCTGTCTCCATCCTACACAGTCCAAAAATTATAGCCCTGGGCAGAAACGAGGCCGGTACCCCCCTTTTTTTAAATCTTATGTGGCGTAGAATGCCCACCCGAAGGTCCCTGCAAAATTTCAAGAAAAGTTATCGAGCCATTTTCGAGCACGAGCCAAAAAAGTCGATTTCCATACAAATGGTTGTGGAACTAACTAACTAACACACTAACTAATGTAGGATGTTTCCATTAACTTTGATTTCTCTGAAATAGCACATTTTGTATGGAAATTGAAGAATTTCTAAAGGTCATATCTTCAGATCCCCTGGACCGATTTTAATGAGTAAAACATCGATTTCAATCAAAATTTTACTTAGAATCCGAAAAACTAAACTAGCTAAAAACAATTCTTAATATTTTGTACGGATGTGGACTTGCGTCACGGGCGCATTGCTACCATGATACCTACGATCAGTTTTATTTGGAATTAATGGGAATTAATCGGTTCTTACCACCGATGCACGTGTCCTGATGCCTTGATACGGTCTGATTTACCAAAAGTTTGATATTATTTGGCAACAAAACCGATGAAGTGATGCAACTAAAAACTGCAAACAGCAAGAATTGTTGGAAAAATAAAACAGCAAACAGCAAGCACTGTTGGAAAAATTGTTGTTTTATCTTTTCAACAGCGCTTGCTGTTTGCTGCTTTGTTGTTTTTAGTTGCCAAATAATAACAAACTTTTGGTAAATCAGATCGTATCAAGACATCAGGACACGCGCGCCTGTGTCAAGATTCTCTTAGCAACCAACACCACTCATAAAGGATGGTCTGCAGATTTGTAGAAATTAGCGATAGAGTCGTCCCATACAACACCGACCTAAAACCAACAAAACAACATAAAGATCATTCACTTCATTGTCATACCATGTCAGTACCTAGAATCCTAGAAACATAAATGACTGCAACAACGCAGATTATAATCGTGTGGAACTTGAAATAAAGAAGACTAAATGAAGTTATTTTTTAATTTACAATTATTGTAACTGTATTTGAAAATTGAGAATGATAATTTTGTGCATTCCGCCCAATATTTTCCGAGAAAATATCCAAAAAAACAATTTTTTTACGAAGCTCAAGTTCAATGCTAATTCATGTTCTCCAAGTGTGTTGAAATCACTGATTACTCAGCAGCACCTACCTTCTCACATCCACCTTCGACCGCTCAAAAGTGAGCTTTCGAAATTTCATCTAAAAATTTAATTGCTAAGTTCAAAAAACCCATTTCTATGTTGAATCAAAAACTGTGTTCAACTAACATCGATGCAATCGAATGAAATTTAAATTTAGTTCACCTTACGATCACATTATTCTCAACACCACTTCCACACATCTTTCAGTTGATCAAACAAAACTAGAAGCACCCACAAACTATTTTTGTATATTCGTATCCATAAATTAAATTAGCCGAAAAAAAAATAATAATCTTAAAATAGCCCTGAAATATTTTTATTTAAAACAAAACATGGAAAACTTAAAAATTCTTATTGTTTCCAAATTCCAACGTCACCAGTCACACTCCGATTCATTTTTGTTTAAATTTGCGAATTTTTATTCAAATAGTAAAGACTTTTTGAGCGACTCAACACCTGTTTACAGTATATGATGAATACCTTAGTAACATTGAGAGATAAGTGCCGTTTACAGTGGAAAACGTAGATGGTCATTAATGAAAATCCAAAGTGTTAACAAAATGCAATCTAAGAGAATTGTATCGAATGTCTCTTTTGTCTAGAATCGTATTGCATGCTTCGGTGCTTTTCGTAAACAACAAGAGATTTTTCAATAAAGAATTCCAGGAAAATATAAACTTACAGATGGTATGCAATCTACAATGCCAATGGAGAGGTCCGATTTAAGACAGAACCTGGTAACAGCTGGGTGCTCAAAATTGAAATTAATTTATAAAATTTTCGAACTAATGTTTGAAGCATAAACCTCTCTACGTTGAATTCGTTCTGGCGTTTTCGTTTTATAAAAATTGCAGATCAATGTTTGCGATAAGTATAAGCAAATACAAGCCGTTCAAAAAATAAACATTGTTTCCTAAACACAAAAAATTCACTTGCTAAACATTTGCATACACAAACACATAAGTATTTCGATGATAATTCAAATTTAGTGATGATCACAGATCCTTGTGCTCTTACAATTCGAAAAAATGTCTAAATAAAATGTCGAAATTATTTTCGTATGATGACTGCTACTTTGTTTATGATTTATTTATTTTTTAATTAGATTATACTTGAAATCCACAAAGTTTTTTTGTTAGAAATGAAACAAATTAATTTCACGCATGAAGACATTGGTTGAAGGTATAAAAAGAAAAAATAATTCCGACATTCTCCTCGGTTTGTGCCTTTCTTCTGAAAAGTGCAACTTGCTATAATTGTGGAAACACATTAGCAATTGTGTGTTGTCGAACTCAGCAATTTCATTGTATTTCGTCATTTTTACCGAAATCAGCAATTGTCAAAGGCGATTGTCGAGAAATAGAAATATTTCTAATCTGCAGCAATTCTGTGTTGACAATCGGTGACTTTGATGAAAATGTTTACATTTTTAGTGAATGTGTGAGGAAAAATTGTGTCATGTGAATAAAATACATTGGCTCAAATGGACAAATTAATTTGCTTCGCCGGCGTAAGGTTTTCACAATTCGAGACAATTCATTTGGTCAATCACAGATCGTTTTGATTAGCGTGAAGTTTTGCAAAGGCAAAGTTGAAGAGAATAAAATTTACGAGAACATGTGTTTCAGGGTTTATGGTGAAAATGGCCACCACTTCTAGAATTGGGAGGAAGGACTCATATCTCTAAAACTATAGCAGTTGGAAAGTTGCTTCCAAAGGCTAAGTTGTAGAGAATAAAACTTTAGAGAAAATGTGTTTAAGGGAAAAATTACCCAATCCTGGGATATGACCACTTCTTGAATGGGGAGGCCTGACTCTTATTTTTAGAACTATGTCAGTTAGAAAGTTGCTTCCAAAGGAAAATTTGGTCGTCATTACGTTTAAGAGAAAGAAGTTTCAGTATACTTTGAAGAAACTACGTTGGTTCTGTTTGTGATATAGTGGAGGTGAGAACATTTCGGCTAACGAAGTCAATGGTCCCATGGCACACTTCGGTAGGGCCTTTAACATTACGTTAGGTAATTTCTGTGGATCTTTTAGATTCTTACGGTTCTAAAAGATCATAAAACATTGAATTGTTTGGCAATTTTTATTATTTGGATACATTCGAGGCTTTTTGCAACATCTATTCTGTTATGCTAGATCATTATTTACTAGTTTCGCTGTTTGTGGTTCTACTTTTTGAGATCCTTTCATTACCGGAAAGTTTTAATGTGCCAGTGGTAAGCTGTGCGACAAACCCAGTGCCATCTATAAGATGTAACTAGGAGCGAAACTAGTAGGAGTAGAATACCGGTTCTCCCAACAATGCCTTTTCCGGTAAGCCGTACCATGGCACCACACTCAACTTCACTCGACTTGAACGATTCAATCAGTTTTGTTTTGTTTACAAATCCAACAATCGGTACAAATCCGTCTGCGGTTGAGTTTCGAACCAACGCACTAGCAACTCAATCTCGTAGTAGCAAGCAGACGTGTTAACCACTACGCTATCGAGTTGTTACTTAGAAAACTTTCTTATGCTTACTAAATTCCCCGGACTGGCGAGACTGAAGAGAGAGGAGTGACATCTGATGCATACTTCCATGGGCTATAGCCGACCTAAAGACCGAACCAGAGTCCCAAGTACAGGCGTTGGATACCAAAGCAAAAACATCTTTTTTAGGATGGACCTTTGGCACGACCTTTGGGCCAGCCTATTCGCTAAGGATAGACATTGGATCGATACATTCAAGACAAGGTGCACCGAGGTACAGTAAGGTGCACCAAGCTGCAGTAAGGTGCAGTAAAGTGCCCTGAGGTACAGTGAAAGGCAGTGAGGTGTAATGATCTGCAGTGAGGTGTAATGATCTGCAGTGAGATGTAGTGAGGTGCACTGAGGTGTAGTGTAGGTATAAAGCTGTGAGGTGCAGCAAGGTGTAGTGTTGTGAGGTGCAGCAAGGTGTAGTGTTGTGAGGTGCAGTGACATCTTGGTTTTTATATTATAGATCATCAACGAAAACACCTATTTTCCCAATTGTTGATTTTTGGTGAGAATTCGTTTTTCTGAGTAGAGAAATTATAATTGTTAATGTGTTTCATGCATAAAGGAAGTGAACATCTGACGTTCGAGATATGAATTGAAAAATGTTAATAAGAATCTCGATCTGAAATACCATCTTACAGATATACGTCACCGGAAAATCACATTCCTTTGATGAACATTATTTTTTCTTGTCTCGAAAATAAGAAATTAGAAGTACCTATTATGGGAAACTGATTTCCCAATTTTTCCGAAAATTTCCAGAATTACCAAAAATATTCCTAATTTCCTGAAAATATCCCAAAAATTTCTTTAAAATTCCAACAAAATTCAAACAAAAAACATTCAGGAAATTCGGCAAATCGGCTTCTCAAAAAATAAGCGCTGGAAAGTAGTAATTTCAGAATAGTCATTCCTCATTTGAAAGTCCTGAAAGTTTTGATTCAGTGTCAAACATCGCAAAGCTAAGTCTGGGATATTCTTTTTGTCATAGCTAGTCGCAGGTATTGCAAGCAGAAAACAAAATTTAAAGTGCAAAAAATGTGATTTGAGGATATTTTACATTTCTCGGACCACCGTCCCCATCAACATAAGTTGAATGATTTCATTACAATGACAAAATAATTCAATTAAGATCATCAAGCTTTATAATTAAAGAAACATTCGTCTTCAAATTCCTACCGAACCGTAATTGCTTTCTTATGGTAAGGACGGTAAGGACCGATATCGATATTTCGAGTTCCGCACGTTCTCCAGACAGCGTTTTAGACTCAAGAAGGTATGGCATGCTACTATCAATTTCAGTTGCAATTAGGTACACAGTGTCGACGAGTGTAAAGAAGAACAAAACGCTTGTTCTCTTCATTTGATTTTGTGTATTAAATCTCGTTCCTCAAGTTTGTTGAACAATTTGTCATTTTCTGTTGTATTATTTAACGTTCAAATTTACGTTGTATCTACACATTGCCTTGAATATTATTGAAGGAAACACAGAAGTGAAAAAGCAACAAAAGTGGAGATATTTGCGATCATGATGAATTGTTTGAGTGCATGAGACTTGGCCACATGTTCTTGATGCTCTTAAAATCGTAATTAATTTTGTATTACATTCACGACGTGTTTTCATTTCGCGTATGCGATAATCGACACGTTAAGAACTTCAAAATAATTTTCAAAACAAAAAGAAATTATTTTACAACGTACAGCGCGAGTATTCGTATGACATCATTGACATTGAACTACATTTTTTATTACTCCATGGCTCAGTAAAATTTTTGATTTTTTTTTTTCCTTTTCATTTCAAAGAAAGAAGATAAATATTTCTCGATTTATAATTAGATTAAATTATTGTTGTTTGGTATTGAATTAAGAATGTTTTAAATTTAACCACATTTGTGTTGGAGGCAGAGTCGTGTGCGCAATGCGATGTGCCGATAAGAATTTCAAAATAATTTTTTTTTGAAAGGCATCTCAATTTTGAAGAAACTCTTTTTGTGATTGTAATTTGTTTGCATGTACTCGAGCGTATCTATCAACTGATTACACGCATTAATTCTAATTAAAAATGCATACATTGATAAGAACGAATACCTTTTTGTCAGTAATTTTATCGCAAGAATTTCCCTATCTCTAAGAAAGCAGGTAAATGGCTTAGGCGTTTATCTCTAAAAACTATAAGTGCTTTAAACTTTCTACTTACGATTTATGTAATTTTCCAATTTGTTCAAGTTTGCCCTGCAGGGCATCAGCAGAGGATTGGTGTACTTTCCCAAGGAATGAGATGATTGATTTTGAGAGAGTCGTAACCTCTTGATGTATTGATTTAAGATCTTCACTTTCACTGAGTAATTCCTGCAGAGGATAAAAGGCTTCGTAAAAAATAGAGACAATGTTGAAAGTCTTTCCAAAAAAATTGAGCCAATTATATAGAAATAAAGGACCGGTGCGCCAATGCCTACCGCACCGATTCCTGTTGAAAATATAATCTTAAAACTCGCTTTCTCGTGCGTCATTCCGGTGTCGTATGAGGTCGCTAATGCGAAAAAACCGTTTTTGCGCACTGGAGTGAAAAAATTGTATCGCACTAGTGCGTAAAAGTTGTTTTTACGTACTAGTGCGAAAACATATGTGAAATTTCGACAAATTTTCGCAAGTGGAAACATGCAGAGAAAGGCTCGTTTTTTTGTTGGTGAATTTCAAAAAACGTTATTTGATACACGTTACGTTTGCTGGTAGTTTAACGCACACGATAGCGATACCTTCATGTGTAAAAAAATTGTCTCAACTGTCGCAAAATACGACGTCAACAAAACGTCACGTTCTCATCGCATTTGAGTGGAGAAAATTAGATTATTAAACTCGTACACATGGAAAAGATTTTCCACTGATTGTCCGAAAAACATTCTCTTCCCAACCCTTTATTTTAGCTGCAATTCTTGAATGTCGCGTCAATCTCACCGAAAATGGCAAGAAAATGTTCGCCGCAGCCTAGACATTTTGGCTTAAATGGTGGGAATTCGAGTGGACTTTTTTAATTCCTTTGAGGCATTTCAATGACGACCAGGTAGTGGAAACTTCCGTTTTTCCTGTTGGGAGCAAAATATCTTTTTCACTGCTTCTGTTGCTGATGGTTGATATGTGTCAGCGAAAGTTGTCGTTTTCATTCATTATGACGCTATGAGACATAAATAAGTAATAAACCATTGGCATGGGTATAAAAAAGGATTGAATTAAAAAGTTTTTTATTCTGCAATTCATGAGAATTATAACTCCAGTGGAATCATAATTTCCGGGGAATCGGAACTTCCGGGAAATTAACACTCGAGTGGATTCAGAACTCCTGGGAAATCAGATCTTCTAGTGAATTCTAATTCGATGGAATTAGAACTTTCAAGAAATGAGAAATCCAGTGGAATCAGAACTCCTGTGTATCAGAACTCTCAGGAAATTAGCACCCCAAGTGGAATCACAACTTCCGTGGAGTCATAACTTCCGAGAAATCGCACTCAGCGGTGATTGAGGGATGTGCACAGACGGTAAGGAAGGGTGAAAACATAAAGTAGCTATCGCTGCTTGATAAACTGCGAGCGAAGCGAGAAAAAAGTTTGTCCATTGCGACGTCATGGCACATAATTATGTAAAAAAATTGCGAGCGAAGCGAGCTAAAAATTTGTTCGACGTTCAGTCTGATTTCATATTAGAATTTCCAATTTTTATTCAGAACCAATTTGATGCATGTCTACCAGTTCAGGATAAAAATTGTAAAAAGAAAATGAAAGACAGGAAAAATTTAAGAATTAGAAAGTCTAATCTGTACTCTACACAAATATCGGAAGGAAAGGTGTCCGTTATTGTGCTACGCCGAAGCCGAAGCCGTTTCGTATTTTTTTGATCGCATTGATGAACTTTCATTAACAAAACAAAAGCAAGTTTCGTCGAATATGATAAAAATCTTGTTGAAGGAAAAATTTTTGTTGTCCCCCCGACTGTGAACGGAAATCCTTTAAAATTGGAGAAATTCGGCAATTTGAAAAATGAATGCTCTTGGAACTAGAAAAAAAATCTTGACAGAAAAATTCTTTCAATTTTTAGAAATAGTTTTGAATTTTCGAGTAAATTTTGCGTTTTGTTAGGAACATTTAAAAAAATGCTTCATTTTTGGGGAAAATCCTCAAATTAAAAGGAAATTATCCTTTGGAATCGAAATTATGCAATTGAATTGGCATTTCCGCCACGCAATATTTGAATCTATTAACAATGAATAATGTGCTAAAGCAAATAATTGCCAAGTTTGAATCTCGTAAAAATGCATTCGAAAATTCTTACATCCATAGCCAAATTAACTTTTAAAAAAATGTGTGAAATGTTACAACTGTAGCCGATTGCGTGTCTTTCTGTACGTCGTTTCCTCATAACGACATTATTTTCATTGATAAACTTTTGAATTAATTGTAGAACGAAAAAGCGTTTGTGGTTACTCCATAAATAAATAAATACAAGCTCAGCTAGCCAATAGAGACACATAAGAATCATTTTGTATTCACTGCGAAATATCTTTTTTTTTTCAAACAAAATATTCGAGGCCATCTAAGCGAACGATGACACAATCCCTATATTTATAATATTTCTGTAAATTTATTTAAATTTTTTGAATACACCAAAAAGTGAATTCAAAATGCGCATATTTATCTAGTTAATTCCATAATTCGCCGGTTTTTTAGTTAATGTTCAATAATGAATTTGTCGATCAAACATATACCTGAATGACATTCTTAGTGTCTTCCAATTGTCGTCTAGACCTCACCACTGGATCGACATGACGCGATCTTTCGTCCAGACGAGTTACTTGATTTTCGAATGCTAGATACTTGTTATCGAAATCTTCCCAATGTTGTGCCAATGTTGACAATACTTCACGACGATTTTCCAAGTTACTCAGTAGGTCGGACCAATCTCTGTTGATGTCGGTATTTTGCTGCTCGATTTTTGATCGATTCACGGGATCCGCTTGACGTAGAATTTCACGGGCTTTTTCGTTAAGTAAATCAAGCTCACCTTGATGTGACTATTAGAGAGAGAAAAAAAAGTTACAAAATTTGATAAGATTATTGTCCGGTGTTCAAAAAGATTTGTTGGTTCTGTTTATTGCCAGTGCCAGGTAAAAGTGTGTTTACTTCGTAAAAGGCTGATATAACTCTCTATGTGTCGGTTTTTATTGCTGTCTTTTTACGTCTTCGTATTTTCGTTAGCCTAACGAAACTAGATTGCTTTTGAATGGTGAATCGATTAAAATGTTAATTGAATTATTATAATTTTTTTTCAAGTGCAGATTCTTATATTTTAAAGATTTCGTGTTGATTTGGTTACTATACCAAATACAAATTTTCTATATTTTAAATTAACATATATGAAACTTTGAAAAGAGAACGCAGACACAGAAGAACTGTAGTCACAGTGACGGAATCAGAAAATTGTAGAATAGAAACATTTGAACGCTCGATGATGATGAATGTCGAAACCGTTTGTCTGAATGACTCAGTTATTGAGATATTGTCATTCAGCGCAAAGTTCGATTAAAAAGAAACAAGTCAACGCAATAAAAGCCAACAAAAAAATACCAAAATTAATTTCGTTCTGGCGATTACACCATCTAAAACTCACTTTTATGACCTTTTAATTCGCAACGAAATAGATTGTATAATATCCGCCGAAAGTCAATCTTGAACTGATATTCAGCGAACAAAATATAGCCATAGCCGGCTAAAATGATTTTTTGTTGTTGAATTACTTCGTGTGTATTATACACACTTTTTTGCAAGCTCCAATGTCGTCATCGTATATTTATATATAAAAAAGTATTCAGTTAAACTTGCTCAAAGTAATACAACAAGTCACTTTTCTGCAATTGTGTTTTGGTAAACACGAAATTAGTGTTGGTAAGAGTACATACACTAATCGTTACATTAGAAGAATGTCATCAAGTGGTAAGTCAACGTAATTTTTATTAGAATTCTATATTTTTAGAGTCTAAACAATATAATATGTTGCTGGAACGTAAAGCGACATTGCTACATTTAATTATGTTGCACTTATGCAGCTAGGCCAGGGGAAATAACGAATATGGAGTTATTGACTTTGGATTTTGTTCGTTTATGGCCAATAACTCAGTTGAAAATTATTTCAATTTTACTTTGTTAAAAAGTTGTTGCTATGTTGCTATTTAACAGTTCGAACAATTTTCACACGTATAAACAGCTCCGCTTTAGTTTACTTGTTTTAGAATTGCAGAATTTCTTGTGCATTAAGTCTTGTGACTGTTTTTCTTTGATAAAGATGCCTGAAGGTTTGGTGTAAAATATAAAGATCTTGAATTTGAAAAAAGCCTTAACCACTTGCACTGGGGAATAGAATAAGTTCAGCACCTAGGCCGTCTATGTGCACTGGGGAATGCAATACCGGTTTTGAAACCGGTTTCAACGAATGTTTTGCTTTGCGTTCGAGCAATTTTCGCAAACTTCATAGTTGGGGATATATTTTTTTTGATTCGGTATTGTTCAGTCTTCCGGATAATGGATATAGCTTCTATCGTCTTTCTATGTCCACTGTTTCTCAAGTAATTTTTACACTTAACATGGATCTTGTATATATTAGAGAGTCAGTCAATACGAGACTAGAACGCCAGAAAAGGGAAATGCGGCTACATAGATCACATAGTGAGTTTAAACTTGTGTTAGCGCTTTGGTCGTAAAATGAAGGGTGGGGTTGAAGCAGGGCCGTAGCCAGACCGCTTCGTCAGGGGGGGCTGAAGCCCCTACCGTTTAATTTTTTTTGAATCATGAAAAAGTGTATGCGAGAAAAGTTTTTGAAATTTTTCTGTTAGAAACTTAAATAGAAATTTTGAGCGAGACGGAATTTCTACAATTGTGCGATTTTGAAGGAATTTGAGCTAAGATTTCCACAGATTCGGGCGATTTTTATACTAATAGAGATAGTGATCGGTTTTATTTCTTAAATCAGTTTTCCCAGTAAACGAGTCTAGAAATTTTTGAGTTCCTTTCCTTGTTCTCTAAAACAATTGAAGTATTTATAGCACAACAGAGGTAAACTTTTTTCTTTTAGTAAGTAAAAAAGTGCCGGAACCGACTTTTTTTGGGCCGTTTATTTGCTTTTTAAGATAATTTAGGCGTGTCTTTAGCGACGTAGGCGAAAAATTTTAATATATGAAAATCCTGATTCGGTATTATTATTATCGGCCAACGTCCGGGCCATCAAAAACGAACCTCAGGCACTGACATGGTCATCTTCAAAATGTTGGGTCCAAAGAGTCCTACTTTAATCGGGCTTTCTTAAGGAGTAAAGTTTTTGGTTTTCTTCATCATTTTTTTGGCCCACTCTGTCATTCTTGTAAAAATCGAGAAAATGTGTACTTGGAGAAGGAAGGAAATTGAAGACTTTTCGAAATATTGATCCATAAGAGCACATAAATATTCAATTTTAATAATTGATGATATCAAATCCTTAATGAGGTGTGTGGTCCTCGTACAATGTACAAGTATTTTTTTAGACGCGTGCACGAAAGTAAACAAAATATTTCAAGTTTTGGAAGACCCATTCAGGCCTTAGACTTAGGCAAAAGGCCCGTCGGGAATCTTCCGAATTTACAGTATGGCTAGTCCGAGCCTGTTGATTCCTCAGGATTTTTTAGAATGGTGTAAATTTTTTACTTTTTTACAGATTTTTTGAGGATTTTCTTCGAATTGAAAGATATTCTTATGAAATACGATTTTCTAGTTTATCTGCTCTGCGATATTTTGACATAAAGATCTCTGCAAAAAGAATTTTGACTCATTGGTTTCTTGCAGAGCAGAGCCCATTTCTTAGGAAAATTCCAACAAATTTAGCTGGAGGTGTGGGGGAGGGTGTCGAAAGCCACAGAAAGTTAAGGAATGTTCTGGAAAGCCCTGTAGGAAATTTATCAAAAGTTATTCACAGAAATTTCTTGAACTTTGCAGAATTTTTTAGAAATTTCTATAACTTTCTAAAACTTTCCAGATTTTTTTAGAAGTTTCTGGAACATTCTAGAACTTTCTGGAACTCTATAGAACTTTCTAGAACCTTCCAGAACTTTCGAAAACTTTCTCGAACTTCATGGAACTTTCTAGAACGTTCTGGTACTTTTTAGAACTTTCGATAACTTTCGAGAACTATCTGGAACTCTCTAGAACTTTCCAGATATTTCTAGAATTTTCTTGAACTTTCTACCACCATCACCAAGCAACTGAGGAAAATTGCATATATGTATATAAAGTTTCAAGAATTTTCGAGATACTTAACTTCGACCATTTTTAGCTATAAGTATAAGCAAAAGTGTGATACAATTTTCTTCAGTTGCTTTTGACAACTCTTGCGGACAGATATCGAGAGAGTGACACTCTGGAAAGTTTTTAGAAACGTACATTCAGGTCAAAATGAATAGAACCTTTGTACTTCTGCGCAGGTTGTTAACACCGCAAAACGTATGAAGGTAGTTTAACGGACATATCAAACGTGTATCAAACAATGTTTTTTGCAATTCACCGACAAAAAACGAGCTTTTCCCTGCGTGTTTCCACTTGCGAAAATTCGTCGAAATTTCAATTATTTTTTCGCACTAGTGCGAAAAGCGGGTTTTACGCACTAGTGTGAAAAAATTTTATAGCACTAGTCCATTAAAAAAGTTTTGCCGCACTAGTGCGAAAGGTGACCCAAGCGATACCGAAATGACGCACGAAAAAGCGAGTTTTCTGTCGGTGAACTGCAAAAAAAAAAAAAACAACTTTCGTTACTGTTTTACTGGGCTTTAGTAACGAAAAGTATTTTCCCCCATTTCGCAACCAAAAGCAGCACGAAAAGATTCTATATTCGCTACTAAATTTCATAATTTTTTATGCAGTCGAGTGCAAAGTATTGGGCACTAGATGTGCAATTATGGGACCCGCACGAAGACAAAGGTCCTAAACGTTTACTACAAACAATTTTATTGTAACATGGGGCAGATCGAGGCGGCTAGAGATCACGAATCAGCGAAAAAAAAAGTCCGTTTGTCCGTTCCGTCATTTTTTTCTAAATGGCTGTACCGATCACCCTACACTTCTTTTCCATGTTCAAGGATGAGCAAAATCAAGTGGTTCAGAGATATGTTCGAGAAAATAACCAAAAACGTGGTTTTTCGTGGGTCGGCGAAACTTTTTTACAAATATCGCAGTAAGTATAGCAGGAAAATTGTTCATTTTGGTGTTAAATGAAAGCATTTGATCTCACAATACAGTGAACTTTTTTTTGTGGAAATCGGATCAGTGGTCTGGTGGGCACTGAAACCAATGGAATGGACGAAATTGAGTTTCTTGGCCATATACGAATATACGAACAGATGGTTTTTCGTCTATATTTGCTCAACTATGCAATATGGAGATTTACTGTCACAGACAAAGTTGTAGAGAATAAAATTTTAGGGAAAACGTGTCTCAGGGTTTCAATGAAAAATGGCCCAATCCTGGAATATGACCACTTGCAGAATTGGGCTAGATGACCCATATCTCTATGGGTCTCTCTAGCTATGAGACTTAGAATGTTGCTTCCAATGCCAAAGCTGCAGACAATAAAATTTTAGAGAATACGTGTTTCAAAGTTTTAGGGAAAATGACCTAATCTCCGAATATATTCACTTTTACAATTGCCGTACTTTGGGAGGGCTTTTGACATTACCAAGGGTAATTTCTATGGGTCGTTCGAATTCTAACAGTTTCCAAAACTTTGCAATAATTTGCAATTCTGATACGTTCACACCTATTTGCACGATCTGTTCGGTTTGCCACATCTATTTTTTTTGCCACATCTATTCTGATACATACGGGTCTTTGGTTATGTTTCTGACTAGTAAATACCCCCTCCCCTAGGGGCTACGCGGACATTAAGCATTCTTGTCCGCTAGGTCGGAGATTTGCGACATAATGGTAAAATGTATGCAAGGGTGTGCAAAGTTAGATTTAGATGAATAAGAAATGGATTTAGTAGTATTTTAGTAGTTACCATAAGCTTACGCAAATCTGGTTTTCCCCCGTACTACCATTTTCCCGCAAAACCGTTTTGCCGAACTACCGTTTGCTGTATACCATCATTACGTTTGTACTACCGTTTTCCCCGTGCTACCGTTTCACCCTTACTACCGTTTCCACCATACAACACATACTACAATTTTCTCCGTACTACCGTTTCCCCGTCCAAACGTTATCATCGTGCTACTATTTCCCCGTACAACCGTTTCTGCCGTCCTACAATTTCCTCCTAACTACTGTTTTCCCCGTACTACCATTTAACCGTTCTACCATTTCCCCGTACTAACATTTCCTCCGTACTACCATTTCCCCGTACAAACGTTATCACCGTTCTACTATTTCCCCGTACAACCGTTTCTCCCGTCCTACAATTTTCTCCTCACTTTTGTTTTCCCCGTACTCCATTTCACCGTACTAACATATTTCCCTACTACCATTTCCCCGCACAAACATTATCACCGTGCTACTATTTCCCCACACAACCGTTTTCCCCGTAAAACCGTTTCCACCGTACTACTGTTTCCCGTACAACCGTTTCTCCCGTACAACCGTTTCTCCCGTACTACCATTTTCTCCTCATTACTGTTTTCCCCGTACTACCATTTCCCCATACAACCGGTTACCCC
>CM055403.1:109336752-109397839 GCA_029228625.1 Pseudolycoriella hygida
CAAAAGACCAAAAACCAGTGCCCAGATTCAATACCATAAACTTAATAAAACAAAATTTCGAGTCGAATTTTTTTTTGGTACAATTTTAAATAAATATAAGCGGAAAAAATTCGACTCGAAATTTTGTTTTATTAAGTAAAATTAATTGTACCGTGTTCCGTGTAGTACGCTTTGATATTATATATGTTAAAATGCGTAAATGTAGAGAATACCATAAAATATTTTTCGACTACCTTTCAGAAAAAAAAGTTTTTGAAAATCGGTCAAGATTTACTCAAGTTATCGTATTGACTGACAGACAGACAGACCGACAGACGGACATTGTTTTTTTCGCTGATTTGTCATCTGGAGGCAACAAAAAAAGTTTCCCCCTTACTCCCGGGTTCGAATTCGCAATGTAACAAACGTGGTAGTAAACGCATCAGACCTACGTACTTCAAACGGGTCTAAAAAGTCTGTGAGTTGATTGATGGATTTTTATCGTCTTAATCAGCGAAATTCTTTATTTAAATTGAACAGTTGACACGGAAAAACGATTTTTTGTTGCTTGTGTCATAAAGTAAAGAAAGAAAATTTCATCAAATTATTTTCTTTGTGCCAAATTATCGGTACTCCATTTTGTCCGGAAATTTTTTTATTTTTACGTTCCCTAGTCGCATTACACGTTTTTTTGCTCTTGAATCAGCTATACTTTATACAATGTAATGGGAAATCCATTCTTTATTGCAATTCATTAGCTCCGGTTAAAAGAAATCACTCAAATGACTACTCAAATGAAAACAAATTTAATTTCGAAACTTTGATGTATGAACTTTTCAGTCACATTTCACTCATTTCAACACAGACGCATAACCCAACCAAAGACTATATCTGTGGTTTATGCCCTTGTAACAGAATACCATCGCTGTAACACCTTTAAATAGGCGAAAACGACCAATTTCTACCAGCATAATAAAACCTGGAAAAATAAGTCGATTTAGGCATGTCTATATGAACGCCAACTCGAAAACTTTTGCTTCTATACCTTGATGAAGTTTTTTCTGCTCTGCAATGAATTGGCACAACAAAAACAGTCTTTAACCCGATAAAAAATGGAAATAAGTAAAGATAGGAATTAAAATGGCCGACGCTCAATACATGATTTTTATGCTACGTAGAAAACGAAATTTCACTATCGAAAATTGCCAAATTACGTGAAAAAATTGCCTACGTTTTTTTTTATCATCAAAACTAGAGCTGTGTGCCATCGTAAATACAGCCGAAATTAATCTTAGTCGACCATCTCTCAATTCAAATAGTAACGCGCCAAAGAGAACTGGGTCGTCAAAAAGCTTACGTGAAGCTATTCTATTTTTCCAGCTGGTAAGATAGCGGAACGTAAGCAAACAGAATAGATAATCCTACGAAGAAACAAATTTTGCTAAATTACATGAATTCAACACAGCTTACACTAGAATTACTCAACTTGTACAGTTAAATTAGTTTAAATTTAATGTCATATTCCAAGCATTTTGAATGTGCGAGGTTATGATGTGGCACGAGCGAAGTGAAGGCGAAAATTGTTACTTTCGCTCCCCAAATGGATGCGAAAATGAAGAAATACTGTTCTCAGTTGTAGAGTATCTGAAAGAGCCCCAAGGAACAGAAAATATAGCTGTAATCTAGTTTTATCAAAAAAGAACGCTGCCGATGTCGAAATCGAAATTAATGTGTGAAACAAGTTTATCATTTCATTCCTTGTGATCCAAATAACTAATTGTCTCATACAATTTTAAGTTATTTACATTAACGAATGATCTTTTGAGATATTCAATAAAATATTATAGCAGCGTCGCAGGCGAAAATTTTTGAGGTGAAATGCTGTAGGGTCTTCAGTGAAATAACAGACAGTAGGGACCGTTAATAAAGGACTAGTAAATACCCCCGCCCCTAGGGGCTACGCGGACATTAATCATTCTTGTCCGCCAGGTCGGAGATTGGCGACATTAATACTAAAATGTATGCAAGGGTGTGCAAAGTTAGATTTAGATGAATAAGAAATGGATTTAGTAGTATTTTAGTAGTTACCATAAGCTTACGCAAGTCTGGTTTTCCCTCGTACTACCATTTTCCCGCAAAACCGTTTTGCTGAACTACAATTTGCTGTATACTATCATTACGTTTGTACTACCGTTTTCCCCGTGCTACCGTTTCACCCTTACTACCGTTTCCACCATACAACACTTTTCCCCGTACCAACATTTCCCCGTACTACCATTTCCCCGTACAAACGTTATCACCGTTCTACTATTTTCTCGTACAACCGTTTCTCCCGTCCTACAATTTTCTCCTCACTTCTGTTTTCCCCGTACTTCATTTCACCGTACTAACATATTCCCCTACTACCATTTCCCCGCACAAACGTTATCACCGTGCTACTATTTCCCCGCACAACCGTTTCTACCGCACTACCGTTTTCCTCGTAAAACCGTTTCCACCGTACTACTGTTTCCCGTACAACCGTTTCTCCCGTACTACCATTTTCTCCTCATTACTGTTTTCCCCGTACTATCATTTCCCCATACAACCGGTTACCCCCTTACTGCTTCTTCCCCCGAGCTGCCCAGCATTTTCACCAATACTGGTGACTTCTACTCACAAAACTCTGAGACTTTGCAAAAGAAACCTATGGTCTACCACCCATACATTCCAAGATATTTTTAAAAGCATAAAAATTGACCCAATGCCCAACTGCCCGACATTTTCACCAATACTTGTGACTTCTACTCACAAAACTCTCAGACTTTGCCGAAGAAACCAATGTTCTGGCTCTCATACCTTTCCAGATACTTTCAAAAGTATAAAAATTGACCCAATGCCCAACTGCCCGACATTTTCACCAATACTTGTGACTTCTACTCACAAAACTCTAAGACTTTGCCGAAAAAACCAATGTTCTGGCTCTCATACCTTTCCAGATACTTTCAAAAGTATAAAAATTGACCCAATGTCCAACTGCCCGACATTTTCACCAATACTTGTGACTTCTACTCGCAAAACTCTGAGACTTTGCCAAAGAAACCAATGGTATGTCTCTCATACCTTTCCAGATACTTTCAAAAGCATAAAAATTGACCCAATGCCCAATTGCCCGACATTTTGACTAATACTGGTGACTTCTACTAACAAAACTCTGAGACTTTGCCAAAGAAACCAATGGTCTGTCTCTCATACCTTTCCAGATACTTTCAAAAGCACAAAAATTGACCCAATGCCCAACCGTTCGACATTTTCACCAATACTGGTGACTTCTACTATCAAAACTCTGAGACTTTGCCAAAGAAACCTATCGTTTAGCTCCCATACATTCGAAAATAATTTTAAAACCATAAAAGTTGACCCGTGTCCAACTGCTCGACAATACTAGAGACTTTTACTAACAAAACTCTGAGACTTTGCCGAAGAAACCAATGATCTGCCTCCCATACCTTCCCAAATACTTTAAAAGCAAAAAATCCAAGATGGCGTCACTTTGACAGGTGGCAGCCATTTTCTTAGGATTCATAAAGATTCTACTCGTCAATATCAACAACTTTCCCGAAGAAACCAAACGTGTAACTACTCTAATTCAGAAGATAGCAAAAAATCCAAGATGGCGTCACTTTGACAGCTGGCAGCCGTTTTCCTAGGATTCATAAAGATTCTACTCATCAATATCAACAACTTTCCCGAAGAAACCAAACGTGTAACTATTCTAATTCAGAAGATAGCAAAAAATCCAACATGGCGTCATTTTGACAGCTGGCAGTCATTTTCCTAGGATTCATAAAGATTCTACTCATCAATGTCAACAACTTTCCCGAAGAAACCAAACGTGTAACTATTCTAATTCAGAAGATAGCAAAAAATCCAAGATGGCGTCACTTTGACAGGTGGCAGTCATTTTCTTAGGATTGATAAAGATTCTACTCATCAATATCAACAACTTTCCCGAAGAAACCAAACGTGTAACTATTCTAATTCAGAAGATAGCAAAAACTCCAAGATGACGTCACTTTGACAGGTGACAGCCATTTTCTTAGGATTGATAAAGATTCTACTCATCAATATCAACAACTTTCCCGAAGAAACCAACTGTCCAAAAAAACCAAAAAAAAATTTTAAAATTACATCAAGAAAAAATTTCAATTGGTTTTTTGGCATAATGGTTTTTTTGCTATAAAAGGCGATGCAAGGAGGTCGAACGTATGTTGGTTCACATGGGAATCTTCTTTTGCATTGCCTTTTTTTGAATCATATAAGGCAATGCAAAACGACTCTTTGCTTCAGTTCCTCGGAACTCTTCATGCAGGTCGGACGTATGTTGGTTCACGCTGGAAATTTGTGACCGACAATTTACAAACAGACAAACTTTTGACTTTTATAATTAGTAATAGTTATTAGTGCAAGAAATAGAAATAAAAAACGTGTACTCTCTATCACACAAAATGCCGCTATTCTAGATATTAAGTCATGAATCAAAGATCATAAAATTCTTCTTTTCTACGAGTACAAAACAGCGCGTCACCTTTAGCTGACGTCATTTCTTAATGATCGCTCTGCGTTGGTCAATCCAATTGAAGAGTTATGGGTGATGCACAATAGGCCCACTAGAGGCTTAGGTGAGGGCTTGCGGTCCACCCACTTTAACATAACCATTTGAAGAGGTAGATATCTTGCCCTTCATTTCAAAATATTCAATCCGAAAAATTAATGAGACGACCAGCACAGTTCATCGATGACATCATTCCAAATTAATTAAACTCAACCATAGAAAAAATTCAATCATGTAGTAGCTGAGAAAATTGTGTAAATTAACTATTAGTGTTTGTAAAATATGAGTTCGGCAGTGCTAAATGCTCATTCAAACAATGAAGCACATATTGGTATGTACAAACGACCATAGCTTATAAATGATTAATTTTAAGTAGAACTCTAAGCAAACACTTGCGGATCATACGAATGAGCGCATTTTTTGCTCGAAACATACACACAATGTGTTTAAATGTGGTGTATGGTTAAACGATTAGGAAAATACCTCCACGTATAAACAATAAACCGAAATAAACAAAAATGTACAAAAAGTTTTCGAAGTATGCGAGTGCTGAATGCGAGAGAGTGATTTTGTTATGTAGTGCGAATTAATTGGGACCGAAATAGAGTGGATCGTTCATAATTTCGTCAATTGTCCGATCAGATAGTTTTTCAAACTAGTTTCACTTTTATGATGAAATTATTTGTTCTCATTTTATAAGTTAAGTCGATACTCATCTGTCGGACTGTAAATATCAACTTTCAATGCAATTAATTAACAACTATCAACAATTCAGACTATATCAATACGAAGAAATGATTACATTAGTCAAAGGTCGACGAGTCATCATCTCCGTTATAATAAAATTATTACCAGCTACGACTACCAACTAACAACTTCGGACAAAGTGTCTTAAGCATGGGTATAGCAAATTCGATCGATGATTTCAGATTTTATTTTCAACATGCCTAGGGATCGGAAAAAACCGAAGATTAGATTCAAGACCATTCTGCCGAGTAGATTACAGTGTACCGATCGAAAACCCCTGGAGTATATACAGAGAAGGGAGCAGTAGAATCACCTGCGTAGCTTTCCTGGTTTATTTACCGATTTTCAGGGCTCTAATGTCACGCGGCATGACCTCCAGGCTAGAGTGAAAGGGAACCCCAAATCGGACTGATCACTATGGGACCCTCTGGCTCGGAAGGCAGTGAGAAAACAGACGAGCTGGCTAAGCTCGGAGTGATTAGGTTTTGTAGAAGAACATTTATGAAGGAGTAGCGCATCCCGGTACCTGATGCGAAATGGGCTACGGGGCTACTATGCAAATGGACAGTTATGAGTTGTCGCATGGTAAGAGCGAAAAACCTATAAACGATTTACAAGGAAAACCAAGAAAAATGGATTTCTTCATCAATAAACTGCTAATTTCAATATTTTTCTCTTTTGTGAAAAATTAATGAATAAAATAGTTTTTTTTATTTACGTATAAAAATTTTCATATACCACTGCTTACCTTTTAGATTTTTTTTTTTAATTTTCTTGTAGTTTGATGAATTTTCTCGAATTTCGTGAATTTTCTTGACTTTCTAAAATTTTCATCAATTTTCTCAAATTTTCATGAATTTGTTCAAATTGCCGTAAAACATAATTACAATCTAAAAAATATGCAGGGGGGCGGCGCGCATCAGAATAGATGTGGCAAACAGAATGGATATTGCAAAAAGACTCGATCGTATCTACGTTAATATTACCTTAACCCTTA
Organism: Pseudolycoriella hygida; assembly: GCA_029228625.1. NCBI lineage: Eukaryota > Metazoa > Arthropoda > Insecta > Diptera > Sciaridae > Pseudolycoriella > Pseudolycoriella hygida. The sequence continues at coordinate 109,343,070 of CM055403.1, forward strand.
AGTATATGCATTCTGCAATTACGTCCACATTGAATTGGATTGGAAATTGCCGAAAGGGCAATATGGAAAAACCCGTCCAAAGAAAAGGTATAAAAACCTCTTCAAATTCCTAAAGAAACCCAAAATTAAAAAAAAAAAAAACTGAAAAAAGTTTGAAAAGGTCGATCTAAGAACCGACCTAGAACCCTTAAGAGAGCCCTCTGATCTATACTTTCATGGACAAGAAAGTTCGCCTCTTTTTTCTCTACACACTGCACAAAAAACGTCATCATTAAAAATATATTTACGAAAAACGGCTAAATATTGTGTAATCCCGCGTATCGTGAGTTAAGCATACACTGAGGACTCAACAACCCGAACCATTCAACATATTTTTACCAATTAAATTGTTGTGATGTCCATATCTTTCATATAAAACCTTTCCGTTCTAATTTCGCAGAGATATAAATCAAAAAGCTCCATTAACCTTCAAAAAACTACGTTTTCGACCACTCTTTTGACCGTAGCTTCGGAAATTCTTAACCGATTTTGCTCAAATTCAAATCCGTAATCATTTCTTCAATTATCTTTCAGGAAAAAGAAAAGGTTTTGAAAATCGGATAAGATTTCCCCGTATTATGTAGAAATCCGTTTGGCCCTAGTAGAAACTCAGTTTTAGGGTCATGGATGAGCCCACAGACTCAAAATCAAAAAATATTCTTCCATAAATGTCAGGGATGCCTAAACCTTTCAAACAAAAAAAAGTTTATGAAAATCGAAAAAGATTTACGCGAGTTATGTACAAAAGACCAACAACCACTCAAACGGCCCTAGCTCGGCGGTCCTTGGCCAGACAGTGCCCAGATTCAACCCCATAAAAGCTATTTCGATTACCTTTCAGGGAGAAAAAAAAAGAATTTTAAAATCGGTCAAACGGACGGATAGACATTTTTTTTATTGCTGATTCGTCTTCTAAGGACCATGATCGATGTTCCCCCTACTCTCAAATCGAAATTGGGGTGGTTACAAACGTCATGGTAAACGCAAAAGACTTCGTTCTTCGTACGGGTCTAAAAAAATTAAAAAAAAAAATTTTTACCAACAAATTTTCAAAACAATATTTTTTGTACTAGGGCGGTTCTTAGAAGCCTTAGAAGCCTAAGCAGAAGCATATGGCCCATATCTTCATGGACAAAAAGCTCACAGAACATAGCAAAAACAAAATTTTGTGGTGGGACCGAACTTAGGACAAAAATGATTCGCGTAATTTGCTCTACAACATAGCGAAACAATTTTCTTCGGCTAGGGCCGACCTTATGATCAACCTAGGACCCCTGATAACATGCCTCGGCCTTAAATCTATTCATTAATACTGTTAGGCCTTCCATGACCTCTCAAAAAGAAAAAAATAGAAGAAAATCAGATAGAATTTACCCGAATTAGTTAGAAAAAAATACGTTAAGTCCTTCCATAAATAGAAAACATTTATGAAAATGGGAAAAGATTTACTCGAGTTATGCACAAAATACCCGAAATTTAAGAAATTTAATCTAATCAATGTTTTTAACGCGCATGAAACAAAGATGGTTGTATTATATTAATCACTTCGACATTTTAAACACTGGAAAATGTGAAGATCTAAACAAAACTAAAATTGGCTTATTTCTATTGAAAAAAAAAAGATTTTGAAAATCGGTCACGTTTTACTCGAGTTTTCTTCTTGACGGACGGACGGACAGTCATTTATTTATTGCTGATATGGCATCTAAGGACCATGCTCCCTCCTACTCCCTCTTCAAGTCGACTGGTTACAAACGTCGTGGTAAACGCAGGCAATAATGCAGAATATGTTTTTTTTTTTCAAATCAGTCCGGTTGAGTATGTAATCGATGCAGAACGTCTCACTGATGCATACTGAGTCGAAAACAACCCGCGGAACGGAATCAATTTCAATTTTCGTAAACATTTAGTTCCTCATACAAAATGGTCTTGTAAATAATTTGAATGATTTTTCTCGTGCAAATATACATATTTTTCATATTTTTTGCACAACTCCGCCGACTGTTTCTTACTCCAAATCAATTGCATACTCAAACGGGGATGTGCAAAATCCCCCAGTGTATTATTGTCCATGAGACGATAATATTGTATCACTATATGATGTTATTGTCTCATGGACGATAGTATTGCATCAGTAGACGATATTATGGTCTCATGGACGATATTATTGTATCAGTAGACGATATTATCGTCTCGTGGACGATATTATTGTATCACTAGACGATATTATGGTCTCATGGACGATATTATTGTATCAGTGGACGATATTATTGTCTGATAGACGATATTATTGTATCAGTAGACGATATTATTGTCTCATGGACGATATTATTGTATCACTAGACGATATTGTTGTATCAAAGACATATAATGCAACATGTAACGAGGAGGCATTTTGTTTGTTCCTAGGGAATTCATCCTTTTACAAAATGTAACGAGGAGGCGTTTTGTTTGTTCATAGGGAATTCATCCTTTTACAAAATGTAACGAGGAAGCGTTTTGTTCGTTCCTAGGGAATTCATCCTTTTAAAAAAGGTAACAAGAAGGCGTTTAGTTCGTTCATAGGGAATTCATCCTTTTACAAAATGTAACGAGGAAGCGTTTTGTTCGTTCCTAGGGAATTCATCCTACTACGAAATGTGATGAGAAGGTGTTTTGTTCGTTCATACGGAATTCATCCTTCTACGAAATGTGATGAGAAGGCGTTTTGTTCGTTCTTAGCGAATTCATTCTTCTACAAAATGTGATGAGAAGGCGTTTTGTTTGTTCCTAGGTAATTCATCCTTCTACGAAATGTGATGAGAAGGCGTTTTGTTTGTTCCTAGGTAATTCATCCCTTTTCAAAATGCCATAAATGGTAAAGGTGCCATCGACATGTGCCACATTTCTGTCGGTATTTTATTTGTATCAGTGGACGATATTATTGCATCAGTAGACGATATTATTGTATCAATAGACGATATTATTGTCTCATGGACGATATTATTGTATCAGTAGACGATATTATTGTCTCATGGACGATATTATTGTATCAGTAGACGATATTATTGTCTCATGGACGATGTTATTGTATCAGTAGACGATATGATTGTCTCATGGACTATATTATTGTATCAGTAGACGATATTATTGTCTCATAGACGATAATACGAGGGGCACCCTAAAAGTTTCGGGAATCGGCTATATCGGCTCGTGTAAACTTTTCGTCAATTTACACAAAAATTAAATTGGTCTTTCCTAATTTAAAAATGATGATCAAAATGAAAATCGATCGTAGCAGTCAAAAGATACAACAATTCCAAAAAGTCATTGCAGAGAAAAAATAGATTTATCACGTGAAAATTTTAGAGCCATGATTTTCTACGACTTTGAGTCTGGCTTGACTCCCAAATTGTGTATTGATCGTTTGCAAAAAGCATTTGGAGATGAGGCCCCATCCAAGACTACTGTTTATCGGTGGTTCGCTGAGTTTGAATCGGGACGCACTTACCTCAGTGACGACTTTCGTGAAGGTCGACCTTCTACAGCCATCACCGATGGAAACATTCAAGGCTGCCACGCTATTGAAAAAAAATAGCGTCGCTATCGCTATCGCTATTCAAAATTCAATAGCGATAGCGTCGCTATCGCTATAGCGAAATAGCGATAGCGATAGCGAAATTCGCGCTATTTCGCTATTGTATGTTGAGCCAAGGTATCTGAATAAAAATACTTCATTTTATTGACTTAGGACTCGATGTTACACTTTGTTAAGATGGATGTTTGGTTTAAATAATATAATAAGTTGAAATATAGAAATAAAAACAACGTGTCGAGGTTCGTATAAACCAACTACATATTTTAGAATAATTAAGCTTAACACCACCCAAGTAAGAAAAAACTCTCAAATGAAACTAAAAAAGACCTCGCATTGGTCTCAAGTTTATGTATTTCTTGGTCTAAAAAAATCCTTATTTTGATCCATTAAAAAATTAAGTTCAGTTAAAGTACACGTTGAGGACTTCTCATTTTAGATAATTTCGATGCATTGAAAGTGTTAAGACTTTTGAGGTCACCTCTTTTCTTCTCATATTTTTATATTTTAATTTAAAAAACTATTACTGAGACCGATGAAGACTGTTGAGTGGTCTCATTTCAAGTTCTTTGGTGATTAAGTGTTCACTTAAAATAGAGAATGCTCACTGTGGAAATCAATTAATGAGACAGATGAGGACCTTCGAAAGGTCTCATTTCGATATAAGCAATATACCTTTGCTTATAAACACGCAGGTAGTGTCTTCCGGGAATGTTTCCTAATGATTTTTCCATAGCAGAACGAAGAAATTTGTAATATTCAACATATGAAAAATAGCGATAGCGATAGCGTGAAACTAACGAAAAAGTCGCTATCGCTGTCGCTATTCGACAAATAGCGAATAGCGATAGCGATAGCGAAATTTTGCGCTATTTCGCAATAGCGTGGCAGCCTTGGAAACATTGACCATGTCCGGAACATGATTGAAGCCGATCGACATGTGACCTATGCTGAGATAGCTGCATCCCTTGGGATCGGGAAAAGTCAAATACAAACAATTTTACACGAACATTTACGCACACGGAAGCTTTGTTCTCGGTGGATCCCACACAAATTGACAGACGACCAAAAGGAGGCTCGTGTGAAATGGTGCCGAGATACTCTCAAAAAATTTGACAATGGGGCTTTTGATTCAGTATATAGCATCGTAACAGGTGACGAAAGTTTGATTTACAGCTATGATCCCCAAACAAAACAGCAATCCATCGTTTGGGTGTTTCAAAATGAAGATTTACCAACAAAGGTAATTCGCACTCGAAGCGTCGCCAAGAAAATGGTCGCTACTTTCTTCAGGAAATGAGGTCATGTGGCTACTGTACCACTTGAGGATCGTAAAACAATCAATTCAGAGTGGTATACTACGATTTGTTTGGCAAAAGAAGTGAAGTACTACATGGAAAGAGTCGAAATCGCAAGATCGTCCTCCACCATGATAACGCAAGCTCCCACACAAGTGCTCTGACCACGACGTTCTTGGAGAAGGAAAAAATCAATTTGATGCTGCATCCACCCTACAGTCCCGACTTGGCACCGTGCGACTTTTATTTGTTTCCGAGTGTCAAGAATAAGTTGCGTGAGAAGCGATTTTTATCTGCGGAAGCTGCTGTCGAGGCATATGAACAAGAAGTGGCCCAAATCCCAACTTCCCAATGGACTCGATGTTTCGAAAACTGGTTTTTAAGGATGAAAAAGTGTATACATTGTAATGGTGATTATTTTGAGAAGGAATAAAATCGTTTTATAGCCGATTCCCGAAACTTTTAGGGTGCCCCTCGTATTGTATCAGTAGACAATATTATCGTCTTGGACGATAATACACTGGGGGATTTTGCACCCTGCCTACCCAAACGTACTGATTTGAAAAAATATCCACAGCTGCACATGAGGTTACTTAATCAAATCACTCCGGTTGGATGTGTATGTGTAATCTACGCAGAACGTTTTACTGATGCACACTGACAATTCCTTAACTGACAATTTGTATATGGAAAATACAAGTTCTTCCCGTGTACCAGTCTATTCGTGATCAAGGTCTTTTCCCTGACAATTTGTATGAGGAAAATACAAGTTCTTCTCGTGCACCAGTCCTATTCGTGGCCAAAGTCGTCAGTCTGGTTGAGTGTATAATAGATGCTGAGAACGAAACAGTGCGCGAAGGTGTGAAAAAGTATGAAGAACACGAAGATTTTCTTAAAAAAAAATCATTCAAATTGTGTATGCGGAGCATAAATGTCTACAGAATTAAAATTGATGCCCTTCCGCGGGCTGCTTTCGATTCAGTATGCATCAGTAAGACGTTCTGCATCGATTACACACTCAACCGGATTGATTTCAAAAAATAACTTGAACTGCATTTTAGCCTAAACGCAATAGACCCCTTTTCGAAGAACTAATAGTATGAAGAAATACATTTTTTTCTGTTGATCAATCCGATGCATTTTTGTGCGTAAAATCGTAAAAATCTTTTCAAGACTTTTCTCGAATTTTCACGAAATTATAAATACTTTTCTCGAATTTTCATGAATTTTCTCGAATTTTCTCGATCTTTTCGAAAGATTTTCTAAAAAGTAGGCATTGATGTATATACTGTACGGACGAGCGTCGGTCGGGTACACTGTCACGTACTCATATTTTCTATAGATGAAGTGCTACGATTTTCAGAATCTCATATTTCGTAAACCGACTCTAGCCTAACATTTTCGATTCACAGTTTATTCTGTAGCTGCTCAAAAATTTTCCGAACAACCTTTTCAGTGCCAGAACTATTTAGTTCGATTCTGTGCATGTAGGTGGCGCAAATGCATTAATTTAGTAATGGATTCTTTTATCGAGACTATTCCGATCCAAAATAACTAAATATCGATTTTTTACGATTTTCATGAATTTTTTCACCGGTCCGGCCGATATAAACATTTTGTCAGGGATCCATAAGGAATCATTTTCCGGTGTGAGACCTAAAGTTGTCAATAACTTGGTTTTATTAACCCCTCCCCCCCCCTCCAATACAGTATAGTTGTAGCAAAGTAACATGAGAATTTAAAAAATGTGAACTCTTCGTCCTTGAGCACTGGCAACATTATTACACCAAAAGAAATTTTTTAATTTAAAAGATAACTCACCTTTAGATCGTTCTTGGCGTGTACAATCTTCTGCATGTTGAAATGTAATCCTGCCAAATTAGCCACGGGCTCATCGTCAAATTGAATTCTCGCCAAAATCGCTTTGATTTTTTCGTTCATTTGACAGTAGCTCTTCCAAATTTCACCGTCTTGCTCAAGTTGTGCTCTTTGTGACTTGGCTGAGTTAAGAGTATTCTTCAACACTTGCGCATGATGTTGAAGTTCACGTGACAGTTCGTCTTGCTCCATTTTGTTCAAAGATGGCCAAATCTTATCAGCGGCCGCCTGGATTTGTTTGGATAACAAATCTTTTATTGACGCCTCGTTGTTGAAAAATATCTTGTGTTCCTCCAAATCGGTTATGATATTTTCGTAGTCAACACCATGATTCCCATTCTGCAAACGAATTTCCGCTTCATGGATCCAGTCGTTAAATTTGCCCACTAACAACATGTAATCCAGCCGGTGTTGCTTATTGTGGATCAAATACTTTTCACGTTCCTCGAGTTCATTCGGAAGTGTTGCTACCAATGATTTAGCCTCGGATATTTGTTCCATTAACGACCCCGGCATTCCAAATTCATTTTCGGTTTGCTTATTTATCAGTTTAATTTTGCTCAGATGCTGGTGCACATCGTTTGAGAATGATTTGTGTTTCTGAATCTCTCGTTCAACAGAGTCGGGATCTCTATCTAACAACGGACGAGATTTGACGATACCTTCGTTGTCATGTAGCCAATCAAGCACTTCTGACAAATCAGCTGCCATCTTTTTATGTTCGGCTAATGTTAGTTCGTGCTTTTGTCGTTGAGTTTCAACCAATTTACGAAGATTTTGCAATTGTTGTTTTAGCGATTGTAACTGTTCGGTGATGCTGTTTCTGTCCGCTGCATTTCCCTCAGACGCAATCTTTTGCCCTTTGTCATTGGCGGATGCCAGCAGGGCCTCACATTCTTGGATTTTAACGATGACATCTCCGTACTGTTTGATCTTTTCTTCAATTGTATCTGGCGACTTTTCGATGTCTGTTATGACGGACGTGTATTGCATAATGAAACTTATTATTTCATTGATCAGCGCTATGAACTGTTCGCGAAGGAGAAGTAGTTGACGCAGATGAGCGAGCTGATTTTCAATTAGCTTGATCATATCATCTTGTTGGGATAAAATGCTCTGGAGTTCTGGTAAATTGTCAACTTGAAGATCGCCTATCTTAGCCTTGCTGTCTTTGAGATCAGCCAATATTCTTTCGTAGGAGCACAGAAGACTTTGTACGTCTTCGATCTTGCTGCCAATTGGCTTGTTAAGATTTCGGATCTCCTGCTGAACTGTACTCAAAAATTGAACACATTCGGCCAGTTTGGCTTTGGCTTCTTTGTACTTGTTGATGTGATCGTGAAGGTTGCGAATCTTTTCGTTAATTCCGTTCATTATCTTAGCGTACCTGTCCTTAAGATTTTTCAATTGTTCGTTAAGCTTCAATTTTTCAGCATTACTAAGAGTTGGAACGATAGCTTTAGCTTGATCGTTAATGGATGCTAGAAGTTCTCCCATGGTTTTGCCAGTGTCATTAAGTTGGCGATACTTGACGAGCTGTTCTTCAAGAATTGGTAAGTTAGTTGTTCGTATGTCACCAGAGCAACTAATGTCAGCTTCGTTTAACCAATCATTCAATTTCGTTACATCGGATTCAAAGGATTTGCGACCTTGTAGTAAATCGTTCAAAGCCTTTGTTTTATTAGCTGCTTCCTGTCTCAATGTCTTAAAGTCAACGTCAATTTCATTCAGCGATTTCTGTAGATATTCCTTTTCGTCTTCGGGACAATTTTTCAAAATATTTTTTCCTTGATTCAAAACGTCACTCAGAAGCCCTTCCTGGAACTCTTTGATATCAGATTCGTTCGCTTTACAAGTTTGAATATCATTCTCCACTGCTTTAGCATTGAGTGGAAGATATCCGGACATTTTACGTACATCTGACATCTTAGCTTTGAGCCATAGTTTCGCTTTTTCCAAATCATGTTCAAGTTTCTTACGAGCCTGAGCTGCTTCGGATACTAAGCCAATCTCTGACTGAATGAGGCTAGCCAAATGCTTCTGTGTGGATGTCAAGTTTCTCAATTCCGTTTCCAATTGAGATTTCTCTAACGGTTCTAGTTCGTTTTGCATATTTGCGATTCTTTTCTCCAGAGTCTCAGCCAACGCCTGTTTAGCGTCAGAATCTTTCGTCAAAGCTTTCAGTTTCTGAAGACGTGAATCCGCCGATTTGCTTTCATATCCAATCGCTAACGGGGACTGCAATTCATTTATTTGTTGTTTCGTCCAGTTGTCAATCTGCTCGATTTCTCCTCTTGCACTCTCAACGCCACGATTGGTAACATCAAAAATTTGTGCCTTGCGTTCGATACGCTTGGAAATGTCATTCAATCGACGATCAATTGACTTCATCTGTTCGTCAACTTGTTGGCCATCCAAATTGCTGATAATTTCATGGACGTCTTGACTTTTTTGCTTAAGATCTTTCATTTTTTGCGGTCCTTGTTCATCGAAATCCGATTTGATTTCATTTATTGCCTCAAGCTTTTGAATGCAATTCAAGCCACTTCCTCTGTCCAGCACATCCATTTTCTTGATCAAGTTGTCGAACCAAGAGTGCATGTCTGCGATGCCATTGCGATAACTGTCAATGATGTTCTGGCCCGAAGTCTTTTGCGCTATTGAATCCATAAGATCGGTTTCCAGCTTGTCAAGTTGCTGCTCGATGTCGGAAGTGTCATCATCAGCAACTAAAATTTAAATGATTCAAATTATTACGTAAGTAAATTGTAAATATGTCGGAAATAGATTCACAGAAAACAACAGTCAAAGAATCCCTAAAATCCCTAAATTTTGATAAGACTATATTATTATACAGGAAGGAAAAATTCCAGTATATATCACAAAACGTTAGTTGAAACATATGCAATGGACCTGTGGGCAGCAGAACAGATTTAGCAAGCTCAATGATGTTGCAACAAGGCTCGAACGTATCTAAATAAACATTGCATTAACTTTTAAGTATATGAAATTACGTCCACATCAAGTTGGGTTGGAAATTGCTAAAAAGGATATATTGAAAAACCCGTCCGAAGCATTTGTTTTCGTCACATATATTTATTTTCTTCGCATTTATTATCGTTGCCTTTACCTTCGTCGCATTCAGGGTCGTGCTAGAGGGTTTTAGCGAGAGGTAAATGACAACGGCAGATCATGTCCCACACATTTACAATTGTGGGTCATTTATGGCCATTTACGCGTAAACGACTAGAGGTGCGCGGGCATCACTTTTCGCCTGTCCGTGCCCGCCCGTACCCGTTCGATTTTGAAAACGGGCAGCCCGTGCCCAGCCGTTTTCGAAAAAAGATGCCCGCTCCCGCCCGTGCCGGTTCAATTTTGAAAACGGGCAGCCCGTACCCGCCCGTTTTCGAAAAAATGCCCGTGCCCCTCCGTTCTCGAAATACGGGGCGGGTGGGCTTGTAAACGGGCAGAAAAATCGGGCGTGCCCGCACACCTCTATTTCTGTCCCATTTACATGTAACACTGTCCCACCAATTACCATTGCAGTTTACCCCTCGGGATATAGGTCTTAAAAAATCCAGCGAACAAATTAAAAGGGAGAAAATTGTATCAGCATTGCTTTATGTTGGCAGTTCGTTGAACATAAACTGAGTAGTAAATAACTCTACAAAATCTAGAATGCGACGAAAATAAATTTCACGGGCGATTTGTCAGTGCACAGTAATTTAAACCAAGTTCTTGACCACTTTTTCCACCGTAACTTTGAAAGTTCTTTACCGATTTTGCAAAATTCAATTTGGTACTCGCTCGATTACCTTTCAGGGGAAAATTTTTTTTGAAAATCAGACAGACAAACGGGAATTATATATTTATGTACCTCTTGCTGAAATTGTTTTTTTGACGCGTGGGCGGTTCGAGCCGAAGGCGAGATTCGTCATGCCCACAAGTCAAGATAACAATTTTAGCAAGAGGTGCATACAATATTTTATCAACCGAGAACAGATATGGTCTAGACACATAAATGCGACATAAAACTCGTTTCAACATTTTTATGAACTTTTTATTTCTGCACATGTTATTAACACCGCAAAAACCTGCGCAGAAGTAAAAAGTTCATAAATATATTGAAACGAGTTTACTGTTCAAGGTAGTTAAAAATGTTTTTGCAGATAAATAATATCAATACTACCGCTGTTTTTGTGCTGGCGCTAGTAAATTGCGCTGGCGCTACTAATTTTTTCAGAAGAAGTTCAAATGAAACGAAATACTTTTAAGTAATTTTTTTTTTTGCAAAATCCCAAAATCAAAGAAATACAATCTTAAGAAGAGCGTCTGTCGAAGGGCAAAACCTTGCAAACCAAGGCAGCTCTGTGCTGAAATTCTGATTACGCCTAAGTGGAAGAACAAGTGAGGATATTCGTTAGTGAGACAATAGTGGCCAAAAATGTAGACCTATCTTCTAGCGAAAAGTTTGTTAAAAAAAACTAGGCAATCTTTGAAACGTAAAACCAAAAAATTTCACTAGGGTCGATTTTAGAACCAACCAGGAGCACTTAGGAGAGGCTTCTGATCCATACATCCATAAACGCCTATTTTTTCTCTGCAACACCACGCAAAAAAACTCCTAATTAAAGAAATATTCTCGTAAAGCCACCAAATAGCGATTTCCGTTTTAAGTTATATATCTTAGTTATATCTTAGTTAAAACGTTCCACCAACCTTCAAAAACCACGTTTTCGACCACTGTTTTGATCGTAACTTGGAAAGTTTCTGACCGATTTTGACCAAATTCAGTTCCGTAATCATTTTTCTAATTATCTTCCAGGAAAAAAAAAAGATTTTAAAAGTCGGATGAGATTTACCCAATTTATGTAGAAAAAACACGTTGGGCCCTAGTAGAGACTCAGTCTTAGAGCCGTGGTTTCGAACTAAAAAAATTTTGAAAATCCGAAAAGATTTGAGCGAGTTATGAACACAAAAGACCAAAAACCACTTAAACAGCCCTAGCTCGGCGTAAGGATTACTATCAGGTTGGGTCGACCTGGTTAGATTCAGGTTCGACCCGAAAAAAACAGGTCGAAAAAAGACCAGGTCAAAAATGACCCGTTCTGGTTTTGACCTGATGGAATCAGGTCGACCTGATTTTTTTTCACCTAAAATAATAAAGCTGGAAATAAGTTCCAGGAACTTATATTATGACTAAAATCGATTCACATAAAGTGGATATTTACTACTTCAGATAAATAAACACTTTGCAAAGCAGCCTACATATTCGTTTTTCGATGACTTCACTAAATCAATAGTTATTTGTTGTCTCGTTTCGAAAGTATTCGTTTGCCGAGTACGAAAAGTTGCATGGCGAGCTTGCGAGCCAAATCATTCGTACGAGGCAAACGCATACTTTCGAAACGAGGCAACATATAGTTTTGTCATAGTAGCGATCGATCGTTGAAACACTTCAACAAATTGTTGAAAATATAAATAAAAATGTTCAAAATGTTCAAACATCCAAAAAAATTTCTTTCTAAGTAATATCACATAATTTTTCTGTCCGGTTAGCTCGGTGGTAGCGTCGACGACTTGAGCGCGGGAGGCTGGTGGTTCGTTTCTTCATTGAGAATTTTTTTTAATGATGCGCAATGAGCAATATCACAATACCATTCCTAGATTTTTTTTATTATTTTTACTTTGTAAGATGTAAAAACCAATGAATTTAAAGATCAATTTGAATTATTTGTCTAAAGGACATCGTTTAGAATAATGATAATATTTTAATAGCCGCTCACCAACATTTAATTAAATTACTGTTCCTACTGAATACGTTCAAATGGTGTATTTTTTATGAGGTTGCTAAGTTTACATTGCGTTACAGGTTTGTTGATTAAACGAAAAGAAACGCCAATATAATTTTTTTTCAATTGAATGAAAACATTTCTTTCATTTATAATGGTGAAATTGGTGACTTTATGAATACACACCTACATTCATGCATAGCATACTGTTAACGCTTATGTGGACTAAATGTGTGAACGATTTAGCGTAGTGGTCTTGGTCGTCTCGGTCTTGTAACCAGGAGGTCGGTGGGTCGAATCTCGGTTGTGCCAATCGAATTTTTTATGTTAAGAGATTTCGGTTTATTGCGTATATTCCCGGACAGAAAATTTTCCACTCGCGAGGATTTTGAATAAAAAATCCATACTTATTATCTATCTCTTTGTTGGAAAATTCAGTTTCCAAAAGAAGAAAACACACTAAGAAAAAATATAATGTAAAGCGCCGAAGGCGAAATTTTTTATTTCAAATTGCAAAATTTTGGACACAACCCTGTCAGAACTGTTGTCGACTGTAGACTACAATTTTTTTATTTATACAAAAGAAAAAATTCATGTTGTTCACTTTAGAAAGAGGTGAGAAAATCTGTCATTTTTGTCCAGCTGAATATTAAGAATCATTATAAAGCGCCGCAAGCGAATTTTTTTAGTTGAAAATGAGTTGAACTTTAAACTTGAAAATGAGTTTCACTGGGATGCACTGGGGTGGATTTATAAAAAGTGGGGCGGACTGACATGGGCCTGGGGTGGCCAATTCCATCGTGCCCCATGTTACACTTATTTTGGTGTATACTCACGTAATTAGAAATCTATACTAAGTGTACACTTGAAAATGTAAATGTGCCCCACGTAACATTTTATATACCACTCTTTTTGTAGCATACATAGAAGTATACATAGGTGTACATTCGGTTAAATGTACTATGGAATTAGCCGGGTATATATTTCATCCGAGTTTGTATGTTATAAAAGGCCCTGTCTACACCGACTCCGTAATCACATACTAGCTTGTAGAGTATTTGATTGCAACGCACACCTGCAAGGTGTAATGAGGTGAACAACTGCCGAAATATCTCTCTCGACTTCACAGTCGACGATGAGCTGCAAAAAATTGAGCTTAGAAACGGGCATCCTTTTTCATCCAACTTCCAAAAGCTCAATACAGACGCGAAAACTTTGCTGGAAATTGTGGCAGTCCCAAATATTTTTGAAATTCTCCATTGATCGATTTATTTTAAGATATTCTATTATTTTGTGTTACCTATTCTGTAAGATAAGGACGCTAACATTCATGTTAACAACAATTTGGTCAACATCAATCTAGTTGAGCAAATACTGAAATATACAAAAAATCAAATCTTAAGATTTTTTTTCGAACTTTATGCAAAATATTCTTTAATTTTTATTTTTTGTTATTGCATATCTTGCATATCTTTTCAAAGCATATGAGTACAAAATTTGCTTCATCTTAGAAAATTGGTTGTTCCTTACTGAAGAACTTTTCGGATTATTTCAATAGCTTTTCTACACACAGACCCCGCATGTTTTCCATCGTATGTTTTTAAAAAAATTAAAATCTTCCGTCAACAAATGTCAGACTGTACAATTTTCAAAGCGTACAATTTTAATATGAGTGTTTTGGGATATTTGCCCGATGATCAACCTTACTTTTCGATACTTTAGATTTCAAAAAGTTATTGAAAAAATATTTTCTACTATTCGTTATATAAAACCCGATTTGGTTTTTTTCCGACCTGGAAATCCAGGTTAGAACCAGGTAAAAAAAATCAGGTCAGGACCCGATCTGGTGGACTTGATAGTAATCCTTAGCTCGGCGGCCCTTGACCCGACAGTGCCCAGATTCAATCCCATAGAAGATATTTCGATTACCTTTGAGGAAAAAAAAAACGATTTCGAAAATCGGTTAAATTTTACTCAAGTTATCGCGGTGACGGACGTATTTTTCGAAAAGTATCCAACTCCTGGGCCGAAGTTCGACTGGTTACAAACAACAGCGGCGCCGAGTATAGGGCGGCAGGGGAGGGGCAAGTGCCCCCCATGAAATGAATCATTCCCCCATGACGAGAGGGATAAACATAACAAATTAAACGGAAGGTAAATTTAATCACTTTCCAAAGAGAAATGGTACATTCAAGGCATATTCTATCCTACAGGATTAGCAATCCATTTTACATTTTACGTTTTTTTAAGAACCGACAAATTTTTTTCTGAATATTTTGGAATACTTAGCTCAATTTTGTATCGATGAAGTATTATTCCAAACTTCTAGCCCATACATCTTTGAAGTCACTTCTTGATGTATAGGTTACATGGGTGAACCGAGGTTCAGCACCTAGGCCGTCTTTGGGGCTGTTGTGCTTAGCCTATACTTGCAAACCACTACATGTAGCATATATCTGTAGAGTTTTCAACGTAACGGGCCAGAATTTTTCATGAGAATGTCTCAGAATTGCACCTTAATGGCCAGAACAGACTCGTTTTCCGAAAGTTTCCAATAATTTAAAAAAAGTCGTTTCACAAATTGAGAGATTGAAATTATAGGGTATATTACGACTTTAGAATATTTCTTGTAAAATCTATAATTGCTGTGGGTTCCATTAAATGACAAAAATAGAAAAATTTTCGCTCGCTTCTTACTTCTTACCTCTTAGCTCTTACTTCTGTCACATAAAGGGCAAATACCGCAGCTTCATTCGAAATCTATTACTTCAAAAATTTTCTTATAACTTTCGCTATAAAAGCGAACATTAGCTACCGTTTCATTGCTTGTACTTTGGCATGTTTGCCAAAGACACATCACAAATTAAAAAATTTGGCTTGCCCCCATGGACGGTAAACAAGTCGGCGCCGCTGACAAACATCGTCGTGGTAAACGCATAAGACCCCCATACGGGTTTAAAAGAACCGGTTAGCGAGACGTTCTAAAGTTTCGTCGATAAAAAACAAATACTTGAAAAGAGAAATGACATGCGGAGGAGAAAGTGTAATAAAATTACACGAAACAAGAGATTATTTAGACAGAGTGAAGGGTTAAAAACAATACCAATTACAAATAAAAGAGATGCTAACAAAACGAAGTGTATTGTAGGTCAATTTAATATTTTGCTTATTCCGTCGATTTAGTTTGTCTTTTACAAATTGTTAAATTTTCTAATACGTTATACTAACGCTAGCGCTTTACTAAAACGCGCAAGCGCTACCGGTAATGTTTTTTTAAAATTAGCGGCGCTACCGCTAGTTTTAGTTTTACTAGGCACAAATCTGCAGATTTGTTTTATTTATTGCCCAAAACGGAAAACTAACCAACTCCCGGGCCGACAAAGATGAAGATGGTAAAATTTCCTTTGACGAATTTTGTTCCGTTGTTGGTAATACAGACATCCACAAGAAAATGGTTGTCGACGTTTAAAATAGATTTACTGTTGTATTTCAAACAATTCAAAATTTCCGAAAGAAGAGCCTTGCAAAAATCTTTAGCGTTTCAGTTGAAAAACTCGCTCCCGTAACTGAATAAAATTGTGAATTTTCCATTTGAAATTTTCCCTTTTTCAACTGTGTTCAATCTCTTACAGATTGAACATTTTTTGGAACTAAAGATAGTCATACTTACATATATGAATATGCGTTAGCATAATAACGCACGAGGTACTGACAAGACATTACGATACTTTTATAACAATAAGAATAAGTTAATGAACTTTTCATGCTTGCTACCAGGGACGAAAAGAAAAATGCTTTCGCCCCTTAGGAATACATTTTTCAACTTTCGTCCCTGCTAGCAAGCATAAAAACCTTAATACGCAACACGGTAAAGAATTTTCGGCCTACTCCCTCGTTGCGTAAATAACTAAAGTTCATTGAGCTTACACGAATGTGCAACTATGAATAATTAGAATAATAATGAATAATTAGAATAATTAGAATAATTACGTTAAGTAGTAGGGTGAAATCATTGTATAAAAGGCACTAATTAGGACTGAATAAAGTTAGTTACTTACAATAACTCAAGCCGAGCTTTTCACTTTCAACGGGTTTCTGAGCTCAGGAGACCTCAACAATGGCAATTGGTCACTCCAGACCAACTCAAGAGAGCCAATTGCCCAACAAAATAAACAAATTAAATCTTGAAAATTTATATCGAAGGAATCATTCCATTTGCGATTTAACAAACTGACTGAAAAGAGCAGTAAAATTACACTCACATGAGCCCGTCATTTCAGTCATCAGCTGGGAACGTTTATCTCCAATGGAGTTAAGTAGATCGTTCATTGAAATTAGTTCTTGTTTGGCAGCTTCAGGTCGAAGTTTCGAGGGTCGAGAAGACCAATCCGAAACGTTTGCGTGTTGCTTTTTGATCCAGTCGGTCAATTCGGAACGTTGTTTTTGTTGATGTTCTAATTCATTAACAGTCGTGGACAATCCACTTAGGTGGGATTGAACCTGTGACAAGGGAAACAAAAATTTGTTCATAAATTTGTTCATTTTGCAGTAGACCGTCGCAGCCGTAAAATAAAGTTCTGGTAGTCTAAATTTCGAAATTTTTTTAAAGATTTTTATTTTCGACCAAAACGGTAAATTTGACTATAGATAGACCAAAATTTACATTTAAACTTTTCATGCGTAATAAAAAAATGTAGAAAAAAGCCCTCGTCCACCAAATAAAACACTTACCCTATCGACTAGAACATGCAATTTCGTAATATGTCCAAAGGAATTCAATTTATTGACGATAACTCGGAAGTGTTCAATCCTATCTACAACATCAACGTCAAGGTCCTCGTTACGGACAGTGCGCTAAATTTATGCACAAAAAAGAAAAACAAATAACACACCACACAAAAAACGAAAAATCGTGCAAATTGTGCAAATAACTGAAATAACTTCACAACGAATTTAACTAAAGCCACAGTCATCCTTACCTGATCAATAAGATCTTCCAATTTAGCTCGAACCATCAATTCCTTTTCGGGAATGGGTTGCATAGCAGTTTCGAGTGGTGAACTTGGTCGACTGATGCTGGCTGTAGCCGCTTCACAAGCTTGAACGGCAACAGCTAAACGGGATTTTTCTCCTTGAAGTTTACTGTGTAAACTTTGGGCTAATTTCAATTGCTTTTGCGCCATTGCTAAGTCCGTCGCCGGTTCATCGAGTTCAGTGGTAATAATTGGTTCGTAGGTCTCTAAGTTGTGCATAATGGAATCAATTGTATTTTCGTATTCTTGGAATTTCGCCAGGGACTCATGCAAACGATTGCGTATTTGAATAGAAGTGTTCAACAGAGCATTGTAGCTGTCTTGAATGTTCTTCAACTGTGTCTCAATTGTGTTGCGAATGTTCGGTGTTGTTTGTTCGTAACGTTCAATCTGACTCTGGCCTTTAGCGCGGAGATCGTCCAAATTGTTTTGGTACATCTGAATGTCTCTCAGCAATATTTCATGCTGGTTGATTTGCTCTTGTGTTTGTTCGCGATTTGTAATGTACAGCGAATTGTGAGCCATTAACTGGAAAGACACTTGCAATAGCCATTTCTCGGCTTCTTGCAACTTTTGATGATACGAATTGTAGTTGCTGACTTCAACCTCAACCAACTGAATACGACGTGAGCATTCAGCGTTCAATTTGTCCCATCGTGCCTGCAATTTGCTAATTTCTTCAAGTTGAGTGGCTGCCCGGGACCATGAACTTAATTCCTTCGCTTCTCCGGTCAAATGATCCAAATCGTTGTGTTTGGAGGTAATTTGTTCTTGTAAATGTTTGAATCTCTCAAGCATTGTCTTCATTTCACTCAATTCGCCTCTCGTTTCCGGCAAAGCACTCAAAGTTTGTTCAGTTTCTATTAACCACTTTTCGAACCGTTGCTTGGAGTCATTGTAGTCCTGTCGCAAATTTAAAATTGATCTCATTTGTTTCCATTATAAGCATGAAAACAGCTTACCTCCCATCTATTCAGAGCTGACTTGAGAACAGCTAATATTTCCTGAACATTCACAGTGAAATGTTCCCATGATTCTCGTAGCGTTGACATGTTCTCACGGAGATCGTCTTGTTTGTCTTCGGGGGTTACATTAGTGGCTTTAGTAAATGCTTCTTGAACCATTCCAAGAAGATGTTTACCTTCAGGAATGCGGTTCGACAAAGTCTATAAAAAACATTGAAATCATTGAGTCAGGTCGAATGGGTAAGGTAAGAAATCGGTACACTTACAGTGACTGCTTCCATTTTTTGTTTTGTCTCATTTTCAGTCCCAATACCAAAACAGCTTTCCAGTGTTTCATTTGCCTTTGCAAGCCATTTGTCCATTTCGTTTTTATAGTTCAAGAATTCGGTATGATCGGAAAGGTTTTTCTCTACCTTTGCTATAAGTCCTGTAAAGTTCGTAAGCTTAATGTAGTTTCGAATTCCGCCGGGAGTTATAAATGTTGAACTTTAAATGATGAAATAAACTAGTTTGTTCGCATAGCTCAAAATCGCAATATATCACAGTCTTCAAGGGTCCTTTTGTTCACTTCAAGTAAATTTCTCAAGAAGTTAGGTGTCAGGAAATTGGAATGAAAACTTTATATCCCCCAAACGGCTTATATCCTCATAAGTAGATAAAGGCAAAATTTTACTTTAGATTACAAGACTGGATTCAATTTTGTTGTGTTCGCAAAGATGTACATAGGCTCCCAGATGACAATACAACTAGGATTTGGGCGCGGAAGTCACTCCCCGGGTCGCCGCAACTCAATTCACCGTTTTTTTTAATCTTTTCAGGCATTTTTATAGTAAATCGTTTTCTTTTCGTTTTGATGAAAATATAACAAGTAATGTTTTTTAATGATGACATGACGTCCCAGCGACAAGGACTTTTCAACCAATAATTTGTATTTTAGAGACTCCATTAACAGATTTTTACAGCTAATAGCAAATGTTGTCTGGACCACCGGCTTAAGTGACTTCCAAACCACGTGCCTCAGAGTAATGCGAATGTAGCGTCTTTTTTATTGTGCAATTACTCCGAGAATTGTAAGACGCTTAATGTATGCCTAGATATTTCGTACACAAATGGGTTACGATTCATTCAGTGTGTACGCCATTATGAGACCCATACACACCACTACTACCCAACTTTTGAAGCTTGAGAAAACTTTAGGACGTTACTACTGCGCTACACTTCACTTGATAGAAAAATTCAATGTAGAATTTGTCCGACAGGGGATTTGAACCCCGATCGTTTTGGTTGAAAGCCAGTACGCTAACACCAATAGCCGCCCGAGGCCCACAGTCACTTAGATACTAGCGCTTTGTGACATTTCAAAATAGGATGAATTCCCCTTTGACGAACCCCGCAAATCTCCAATTAAAATTGGTACAGTACGATTAGGAAAATTCAAATTCGAAGATATTAGTTTTTTTAGAAACTCTAAATTCGGAGAATTCAAACTTGAATTGTCCTAATTCGTAGAATAAAATTCTCAGACTTCAGACTGATATTTAGTAAATCACATCGCCCCTAATCGGATAAGATTTACCCGATTTGTGTAGGAAAAACACGTTAGGCCGTACTATACAGTTTTATGGCCTTGGCTAATTCAAAAACTTAAAATCAGAAAAAAAATTTTCCATGAATTTTCGGACATTTCGTACAATAAAAATTTATGAAAATCGGAAAAGACTTAGTGGAAAAAGATTTTTCGATTACCTTTCAGGTGAAAAATGTTTTAAAAATCGGTGAAGTTTTACTTGAGTTATCATGTTGACAGACGGACTTGCGGACAAAATTTTGTTTGCATTTTTCTCTTATTTATATCCCGAAACGAAAAAGTAACCAACTCGACTCGTTACAAACGTCGTGGTAAACGTAGAAACTTCGTTCTTCGTACGAGTCTAAAAATTGAGTCGAGTTTTGTAGCTTAAACCCAAAGTAAAACTTATGCGTTGAATGGATTAACGAATCAAAAATCTCGGAAACACATAATTTTCAGAGAATTCAACAGTTCGGTAATTTTAGATTGTTAGAGATTTAACACTCCCTAAGGGGCTCAGGAAGTAATGAAGCTTCAGAGCTTTATTATGCATCACTGAAAATGTATTTTTTGTGTGTGCCCTTTTTCTTCACGAATATTCACATCAATGGATAGGAAAGGAATGGAAAATGCGTTACCTTGAGCCGATGTTAACAACTTAGTGTAATTGGCTTGCGTTTCCACTGTCTGATCGCGAACTCGGGCACAAGCGCTGTGTTCCATTAAAATTTCGCAGGCGTCGTTCAGTTCCTCCACGGATTCCTTTTCGGCTAAGACTTCAGCTAGAAGTTTCTGTTAAAGAATTGTTCATGCACAATGTTAGTCACATCAAGAGGACAATAGAAATAACATAAAACTAACCTTACACCTGACGAGATCTTCTGGCGTTTTGTTTTCTTTCTCACTTTCCAGTCGCACTTTCGTCGAGTATTCGTCAATCCATTTATTGATTTTATCAAATTTGCTAGTGAAATTGTTCCAGGAAGCGATGCATTGATTCAAAGAATCATGTGCCTCCTTAGACATTTCCTGCAAACTGTCCCAGTCGAATTTCAATTGTCTTATTTCTTGTTTCACTAAATCCTGCCCTTCACTTCCGCTGGTATCGATAACATTTTGACTTAATCCGATGGCGGTTTCCATGAGAATCTTACCTTCTGGGAGAGACAAGTCAATATCTTGAAGTTTCGTTAACTTTCCAACAACCAAGTCCTTTTCACCGTGTGAATCAGAACATTGCTGAATATCCATTCTAGTTTTACGAATCCATTCGTAGATTTCACTGAAAGCCAACTTGAACTTCTCATGATTATTGACTTGGTTTTCAATTTTCTCGATGTTCTTGGCTACGATCTCTTGAATATTTTCAAATCTCTGTAATCCATCGGCAAATTCCCGACGATTCAAATTGCTATCTTCATCAAGTCGATTGTTGATTTTTTCAACCAACTCGCTATGACTATTGATTTCCCGCTGCAACGTTCTGAACTTTTCTAGTGCCGATCGCTTTTCGCTTAAGTCATTAAGGAACGAATCTACAGCTAACACGTTCGGCTCGATTGTCTCTTCTAACCATTCCACTAACACTTTGTACAATTTGAACACTTCTTCAAGCTGACCAAGGCGAGTCGTCAGTTTTTGTCGAATGTCGGTGATGGAAACCAATAATGCATCGAATTCGTATTTTAAATTCTCTGTGTCTTCTTGTATCTTAGCGGCTCCATTGACTTCGGTGTTCATTATCACCTTTTCTTTCAATTCCAGTGCATAACGAAGTTTATTCTGGCCTTGTTCGAAACCTTGACGGATGCTCTTCACGGTATTCAATTTTATTTGAACTTCTGTCAGCGTGCTAGGAATATCCTCGCAATCCTTAAGTTTCTCGCGAGTTCTTTCCACCCAGTACTGACATTCCTCGTACAAACTGTGATGCTGTTGATGTTCTTGGTAATGTAATTCCAAGCGTCGCATAATTTCCTTGGCTAATGAAAGCAAGGCGTTGTACTTGGTAGTCAACTGTGTCACAGCGTTACTAATTCTTGTATCCGCACAAGTTTCTAACAGCGATTGAGCTAAAACATTCAAATTATCCAATTCCTTCTGCCAATCAAACAACGTTTGCAAGTGCCCTTGGAATTGCTCCAGGACGCATTTTTTGTCTTCCAAGCTGTCCTGTAGTTTATTAAACGATTGAACCAGCGCTTCCGTTTTATTGAGCCATTCAATAGCGTCACTGTATTGATCTTCGTATTCGGTCCACTTGACGATGGCGACTTCTAGTTGATTCTTAGCAGATTTCAATGATTCCCTGAAAGAAAAGATTTTCTGCACTTACATTTGCGCCCTATAGCTTATTCTGAAATAATACTTACACGTAAGTGTCGAATTCTTCCTGTAGGAAGGCAACAGCTTCTTCAATTAGAAGTTTGTCCTCCGGTTCTGAATGTCGAACAGCAATTTCCCCTTGCTCCAATGTTTTGTCCAATTTCTTTTGCCCGTCCTCGATTTCATTTTCCAAAATGGTCAATTGAGTTATTTTGGCCGAAAGAGTCTCCTTGTCTCCCGTTGGTTCGGAGCACTGACTTAAGCGTTCTTTCATAGCTCGAAGCCATTGTGCAAATTCATTTTCTGCAT
Source organism: Pseudolycoriella hygida (assembly GCA_029228625.1). Taxonomy (NCBI): domain Eukaryota; kingdom Metazoa; phylum Arthropoda; class Insecta; order Diptera; family Sciaridae; genus Pseudolycoriella; species Pseudolycoriella hygida. Next base: position 109,365,853 of record CM055403.1, read on the forward strand.
CTATCAATGCTTGGTGTTGTTCCACAGCTTCTTTTTGCCTCTCGTACAAGTCTTTAGCTTGTTTGCTCAATGTTTCGTACTTCGTTGATATCTCCGAAGCGGGAGCTGCTTGTAGGAGGTCGGACGCTTTCGATGTAACAGACTGAATCATTGGTTCGAAAGACACAATGTCCTGGACAATGTTGTTTGTCTGACGTAGATTGGCTTTTCTTTCCGACAATCCAGAGCTAAGTGTTGGTTGTCCTTTATTTGATTTAGCGATTTTCTGTTCGCATACTTGTTGCAATTTAGCTTCTCGCTCGGTTATCCACTGAGACAATTGAGTGTAGCTGGAGCTGTAATCGGCCCATTGCAATAATGACGTCTCTAAGTGCACTTTAGCAGTCGACATCTTCTTCACCAAACGGTCCCAATCATTTTGCAGTTCTTTGATTTCATTGTTAATGGTTTCTTTGCCATCAGATCTTGTATTTCTGATCACTTTTTCACCGTTGTTTATGGTACTATGAATTAAGCTTTGTCCCTCTTCTCGTCGTCGAATCAAATCTTGAATTTGAAGTAAACGTTGCTGAAGAACATCTTTGCTACTAGCACTGGATGCCTCACTGCAATTCCTAATTATTTCCCTTGCATTTTCAATCCAGTCGCGGGATTTTTGTAAATTGTCGTGGTAGTCTTTATGCTGGTCATGGTTGGTTTCCACCTTCTTCATAACGTCCTTAGCTAAATTGACTTGCACTTGATAACGCGAGATGAGATGCTTCAATTGATTGCCAACGTACGTGTCCAAATGTGATGATAGCAAATGGGAAGCGGAGTCTTCAAATTTATCAAAATCTTTTTTGCCTTTCAACAGGCGATCCAACACACCTTTCATGTCAACGACTTGCTTTCGCTTTTCTTCGAGATTGGGAAGAAGAGCCAATTTATGGTTTTTAACTAAAATGTCAATCTGTTGAAGCCACTCAGACAATCGTTCATATTCTTCTTTGTAGTCCCGCCAGTGAATCAACGTCGCTTCCAGCTGTTCCTTTTCTTTTGCCAATTCGTTGAACAGTCCTTCGAAATTCTCTCGTATCGCTCGGATATCACTTTTGATTCCATCTTTTCCTTGTTGCGAAGTTGATGCTAGAGTCACCTCACCTGTGTGAATCAAATGTTCCACTAGAAGTTCACCCTGCGCTTGCTTATTCAACAGAGCATCGATAGGGGCGACCGCATTTTCTATAGCCAATTTATCGCTCAGTGGTCTTTGTCTCATTGATGGGAACTTTTCGCGAGCACGAGCAATCCAACTTGACAGATCGTCGTAAGCCTCTTTGTACAGTCTGTGATCACGATATTGTTCCTCACGATCGGCCAATAATTTTCTAACTTTATCAGCCAAATAATCGAATTTGTTAAGTATCTGTTGCGCTTGATAAGCTGCTTGACTCTGCTGGCCGCTTGCAAGCATTTCGGCAGCCTTTGTCTTAAGTGTGTCAACATCTATCTTCTCCAGGCGAACTTTTTCGTCAGTGGTTTTGATTCGCTCCAGCTGAGATTTCTTCTCAGGCATTGTTGTTTGATACTCCGACAAATCCTTTACCACTCCATCCAACCATTCGACCGTTTTATTCACATTTTGTATTTGTTCTAAGAAACCAGACCATTGGTTTATTGATTCTCCCAAATTCGACTTAATGTCCGTCATGTTTGATGCTAGCGCTGACCAATCATCTTGCAATTTTGCTAAGGATTTGTTGATTGATCCGTGGCCGGCAGGAGCTGTATTAGCCAAGACACTTTGAGCTAGTTCAACGATCGACTGAACTTTAGCGAAACCCTCGTCTTTCAGCAAGAGAAGATCTTGAATGGTAGCCAATTTAAGTTCTAGGTCCTTCTGAGAAGTTGCACTCAAATCAGAGCAGTATTCCAATTTCTGTTTAATTTCGTCCAACCATTGCGTACACTCAGAGATTTGATTGTCAAATTCCTGATGACTTGTGACGTATTGTTGCCAGCGTGTATTTAAATCTTTGACTTTATGTGAAACTTGCTGATATTTTGGAACGAGATCCGATACCTGAGAGTATCGCGTACTCGCCAGTCCTTTATAGAGTGATTGAGCTTTGTCATTGACATTGTCGATCTCAAGCTCCTTTGCACGTACCTCTCCTTGCAATATTTTCAACGCATCTAATTGTTCCTTCTTTTCCTGATTTGTTGCTTTCAAATCAACCGCGTGTAACTGCATATCAGTACGTTGAATCCACGCTGCACACTGCTCCTTAAGCTTCTCATATTCATCCCACTGTTGCAGTTTATTTTCAATGCTTTCAACAGTAGATTGGATCAGAGATATAAGTCCTTCCCATTCTTGTTGTGAACAATCGATTTGCGATTGAATATTGACTTGGCCTGATTCGACAGTTCCAGGAATGACCTTTTCACCTAATCTACGAATTTGATCGATTCGTGGCGTTTCATCGCTTAAACTGGCTTGCAAGTTCTTCAATCGATCTAAATTTGTGCTTAGAGAAACTCGTTCTAGTTCCAAGTCTCCCCACAGGTCGACTGTATTTTGTGTAGCTTCAATGAATTCCTGAGTGTCCATGACTGCCTTACAGTACTGCTGGTGATCGCTAACAATGCTTTCGTATCTCTCGACAAAGCCGTGAACTCTCTTTTGCAATTTATTGAACAAATCTGTGATGGAATTGAAACGTTGTTGGATGATCTCACTTTTCTCCGGAAGATTTTCGGTTATGTCTTTCAAATTAATGATTTCCGCTTGATGGTTTTGGATGTCACCCAACACATCTCTGTACGTTTGCAGCTGTCCTCGCTTCTCATCTAACGTAGTGCGAAGTTCGATTTCTGGTTGAATTTCTTTTTCCAGTGCAGCCAGCCATGTTTGCAACCTGTCCGCAGATTCTTCGAAACCAGACCATTTCGATAACTTCCCTTGCAGCAAACGAGCTGTGCTATGTACATTATCATAAAGTTGTTCCATTGCCTGCGATAAATCTTGCAACTGAAGACGAACAGCTTCTCTACCTTCAAGAGCCGTGCTAGTGTACAATTTCTCGCCAAATTCTATTGTGTTATTTAACAACAAAGTAGCGCTTCCATGTTGAGAAAGCAGCTCCTCAATCGCCTTGTTGTTGTCGGTTAAGTCTTGTCTCGAGCCAATTTGACTATTCTCGCAGCACTTATTATATTTGGCTTGCGCAGCCGCAATCCAATTCGAACATTGTTTGTATTTGTCGTTGTACTGCTGGTGGTCCACCACAGCTTGTTCGCATTTCTTCACTATTTCCTTGGCTGTTGTTTGAATGGACTGGAATCGCGATGTTACTTGTTGAACGTTGACTGATATACGAGTTTCGCCACTGCTTTGGATCAGTTCGGATGATTCATCGGTCATTTTATCAAATTCAGACTCATTTTGGCGTAAGCTTACGATGAGAGTCTGCACAACAGAAAATTGTTTGAGAAATTTAAAAAGAAAACGATTAAGAGGAGCTAAGTTAATAATAAAGTTATGTACCAACTAAGCGGTGCGTGGAAGGCAGTAAAATCGATATAATAAATTAGGTGATTTCAAGCCCTGAGAAAAAATGCAAATCCTTTGTAGAAGGCATTTTTGGAATCTTGCGTTTTGCAAGCCAGGGCTGAGGATTTTCTCCATCTAGTACCCGCTAAAACATTGTTCCTAACTTTCACTAAAAGGTGATGATATTGCTCCACAATTTACGACTGACGAACTAAATGAACACTTTGTCCCAAGACTGTTGTATTCTCTATTCCCCAGGGCCAACCTGTCACCTTGCCCAGATCCTAAGGAAACTCCTGCATCCTGTATTTTCATTTGGAAATGTTTCAGTAGGACTTGACTCAGTTCCCAAAGTATTCATTAGGTTACTTCTCCCAATAGTTCTGTCATTCATTTTGTATATCTTCAATTCGTGTATCAATAATCCAAAAAATTTATTATTATTATTATTACTAATGCAGTCGACGCTTTATTGGTATGCATATAATGGTGCAATATCACATTCTTTTATAACTTACAAAAAAGTAAACAAAATTAAACAATAGAAATTATTGCAAAACAAGATCAACTATTAACAAAATAGGAACACGTATCAGAAAAGATGTGACAAATGGAGTTGAGGTTACGAAAAGACTCGAACGTATTTAAGTAAATATTGCCTTAACTCTTAAGAGTGATATCGCCAAAACTTCGTCCAATTTCGGGACCTTTATTTCCCACGTATTTCGAATCAGGGCCGAGATACATGCCTAGAATCGTGGTTTTCCGATTATTTTTTTTTAAATCGATATTGTCGGACTTAGAGGCCCTGGAGTACATGGTATACACAGGGGTCAAAAAACAGTTTTTCGTCAACAACTAAATTAATACGTGACCAATTGCTTTGTATTTGACATCGACCAGTTACCAATTGTTGATAAGGAGCTAGAGCCAAAAGTATGCTCCAAAGTATGGCCTAGCCACTACAAAAGTGGCCAATCAAAACCCCAGAAATGTTTTGCCGCATCAAATTAAAAATCATTTTGTTAATTTTATTTTTTTTCATTTTTTGAAAATCATTGCATTTTGTTTCAGGGATCGTTTTATTGAAGAATCGCTCCTAATAGAGAGATGTGTGAGTTAAGTATCAATCAAAATTTATATGGTAAAGATACATAAGATGATTTTCGACTTGAAATTACAATAATTTTTCAATTTTTATAAAAATGAACATTATCTGAAGTTATACCATCGAAAAGTGAAATTATGTCGTACAGAGAATTTCGAGGTTGATCATTTCAGCCAATCTGATAGCTGTCTTCTGCAGCCGAATAAGGTGAGTATGTGCTCGTTTGAAAGCTTATGGCTCTAGCAACAGGCTGTAATCAATTTCTTGACACAATGATTCGGTTAGCACAGTTCCTGACAGCAAAATGTTTCACGGGGGTAATAAAACATCGATACTTTCAACATTTTTTCAGCTGACTAATACCGAACAAATGCGTAAATGAATTGGAAACATTCTGAGACCCATAGTCTCGCATGTCTGAGATCCTCCTTCACTTGGATGGCTGTTTTGTTGGAAAAAAGTCCAAAATTCAGTACTAAAAAAAATAAAATTAACAAAACGATTTTTAATTTGATGCGGCAAAACATTTCTGGGGTTTTGATTGGCCACTTTTGTAGTAGCTGGGCCACATATATTTTGTACACTCTTACTTTCCTAGAACATTCTTGCCGAAGAGAGTTATACACCCTTGAAAGTCGAGCACACTTTGGGCTCTAGCTTCTTAACAACAATCGTTAACTGGTACGTTTGCACAACATTTGATGAATTGAAGGATAAGTCGGAATTCTTTAAAGATCTCAAACATGCGGTTCGTGACGCTCTCGATGATAAGACATTCAAAGAGCTGAAGACTTCCTTACTTAACATCATAAACAAAACCGGACTCATTAGATGCCTACTGTCCAGTCATCCATTTATCAAGGAATCACCAGCGAAGGTGACAGCATGTGTGACAGCATGTCGTCACATATTCTACTCCATCAAATTCATGAAATGAACCCTTGGTCACATAGCCATAGATTGTAGTTCACAGAATTCCAGTGAGGGCTCAGATGACGATTGGATGTCACATGCCAACTCTACGTGTCCTCAATGCAAATTCAAATATTTCCGGGGGTGTTCCCCTCAATTTTCTCTACATTATAGCAAAAAATCATTTTTTTGTCTACTCAACCAATTTTCACTAATTTTTTTTCGCGATTTCTTTCATTCAAAACTTTGAAGAGCGATTTCCGTGCTAATTTCGCAGAGATATAAGTGATAACGTTTCCCCGACCTTCAAAAACCTCAACAGATTTTGCCCAAATTCAATTTCATTATCAATTATTCTATTATGTTTCAGGATTTACGAAAGTCGGAGAAGATTTACCCGATTAATGTAAAAGAAAGACGTTGGGCCTTAGTAGAGACTCAGTTTTAGGGCCTTGGCTGAGTGAAAAGGCTCAAAATCAAAAAATGTCTAGTTTAAGATTTACTCGAGTACAAAAGACCAAAAACCACTTAAAAGGCTCGGCGGCCCTTGGCCTGACAGTGCCCAGATTTAATCCCATAAAAGATTTTTCGATAACCTCTCAGAGAAAAAAGCTATTTGAAAATCGGTTGAGTTTTACTCGAGACAATTTTTTTTCTCTTATTTATATCCTGAAACGAAAAAGTAATCAACTCCCGGGTCGAAAGTCGACTGGTTACAAGCATCGTGGTTAACACAATAAACCCCTTTGGGGTCTAAAAACTACGCAAGCAACAGTCTTTATTTAAATGTTTTGGCATTTTGAGATATTTTTAGGACGATCCTGCGAAGTCGGATCTACTTAGAGTGAAATGGCGTCACGCAGAAGGAGGTTGGGAGCATGTAAAAAAGTTTGATCAGGCTCGTAGCCAGACTCAATTGATAGGAAGAGTTCAGCCCTGAGTATATATGTGATATTGAAAATAAAATTTTTCAAATAATAATTATGCGACGCAGTCGAAATTTTAGACTAAATGTACTAAAGGAAATGCCTACCACCAACGCGTGGCCTGAAAATAATTTGCTGTATATAGGAAACGAAGATTTCTATCTCGAGCGAATTTTTTTTACATAATATTAATAGCTCATGCTAGGTGCAGTGCCCCCATTAGCCTTTCCAGTGCATTGAATATTTTTAAACCCGAAGTAGGGGGGAGTATCGATCATGGTCCTTAGATGACGAATCAGTAATAAAAAAAATGTCCGTCCGTCCGTCACCGCGATAACTTGAGTAAAACTTTTTTCCCCAAAAATAATCGAAAAATCTTTTATGGGATTGAATCTGGCTGGACACTGTCGGCTTAAGGGCCGCCGAGCTAGGGCCGTTCAAGTGGCTTTTGGTCTTTTGTACATAACTCGAGTAAATATTTTCCGATTTTAGAAATTTTTCATGTTTGAAAGGTCTGGGCATGCCTGACAATTTATGGAAGAAACTTTTTTTAATTTTGAGCTTTTGAACTCAGCCTGGGTCCTAAAACTGAGTCTCTACAATGGCCCAACGTGTTTTTTCTACATAAATTGTGTAAATCTTATTCGATTTTCAAAAACATTTTTTTCCTCAAAGATAATTGGTTACTGGAATGAATTTGAGCAAAAGCGGTCGAAAACTTGCGAAGTTACGTTCGAAAAAGTGGTCAAAAACGTGGTTTTTTGAAGGTTGGTGGAACTTTTTCATTTATATTTCTGCGAAATTAGAACAGAAATCGCTCTTCAAGGTTTTGAATGAAAGATGTGGACATCAGAAAATAATGAAAATTAAATTAGTTGTATTGAGTGGTTCGGGCTGTAGTGAACTTAGTGTGGACCAAACTCACGCTACGCGACCATACACGATATTTTGTGGTTTTTCGTGAATATTTTTTGTGGTTTTTTGAGGTTTTTTGTGCAGTGTTGTAAAGAAAAAAGAGGAAAACTTTTTTGGTCCATAGAATCATGGGTCAGAGGCATCTCCTAAGTGTTCTTAGTCGTTTCTAAATATTTTAAGGGTTTGGAGAGATTTTTAGCACCCGTACGTATCAGCATAGAAGTGGCAAACAGAGTTGATCTTACGAAAATACTCGAACGTATTTAAGTAAATATAGTCTTAACTTTTAAGTGTATGAAATTACGTCCACATTAAATTGGAAATTGCCTAGAGGGCAATATTGAAAAATCCGTCCGAAGCAACGGAGTAAAAAACTCTTCGAAAGCGCAAAATTGGCCCCCAAATAGAGATAAAATAAATACCCCGATGATGGTTGTTCAACAACCGAAACATAGGTCGGTAAAAAATTATCAAAATAAATTTGATGCAATTGGAAAAATAGAGCACTCAACTTTAATATAACCCCAAATAGACGAAAATTTTTACCTCAATTTGCTCTACAACGGAGCAAAAAACAATTCTTTTATCTAGGGCCGACCTTAGGATCGACCTAGGACAATAAGCCTTCATGGGTTGTAAGGCAGATTATTATTATTATTATTACTAGGACAATAAGAAGGAAATGACAAATATGTGTCATAGACAAAAATATTTCTCTCAATTTTCTCTGCAACACTGCACTAAAAGCCTCATCATTAAAGAAATATTCACGAAAAACGGCCAAATATTGTGTAGGGTCGCGTGGTCCTTGGGTGGTGAGTTTGACCCACACCAATATAATTTAATTTTCGTGATTTTCTGATGTCCATTTCTTTTATTTAAAACCTTCCATAGCGATTTCCGTTCAAATTTCGCAGAGATATAAGTGAAAAAGTTCCTTAAACCTTAAACCAGTAACTAGTCAGGAGGCTTCAGCCATTGATGAAGTAAACAAATAAATAAATAAGTATCGGTTGCTACTGAATAAGAACCAAACAACGTCAATATATTACCACCCACATATTGTTCATACATTTGTTCTAGGGTCACAATATAATTAGGTACTGCACCATTTTATATTTTCCCAATTATTGGACCCGTACGAAGTACAAAGGTCCTACACGTTTACTACAAACAATTTTATTGTAACATGGGGTAGATCGAGGTGGAGGGGGAGGGGGATTGCATCTATTATCGTCTAGAGATGACGAATCAGCAATAAAAAAAATGTCCGTCTGTCCGTTCGTCCGTCTGTCCGTCCATCTCCACTTTTTTTCCAAACGGCTCAACCGATCAGCCTAACCTTTTTTTTACCTGAAAGGTACATGCCTCCCATGATTCAAGTTCGAAGATGAGCAAAATCGATGAAGTGGTTCCGGAGAAGTGACCAAAAACATGGTTTTTCGAAGGTCGGTGAAGCTTTTTCGCAAATATCTCAGCAAGTATATCACGGAAATTCCTCATTTTGGTGTCAAATGAAAGCATTTGATGTCACAAAACTGGGAAAAACGGAAAAACTGGGAATCGGTACAGGGGTCTGGGCACTGGGATCAATGGAATGGACGAAATTGAGACGAATAGAGAATTAAATTTAAGCGAACACGTGTTTCAGAGTTTTGGTGAAATATGGCGCAATCCTGGTATATGGCCACTTCCATAATTAGGCAGGATGACCCGGATCTCTAGAACTGTGTGAGAGTAAGAAAGTTAGTTCCAAAGGCGAAGTTGTAGAAAATTAAATTTAAGCGGACACATGTAATTTTGGAAAACAATGTTCTACAAAGTTGTGTAGAATATATTACTGCATATTGAACCCAACTCGAATTTCAAAATGGCGGCTTCCTCAACCGGAAGTAGCAAATATCTTCGGAAGTAAGCCACTTGGTAACATATTTTCTCCACGAAAGTCTCGGAATGTGCTTCCGCTTAATTTTGGGATATTGCAAAATACAAAATGGCCGCCACCTAAACCGGAAGTGGCTTGTAACTTTTGATATATACGACATACACTCAAACTCTCTTCACTAAAGTCTAGGAAAGTGCTTCCGTTTAATTTTGGGGATATTGCAAAATACAAAATGGCCGCCACCTAAACCGGAAGTGCCTTGTAACTTTTGATATATACGACATACACTCAAACATATACTCATACAAACGAACATTTTTTTTATTGCTGATTCGTCATCTAAGGACCATGATCGGTGCTATCCGAGGGGTGGCGCACTTCATTTATTCCATTTATTCTTTATTCCATTTATTCCCAAAAAGTTTTTTGTTGTTTTTGCGAATTATCTGAACCAAACACATCACAAGTTAGACAAATAAGTTCGAATAAAGGTTTGCACAAATTATAAAGCATTTAAACCATCTTGGGACTAATTTTATTTTTTTGGGAATAAATGGAATAAATCAAGCGAAGCGATCGAAAAATTTTGTTAATGTGACTAGCACGAGTCGAGCATTGCTTTTGTTTGTGATTTGCTGCCCTAAATCTATTAATCATAATGTAAGCGCATGAAACAAAGAATTGTTTGATTGTAAGTAGAGATTAGATGTTTGAGATTTTTTTTCCAGTAGTTAATGTTGGAACCGTATAGTTGAAATGCGCCGCATGCAAAATTTTGGGAAACAGGTTGTCGTTATTTCAATAAATAATTCAATTTCTAATTTTATTTTTAAGAAAGTTGTTTCATAAATGTCAGTTTTCAGAATCTCTGAGATTGCCATTTTGCATGATGAGTGGAGGGTCTTATCGTTTAACGGAGTGGCTACGTTAATCACATAACTCAGTTCGCATTTCTGTGTTTCTCTGCGAAGGGATGTACTACTTTATTTGTATACTTTCGCTTGTGGCATTCGTGTGAATGTGTATGAACTTTGAAAGAATTTATATTGAAATTACGTACTATCATCACTTACTACGTAAATAACTAATGCACACTTTGTGATAAAGACTTGCTAAAAATACGTGAAAAGAATCTACAAGTTGATCGATGCGATGTGTTAAAAAATGTTCTTACTTGTTCAAGAAAATCTGATTCTCTTGTAAATTCGGCAATCTCAATCGTACGAAAGTTAATACCATTTAACAAATCCTACAGTTCATTTGGTTAGATTGGTTAGTAAGAACGGAAATCTCACGTTTGCAGCTTAAAAAATACTTACTTGGAACTTATTGTATTGATCTTGTTTTTCCTCCAGCGTTGACCGTGGAGAATAATTTTTCAAGCTATTTTCGGCATCTCCCAACCACGTAATCAGTCGATCCAAATTGTGTTCATAATCGTTCCATTGTTGCAGTCGACTCTCCAAAGCGCTTTTAACATCACTCAGTGCAGATGAAAACCGTTCAAAGTCTACATTCAAGTTGGTAAGATCACGAGTCATCGCCTCTTTACATCTCGCAGGAATTCCCGATGTTTTTTGTTCGATGTGATTGGCCAATGTTTGCAGCTTGAGTGTGCTCTCCGGTAGTGAAAATTGAATTTCATTTACTTTAGCTAACCGCGTTTGAAGTGCCGGTTTACTTCCAGAGTAGTCGGAGTATAAAGTCAATCTGTCCCATAGATTCTTTTGATGGTCTTGCTGAGATTTTTGTAGATCGCTGAATTGTTGGAACACATCAATGGCTTCATCTAGTTGGGTTATGAGTTTCGAACAGTTGGCCACTAGTTTCTCGTATCGTCCATTTATGTTGACAATTGTAGCTTGAACTTCTTCAGGATTCGATATCGCATTACTTTGTATCAAGGCTGTTGCCTTGTCACTGACAGCCTCAATAATTCTTTTATGTGAAGAAATCTCTTGAAGAGATGCTTTGAATTTGAAAAGTTTTGATCGAATTTCCTGTGGAGATGTCCAAGTATTTGGATTCTCTTGCTGCAGACAATGTTCCATTGTGTCTAACCAAGACAAGGTTTGTTGCAAGATATCTTGATAGCTAGACCATTGAAGTGTTTGAGCTTCTTGACGTTTTTGGAGGTTACGAATTCCTTCGTCAAGTTTGTCCCATTTGTCACGAACGTTGCGTAATTCAGATCGGATTCTGAATGAAAATGAGATTTATAGAAAAGTCGATGTAAAGTTATTTTAAAAGTCCGAGAGCATCTCTTCGAATAAAGAAACCTTTGTTCTTACCTTTCTCTGCCTTGTGTTGACGTTTCTGGCAATGTTTTTTCTCCCAGGCTTGTGAGGTTCGAAAGTAAACTCTCAGCTTGATCACGTTCGTTGAGTAAAAATTGTAGTAAATTAGCAGCCGTTCCAGCTCCTGGTTCTTCTTTCATCGCCAATTCGAGCTTTGTTTCGACTGGTTCCATCCAAGCGGTAACCTCTTTCAATTTATCGTCGTACCGCTGATTATCCTCAAACTACAAACAAAAAGGAAAAAATTTTATCTCACTCCTACAAACAAAAAATGTTCTTAAAATTACCATTGTCTGCCATCGGTTTACAACTTCCTTGCTGAGAACTTGCAATAGCTGGTAGCGATTTGTGAGTTGCGAAATGAGTGTTTTCAATCGTTCAGCTTCACTATTGTTCAATAAACTGCTCGCTTGATCCATAAACTCGTCGATTAACTTTTGCTTCTGCAGAATATTATTTCGTTGCTCTTTGAACACATTCAACTGCTTGCCCTTTTCTTCGATTGTCGATTGAAGTTGTTGATCCCTGAAAATGGCTTCTGAATTGCGACACCACTTCGTTAGATCATCCAAATTCTTTTCGAAATCCTTCCACTGTTGCAGAGTAGTGCGAAGTTTATCGTCGGTCGCATTAATTTCGTTGTAGTGATTTGTGTAGGCTGTACGCAAATCCTCCGATTCCTTGTTGAGAATCTCGACTCCCTTCGGTGACGTACTTTTCTTCACAATTTGATATTTCTCAATTAGATCATGCAACATTTTGTCACCAGTGGCTTTGTTGTTTTTCAGCAGATCCAAACTGTGTAATTTGCGATTTATATCGCTCTTTTCTCCGGTTGTATCGTCACATTCCAACAGCTTTTCCATTTCACTATTCAACCAACTCTTTAGATTCGCCGTATCGACATTGAAGTCATGATGAGCCTGAGCACATCCCTCTAAATTATCTAACAAATCTTGTGATTTCGATACAATATTTCCGAAAAGGTGACGAATCGACTGTAAGTAAATGTTTAACGATGAGTCCTTCGTTTGATCAACCAAGTTTTGGGCTTTGTCGCACACAGACTCTACTAATGCATTGTGAGAAATTATTTCTTGGTGCATCAACTTGTGGTTCTGTAATTGAGCCCGTTTCTCCTGCAAAGTTCCTTTTAATTCAGTGTGAGTTTCCATTGACTTTTCAACATCTTTCAACCATTTGGTCAACTGTTCCTGGGCAGCTGTAAATTCACCGAATTGCAGTAAACATTGATCCAGTTTTTGGGTTGAGGAATTGAGATCATCGGTGAAATTATCCCAAGATGTGCGTAGATTACGTAGTTGTTGTCGTATGATCTCTCTGCCATCCGGACTAGTGTGTGTGTAGAGCTTCTCACCGCGATCGATTAATGCCTCAAACATAGTACTGTCATTTATGCGCTTCTCCGACATGCTGCGAATTTTATTTTGACGATCTTGAAGAATGGCATAGTCACCAATGACCTCGCCATTATTCTCCAAGTCTTTAATGGATTTTAGTAACTCGTTTTTGAACACTTCATAGTCGTTGTTGAATGCCTTGTGTTCCTTGGTATAGATCTCATAACGGCCAACGCTTTCTTTACAGATATTCTTAAGCGTTTGGTACCGTGTATTCAAACGTGATACACGGAGATTCAAATCAGTTTCCCCTTCAATTTCATGACCTTGGTCTACAATGTTCGCGATTTCTGCAGCTTTCGAAGTGATTTCTTCGTTAATTTTGTTCAGTTTCTTCAAATGTTCCTCTTTCTTTTCCGCCGTGCTTTTCAAACTCTGATCGCGAACAATATTCTCAGTTTGTTTCAACCAAGCATCCAGACTTTCAATGATGTTCTCGAATTCGTCCCATTTAGTGCACAGCTGTTTTAGTTTAGTCATTGACGCTTCACACAAGTTGATAAACTCATCCCAAGAGCTCTTTTGACTTTCATAAACATTTATCAAGGCCGGATGTCCTTTGGGATGAGTTTGTTGCAGCACGGTCTGAAGTTGTTTGTGACAAGCCGCGAAAATCTTCTCCCCTTCCGGTCGTTGCATAATCATATTTTCAACGACAATTAATTTCTCTTCGGCTCCATCTTTCTCGAATGTACCCTCGTTGAGAATGTCGGTTGCTTCCGATTTCAATGCGGTCAACCAATCGTGGGATTTTTCAAGAATTTGATCGTATGCTTCGTGGTTAGCCACTTGATTTTCTAGCGTAGCAATTCGTTCGTTTAGACTCTTGCTAAGAGTGTCGTACTCATTTATTGACTGGGCAACACGCTGTTCAGCTTCTTCATCTGAGAGTGACGATGCTTTACTTTGTAATTGCTTCAATGCACTCTTGTGCAAATTATTATCTTGAAGTTGAGACTTAAATTTTTGTAGCGCTGCCTTCTTTTCCGCCAATGTTGGATATAATTCCGCTTGACTGAATTTAGCTTTTGATTCACTTAACCATTGCTTAACCTGCGAGTAGCTTTCTTCAATCGATGTTTTCTGGAGTAACACTGACTCAACTTGAGATAATAGCGAATTCGCTTCGTCATGAACATTGTCATAGTCTTCCCTCAATTTTCGAATTTCGTTGCGAATATTTTCACGATTTTCCGGAGTAATACCAGAGTATAAATATTCTCCCGAATCAACTGCGTTGTTTAACAACGTCTGACCGTTTTCGAGCTCATTGACAAATTCTTTAACCAAATCGAGTTGCTCGGATGTTGGTCCGGATCCCGGCGATCCCATGCGAGCTAATTCATTAAATTGTATGCGAGCGTCTTGAATCCAATCCTTACATTCATCCGCACTTTTGATGTAAATGTTATGAGTGTTTTTCATGTCACGAACGCGGTCTAGTTGATTGGCAACATTTCTGGCAACAGCCTGATATCTTGCTGTCAGATGTGAAACAAATTGTCCAACACGAGCCTCCGAATTCGTCGCCATCAAAGCTTTGGCAATTCCGTCGAGTTCATCGATTGTCGACTTGTAACGCTTAATTTGAGCTGCGTAGTTTTCTAAATCAGCCACCTTGGAGTCCACATTGTTTAACTCTATCTGAGAGTTAGCTTCTGTTTTTACTTTCGATTCCATGTCTTTTAACCACGACGTTACGTTTTCCGTCAATTGTTCATACTGAGTCCATAGATCAACATTCAAATCCAAAACGTGTTTCGTGGTGTCGTACTGGCCTCGCAACGTCACAAGATCTTTAGAAATCTTGTCCAAAGTTCGTTTTAACGTAACATCGGGTGTGTCCACGGTGCTCAACATTTCCAAAGATTTATGGGCCTCGTTTAAACGTCCTTCACATTCTACGATTCCTTTCTGCACGTCATTCAGGGACGATTTCTTTACTTCCAAATTGTATTTGTCGCTTGTAGCTTCCGGTACGCACCAGGCAATCTTATCTTTCTGCGTAGCGATCATGCGTTGCAACATTCCCACCTTATCATTGTGGAATTTCTTAAGGAACTGCAGCAACGCTCCGTCGATCTTATTCGCATGGAGAATTACCCCATCGAACCGTTTCTGAATGTTGCTCAATTCTTTCGGTACAATAGACTCAGCAAACGTTGGATAGTTGCTCTTCATTTCATCAACGCGAACGCGCAAATTGTCGATATCATTGCCTTGGTCCAACAATTGCTCTTTGAGTGCTTTACACTCTTGCAACCTGTGCATAATTTTTGCATTGTCGCCGGACATGTCGTCGCATTTGATCAAAGCTTCACGTAATTTGGTGACAACTTCACCTGATGATTTGATAGCTTTCCGTAAATCTTTTTCTTGTTCATCGAATGAACTAGCGACAGCTTGTAGTTGTTGCGCATTTGTGTTCACATCGATGAACTGTTGAATCAGGTCCTTTTTCAACTCTTCCAACTGTGGTATTGGAACGCCGTTATTCATTCGCGTCAATTCGGTTATCTTTTCGATGATGTCATCGCGAATGCCAATGTATGATGGTAATTCGGTTGTGTATTTGTTTAGGCGTATCGGACCGTATTCGATCTCTAACGTATTCTCAGCCGCATCGAGTAGTGACTGATTGGTCTCCGACAGCCATGGGATTAATTCGTTTTTATTTTCCTCAATTTGATTCCAGATTACAGCCTCCGTTTCGTAGATGTGAGCATTTTTCGATATTTTGTCGTACAATTGTTGCCAGTCTTTGTGGGAATTTTCCATTTCCGTGGCAATGTCGTTGGGAATAATATTTTCGATTGCATCAAATAATTTTAACAAAACATGTCCTTTCCGCTCCACTTCGTCAAGCGTAACTTTGGCTTTCTTTATTTGTTCCAACGCTTTCTTGGACTTATCTGCAGTTTGCAGCAATTGCTGTTCGCCAGATGGGGCCGATGGCACTGATTGATAAATGGTTAAAGCTTTCTGTAATTCTTTGCCGAAACGGTCCTTGGCATCGGTGTATTCCTTGAGGCCTTGACTTATAATAGTGTACTTCTGTATGCGATCAACGATCTCTTGTTGAAGACCATCCCAATTTTTATCTAGAACTAAAATTGATTCTTGGGTAGCTGGCATAGAAGAAATGTCATCTTTCATTAATTGGACGCCTTCATCGTGAATTTTATCTTTCAGAGAGGCCTGTTTTTGCATGGCTTCATTTAGGGCTACCAGGTCTGAGATGATTTGGTCAATGTTTGAGAAGTTGGGCATTATTCGTAAGATTTCGTTTAATTTTTGTTTGTTCTGCGTCAAATGAGTGACCAATTGATTTTCCAGATTACTAAATTTGGATCTGCGTTCTTCCATTTTGTGTATGACATCCATTTGACCTTGGGATTTCAGTTTCAAAGCGTCCAATTTATTTCCCAAGTCGCTGACTATTTGTAGTGCGTTCAATGGTTTCCTACTGATCATATCTCGAAGATGAACCACTGGATTATCATAAATTTGCATCGCTTGTCCTCTCCAATGGGACACAGTTTTTGTAGCTTGATCGATTTCGCTTACAATTTTGGATAAATTCTGTGGCTCAATTTTTTCTGCCTTTTCCAACTGGTGTTTGATGTGACTGATGTGACTTTCAGTTTCATTTTTCCATCCGATTAATTCCGACCACTTTTGCAGCGACGCCTTCTTTCTTTGTAAATCGCTTTCAATATCCTCGTAGTTACTGACTAGTGCTGCATATGAGTCATTGATAATAAGACTTTCCTCAGGCGTTGCACGTTGTGTTAAATCCTTCACTTCGTCGCGAATAGCACTGAAAGTTGGTTTTTTCTCCGAGTGTTCCTGAAGCAGAGAGTGAACAGTTTGCAGGCTTGGTTCCACTCTCTCCGCACTGATTTCTTCAACTTGAGCCACTTGTCCACGCAATTGATCCATCCAATTACTAAAGTTTGCCATTTTAGCATTGAAATCTTGACGCGCCATAATCGCATCGGATATGGAATTAATTTTGCCGCGTACAGTTTCGGAAAGTTTGGAAATTTTGCCTTTCATCGCGTTGATTCGTTCTTTCATGGCACTGGCACCTTCTGGCGCTAAGCTTAGACCGATTTGATCGGATGTTTGAGTTAATGTCACTAATTTAGCTTGCTGCTCTGAGATTTCGTTGTTGAACAACTTTAATTTTACGAGTTCCTTTTCTAACTTGTCCACGTAAGGAGTATTTGTCAAGTCTGGTCGCTTAGAAATTGCTTTCTCGTTGTCATTGATCCATTGTTCTAATTTACTTGCATCTGCATCCAACTATGAAGGAAGATTGGAATTTGTCATAAAAGGAAATTAATTTCCTGTGGACCTCAAACTGGTCTCACAAGGTTTAATATTTAATGGAGGGCTGAGAAAGCAAGTCATTAAAAGAAAGCCAAAATTCAAAAGGGAGCGAAATTCATTGACGAAAGTGAGGTTTTCACCGAGGCAGTGGAAGAGTTCTTCTTGTGGATGTTTTAAAGGTATATGCGTCTCGCTCACAGCGCTAACTATTGAGATTGGATATGGGTGTGGCTATTTTCGCAGTATTCGAAGAGACCAATATGTCCCAGAGCTAGGGTTAGAGCACCATATCGGTGCTTAGATTCGCCGAAATTAATTAATTAATTAATTAATTTTTTCTAATTGGACGATGGATCCCAAAGCTCAAGCTAGGGCTCTGATTCACTTCTAAAGTCGGCAGAGGACCAAGAAAGTACATTTTCGGTATGGTTTTCTAAGGTGAGTCGAAAACCTCAAAATTAATTTTTGTTGTGTTAACAAGAAAATGACAACTGATATATGCTATACAGCAATGCAACGTACAACTGGCCATGAACGCTATCGAGGCCAATGGGAATATGAAAGTCCTAGGAGCGAAACGGGCGAACGAGTACAGCCAGATTTTTAAATTGAGAGATAAGGCACGAGTTATACAAACCTGATAAACGTAGTAAGTTGTCCAGTTTCGTATGTACAAACGGATCAGGACAAGGTATGGGATATCGCATGGGATTTCAATGCGGACCTATTTACGTCGGTTCAAGCCAAGCCACCCGCAGCAGCATGTGCAAGGAATTTCTAGACATAACGAACGACGAAACACAACATTCGCTAGACGAAATTAAAACAAGAAAGCTTCAGGTGACGACGACATTACGATCGAAGCAATTAAAGAAGTCGAACCCACATTGATCTACTCAACAAATGTCTCGAACAAGAGAAAATACCAAAATCACCGAAAACTCAGTCATCACTTCGCTACACAATGAAGGAGACATAACGAAACTGGAAAACTACAGGCCTATCAGTTTCGATCCGGTTTCAGCACGAGTGAGGGGCCATTCATAAATTATGTAACACAAGAAAAAAAGATTTCTAGACCACCCCTCCTCCTGTCACGCAAAAAGGGCCAAAGACCCAAATTTGTAAGAGCTGACACGCTTGCCTCATACTTCCCCTCCCCTTCTTGCGTTACGTAATTTATGAACGACTTCTGACCATTTACAGGTGATGAGAAGTCTAATCGAGGAATGCAACGAATATAAAATTAGCGTTTGATTCGGTCGATTTTAGACTCCTTGGGTGAGTTTTACAATGGCGGCCACCAACGACATCAAAAGAAAGGCAGGCACGGTGTGGCAGCAAGTGGTAATAAAGATTTATGGGGCAGGCTGTGGATACAATAAACACTCAGAAAGAAGCATAAAGATGCAAACTAACAGCCGCAGTATCTCTAAAAAGCAGTGAGACATCGTATGAAATAACAACGTTCTTCAACCGGACGTTCTGGGAACACTAAGGGGGGACAACTCTGGACACGAATTAAAAATAAGTAAATGTAACTTACCCCTTGCCAAGTAGCAACCAGTCGTTCAAATTTGTTCGTAACTTGCCTAGCATTTTCATGAACTGATGACCATCTTGACGAAACCGCATCCAATTCATCAGCGGCATTTGTCTTACACAACATTTGATTGCTAATCGACGCAACGCCATGAAGTTTATCCAATTGATTTTCGCATTGTTTTTCGAATTGTTTCGCTTGGTGTTGCAACTGGACAGCCTCCTGCAGAGTTACTGGCTTTGTCGATGCGAAATTGATTTTCGATTCAGATTGTTCAATCCATGGCTTAATTTCCTGGATTCCCGTTTGATATTTCTGCCAATTGACCAAATCTTCCTTAACAGCCGTTGCTTGATGATCAACGTTGCGATTCAATGCGCTAAGTGTTTCTTGTAGTTTGAATACTTCGCCCTTCAACCGTTTAGCTTCCAAGAAGTTTCCTTCTTTCGGAGCTAATTCACTAGCATCGCTAGCCAGCATGTCGAGGGCCTTCATTTTCTCATTCAAAGTCTTTTGTAGAGCGTTTGCTTTGGCAACACGTTCTTCAGGAGATAATTCGAGAGATTGAATAGCTTCGATCAATTGTGGCGCAGTTTTCGCAGCCCATGCTTGGAGATCTGCAAGTCTTGCCTTGTAACTGTTCCATTTAGCACTGTAATCCTCTAAATATCCAACTCGGTCCTTGACGTGTTCCATGGTATTAAAGAATTGTTTCTCTATTTCAGTCACTTCTTTTTCTAAGATTGGTCGTTTGGTCGGATCAGCCAATGGTGTCAACTCATCACACAATTCATGAAGTCTTTGAATCATCTGACGTGAAGCCTGCTGCAAGGTTTGATTCAATTCTCGCTTGTTTTTCAAATCAGAGCTAACATTTTTCGGATCCGTTTGCAAAGGAGTAATCGATCGCAATTCACCTTCAGCTGTTCCTAGTAAATTCAAGATATCCATTTTTTGTTCATGAAATTCATTCCAAACGGATTGAGTTCCCTTCAGAGCTCTCAATTTGTCAACGGTTTCATTGTAAACGCCATTCCAACCATTTTCTAGGGTTTTAACTTCAGCTGTTACAAACGATGGGGCATGAGCGTCTTTACTCAAATCACGTCCTCGTTGCAACATCGACATTATATGAGTGCGTTGATGGTCCAATTGGCTGATAGCGAACTGTTGTTCTTGAATCATTTTGTTCACACGTTCCAAGCTGTCTGGAGCTGGTGCATTGATTGTTTGTTCTTTAACTTTGTTTAAAAGACACACAACTTCGTGCACTTCACGTCGATATGTGTAGCATTTGGAAAATACTTCGGTTTTTACCATCGTCACTTCGATTGTGGGAATCAGATTTTTATACCGAGCGATAAGTGCCTCAAGGCTTTTTTGTTCTGTAGTTGCTTCTTGATCGGTAGCATAAGGAAGAAGGGAGTCTAGTGTTTTAACCAACCATTTCATCTCTTCCCTTTTTGAGTCGGCCTCGCGGCATATTGTCTGTCAAATAAAAAATTTGTTATTGATAGCGTTATTAGATGAATGCGAACTATTGGGGATGCACTGCATCTGATGCAGGGATGAAAGTTTGACAGCCGACACATTTTTTTGCCTTTTACTTGAGTTATTGATTTTTTACATGGTGTATCACAAATTTTAACGCGTCAGATAAATTTCGCATCATTTACAAAGAAAGATTTATTAATAAAATTGTGAAAACTTGAAAAAGCGTTTTTGACTTAATGATTTTTGGTTGACCTAGTTTTTTACTTTTTTTAACTTCGCCTACGCATTTAACAAATCTTTCTCTAAAGTTACATAAATTCTGACAGTTGCTCTAGCCGATAGAAAGCATATATATATATAACTTCTTCAACGGATGGTTCAAGGTTAGTATGGAAGCTTGTTGCCCTCTTCGATATTCAGGAGTTGCCATCTAAAAGAGTTTGAATGTTTTACCGGCTGGTGCATTTTTTCCATAAAAATTAAAACTACAAAAAAATGATCCAGCCGATTGTCATTTTTAAATTTTCTTAAAGGTCGGTTCCAGAATATCAGCGAGGTTAAAAAGAATACAAAGCCGAGACCGCCCATGGAAAAAGTTTTAAGCTCATTATCGGCTAGTGGATTTTACGAAACGCTCTATTTTTGAAGAACAACACTCCAGCTGGTCGCGTCTTTTAACTTTTTGAATGGGCGATTTCAAGATATCACTGAGTATGAAAAGTTATAAGTTCTCTAGCGACAGTAGACAGTACAGGACTTTGAAAGACTTTGAAAAGGACTTCCTCTTGAGTAAAACACAGAAACAACAATTTGTAGGTTTCCAAACTTCTGTTCCTGTGTTATCCTTCGCTTGGTAAATGCCTGGAATGAAGAAATCATATTGATGGAAAATAACTACTGGAATAATTATGCAAAGCAATTATCCTCCGCAAGGGAAATTATCCGCCTTTAGATAATTGTCTGAGAAAAATGTTTCCCTTCGAATGAAAATGAGTGAATGTGTTGATGGGAATGAGCAATGAGAGCCAGTGTGCCGAAGATAGAACTATTAGATAGATTATATAGATTAGATAGATTACATAGATGATATTAGATAGAACTAGTTAACAGGGTCAATGGAGTGAGACCCATCAGAGGCAGGCCGAAGAAGAAGTGGATTGACTATGGACTACTTATAAAGCGACATAAAAGAGCTAGGAGTGCGTAATGGGAATATTGCCTAATTTAAATTCGCGAAGACCGCAAATCTTTCCACTAGGGTGGAATTGCTAACGTTTCCCGGGCATAAGTCTTTGGAGCACTAATGGGGGCTTATAAAGTGCTGTCTGCACACACGGGAAAGAGAAAACAAACGCCGGAGGTTACGCCCACAGCAACAAACGCGGCGAAAAGGAGCAAAAAAGACAAGAAAAATAACGAAAGGACCACAAGGAGACCAGATACACAAACACCGAAGCCTAGTCTTAATGAGTGGAGAGAGGTGAGAAACAAAAAGAAGGAGAAAAAAAAAGAGAAGCCGAAGCTTAAAAGACTGAGACCGAAGGCTGATGCTCTGATAGTGGCGGCGGAAGAAGGAACAACGTACGCTGAAATCCTCAAAAAAATAAAGGACGACCAAACTCTCAAGGACCTGGGCGAAAACGTCTCGAGAATAAGACGAACGCAGAAGGGTGAAATGTTGTTTGAACTTAAGAAGGGCCCAGAGATTAAAAGTGCAGATTATAAAGATCTAGTCAAGAGATCACTGGGCGAGTCAGCAAACGTGAGAGCGGTGTCCCACATGGCCACGATCGAATGTAGATATATGGACGAGATCACGACAAGCGAAGACCTTCGAAAAGCTCTGAAAGAGCAAGGTAATATAAATGACGAGATAGAGCCAATGACGATCCGTATGAGGAAAGCGAGAGACGAACTCCAAACGGCGGAAATAAAACTCCCGGTGGACGCAGCGATAAAGATTTTGAAAATCGGAAAGGTAAAGGTGGGCTGGACCGTATGCCCGATAAGGGTAACCCAGCAGTTAGAAAGGTGCTTCAAGTGCATGAATTTTGGACACCAGGCAAGGAATTGTAGGGGAGAGGATAGATCCAACCTGTGCAGGAGATGTGGGGGAGAGAACCACCTAGCCAAAGATTGCACGAACCCGCCGAAATGTCTGCTGTGTACGTCAGAAAATGACCACGTGACTGGTGGAGCGAGATGTCCAGTCTTTAAACAGGCGCTTAAATCTAAAACAGGACAAGAATGGAAGTGATACAAATAAATCTAAATCATTGTGACATGGCACAACAACTTCTGTGGCAAGCCTCAGCGGAACAAAAATGTGACGTAGCGATTATTTCAGAACCGTACCGTGTATATAGAAACAACGGTAAATGGGCTGCTGACAGAGCCGAGATGGCCGCAATATTGACAACGGGCAAGTACCCCATACAAGAAGTTGTATCAGCCGCTCACGAAGGATTCGTGATAGCGAAAATTGATGGAGTGTATATTGCCAGCTGCTATGCACCACCAAGATGGACGATTCTGCAGTTTGAACGAATGTTAGATTTACTCACAGGAGAACTGACGGGACTCAACCCAGTTCATATTGGAGGTGATTTTAACGCATGGGCAGTTGAGTGGGGTAGTAGATTCACAAATGATAGAGGCTTCAGTCTGCAAGAAGCGCTAGCTAGATTAAATGTGGTTCTGGCAAACGTGGGAAATGCAACTACATTCCGCAAGAATGGGCGAGAGTCGATTATTGACGTGACATTCTGCAGTCCAGTACTAGTTCCAAGTCTGAACTGGAGAGTCGACGAAAGTTACACACACAGCGATCACCAGGCATTGAGGTACACCGTGAAAAAGTGTACAGAGGCAACAAGACAGATGACTCATAGAAGAGAGCGAAGATGGAGAACCGGAAATTTCGATCAAGAAGTTTTTAAGGAATATCTCCAATCAAAAGACGATCACGAAGAGAAATCTGCAGAAGAATTGACGAAAGAAATGGTGAATGCATGTGACGCGGCGATGCCAAGAAGGATGGAACCGAGGAATGGGCGAAAACCGGCATTTTGGTGGAACGACGAAATAAGACTTTTGCGAACAACTTGTTTTAAGACAAGAAGGAGGATGCAAAGGGCCAGAAACGAGAATGTTAGAATAGAGAGGTCCGAAGAACATCGTAATGCAAAACTAGCACTGAAGCGAGCAATCCGGGCGAGTAAGAGGGATTGTTGGAAGAAACTGTGCCAAGAGGCAGACACGAACCCGTGGGGCAAAGTGTTCAGAACAGTAATGACGATGATGAAAGGTACATTGGGGCCAAAAGAAAAGTGCCCGGATAGGCTAGGTGTCATAGTGAGAGAGCTCTTCCCACAGCACGAACAGATCACATGGCCGCAAACTCCTTATGACGATGAAGCGGAAGACAGACTTGAACGGTCGATCACTGTAGAAGAGATCCAGATGGCTGCACAAAAGCCAAAAAATAACAAAGCGCCAGGACCAGATGGAATCCCCAATATAGCTCTGAAGACAGCAGCATGCGCAAAGCCTAACATGCTCAGATTGACAATGCAGAAGTGCCTCGACGACGGATATTTTCCTCAAATATGAAAGAAACAGAAGCTGGTCTTAATACCAAAACCAGGGAAACCGCCAAACAAGCCATCATCATATAGACCTATATGCTTGTTGGATGGGTTGGGAAAAATGCTGGAAACCGCGATCCTGAATAGACTAAGAAAACACACGGAGGGCGAGCACGGACTGTCGGACGAACAATTCGGATTTCGAAAAGGGAGATCGGCGATTGAGGCCATTAAAAAAGTCATAGAGACCACCGACAAGGCGCGGAAGCAAAAAATACGGGGTAACCGCTTCTGTGCTATAACGACGATAGACGTTAGAAATGCCTTTAATAGCGCAAGCTGGATAGAGATAGCCAAGGCGCTACATGTCATGAGAGTCCCCGATTACCTCTGTGGGATACTGAAAAGCTATTTCGAGCGACGAGTACTAACTAAGGGAAAAAGACTGTCGACATCACAGCTGGAGTACCACAGGGATCCATATTAGGACCAACGCTGTGAAATGTTATGTATGACTGTGAGTAGGCCAGATGTAAGTGCCGCAAAAAATAATATCGGAGATGTGCCGCGATGAGGAGGTGTGGATAGTGGCGGATAATGTAGTTGCGAAAATAATGACGAAGCTGCAAATTGCATGGAGAGACGATCATGGAGAGACGATCAAAGAAGACTGGCAGCTGATCTAAGAGAGTAGGTGCGAAAGCACAGCTCCTCCCCGAAGTAATGCTGTGAGGCGGTTCCGGGGAGAAGAGAGCACGAAGACTAAGGAAGGAGGTTTTAGTTGGTAGGTCATTGAAGAATGGAATCCAACACTACCTTGGTTCAGAAAGACCAGGTGTCTATGAAGATTTCCTCACCCTTATTAAAAAAAAAAAAAAACACGGGAAAGAACTCCTTGTGTGTTTCGACAGTAAGGAAGCGATTAAGACACTTACTTGTGTCAGCTATTACAACTTCCGGGCTTGTTTAAGAATGTAGACTACCTGAACCTAATGGGTCTGAACAATCGGATCAGTCTGGTCTGGATAGTCTCGGAGTGAAAGAGAGAAAGCAGATGAGCTTGCAAAAGTAAAATCAGGTTCTACAACTCAGACGAGGGGACTTGAACCGTGCTTGCCGGTAACTCAATCAATATGCATTCAAGCATTAATGGATTCGGTTGAACAAAAACACGCTGAACGCTGGAAGGCGTAAAAATAGGGCTTTCATACGAAGCGTTTTTTTCCGAGACCCAACGTAAAGTGGGTTTGTCAATGATTTGTTTGGGATGGATCGGTATCAGAAGCGATTAGCGGACATTGTGAGCTGAATCGATATCTACACTAGTTGAGGTTTTCGGCAACTGCCAGATGTCCCTGTTAATTGGAAGAGGCATAGAGTTTTGGGAGATTTTGTGGTACAACCTTTAGAAGTTACTGTACTCTACCTGTAATTCTGGACTGATTACTAATGTCGACAGGAAGGTTGCCGTGATTTAAACGATGACTGGAAAGGAAACAAAGGATCGATAGATCTGCGTTTCAAGATCACGTATGTAATCGTCCCAAAGCCTACACTGCAGCTACTATAGACACAGATATCTTCTGTGCCCAGAATTCATGGTGCATGGGGTCATACGTGTCATTCTTCTCTTTACGTTTCGTTGTGGACACCAAACATCACAACTACCGACATTTAGAAGCTTGGGTATGCTTAGGAACGATACTTTCATGCTTTAAGTTGATACAGAATTTTTCATCACCGGGATTGATGCAAAGAAAGCACGTTACGACTGTGGTAACCCGTTCTTGACGGCCCTAGCTCATATTTTATTTCTTACACAATTACCAATTCAATCGCTTATCACATCGCAGCAACATTTTTTCAAAACTTCAAAAAAGTGCAAAGTGCACAATAACAAGAAAAAATTAAATTTACCGCTAGTCCCTTAAGCTGCACAGTAAGGAAAACAGTTTTTTACAACAAATGTTTACGAAATCGATTTAAATGAAAAAACTCACCTGAAACACTACTCGCTCGCGTTCAAACTCTTCCATTGAATTAACTTCATTGATGATATTTTTCAGCGTATCGTCAACTGTGTCCATCCATGAAACCATTTCAGCAAACTTCTCACGATAATAGTCCCATTGTGCTGGAATCTGTTGTAATGTTTTTCGCATACCTTCAATTCGTTCAGCTACTCTTTCCCAATGTTGTTCAGCATTTTTGTAGCCATTTGTCAAAGTCTGGTCTTTCTGGTCATACTGATTGTAAGTCTTGCTCAGACGTTCCATGTTCGACAAACATCTTTCCACTTGTACGATCGTACCTTTAATCTTGAAATACTCTTGATTGCGTCGTAATATGGAGTCAATGTCTTCGTTCTTATTCAAAGCTTGTTGTTCTAGATGAATTTCTTTTTCAATGTCTTTCATGTAGTGACTGAATGTTGATTCGTCCAGTCGGAATTCTAATCGCATTAGATGCAACGGTGCCGTTCCCAGTACTTCTTTCCATTTGCCTTGCAGTTTTTCCACAATGTCGATGATATTTTGATGTTCATTATTTGGCAAACTTTTGATCAAATCCTGAGCCGTTTGCACTAAATCGTTCATCCACCTTTCGTTAACATTCTCGAAGAACAATTTTTGTGTATCAATGGCTTGCTTTGAATCGATGTGCCGCTCCGACAACAAAATGTCAGCTTGATTTAACCATTCCGACACAACGCGCTCGCTTTCTTTGAAATTGTGCCAACACCGTCCAGCTTCCTGTAGGCGATGCTCCCATTGTTGCGAATTTTGAACGACATAAGCAAAACGATCGTTTAATTGTTTCATGCGCTCGATTGGTTCACTCGTGTCAATAGTTTTGTCGAAAGCCACTGATTTGATGAGACTCTGGAAAACTTTATTTTTGCTTTCCAACATTGACTTGTAATAGAGGGTTCTGGAGAAGTAATTACGATGTCGGTTCAACTGTTCGTTAACTTCATCTCGACCACCACTCAGCGACAACGTTTGCAGTAGTTGTTCTCCTTCATCAAGCCATTGATGAATCTCTTTTTGTCCTTGTTCCAACGATTCCTGTTGAATCATCAGTTGATGGAAGAGGTGAAGCTTAATTGGTATTTGAGCTCGAATGCGCACCAATGCTTCCTTCTGACTTTTCAGTGTGTTCATCATTTTGTCGACGTCATCTCGCGACAAATCTTGAATCAACGTTTGAACAACACGACTAGTGCTTTTGAAGACTTCGTCGATGTCCTCAATTTCAGTAGAAAGTTTTTGCAGTTCGTCACCGTATGACTTAATTTGTTCGGACGAACCAATCG
Organism: Pseudolycoriella hygida; assembly: GCA_029228625.1. Taxonomy (NCBI): domain Eukaryota; kingdom Metazoa; phylum Arthropoda; class Insecta; order Diptera; family Sciaridae; genus Pseudolycoriella; species Pseudolycoriella hygida. The sequence continues at coordinate 109,393,130 of CM055403.1, forward strand.
GCTGTCTACTTAGAACATCTTCAGCGTTTCTAATCCATTTGGCAATTTTTTCAGCACCGGCTCGATAATCCTGCCGATTACGGAGTATATCGCCGGCGTGCATGTATTGTTTGGTATTTGAGAATAAATGTTCGAACCGTGTTGATAAGTTCACAAAAATGGATCTCAGTTCATTTGCGATCGGATCGGTACAGGTTGCAATCAAGAAATTAGCTGAATCTCCGATCTGAAAAATTGAACATCCAATTATTTGTTGAGCAGATTTTCTTATGCGTACGTTATATACGCTACGAATGCGTGCATTTCATTCATACTCGGCTTAAGCGTAACTACACCGTCAATTACGTTACAGGTGGCACTCCTGAAGATTTTTTTGTGTATGAGATGAAACACAAAATTAAATCGGACAATTTTGTAGCTTCAACAAAAAGGAAAATGTTATTAATACAGTTGAGTCGTGAAAAACCAAAGATTGCAAGAAACAAATGATTTAATTCAATGGATGCGGAGTTTTCAGTGACCTAATAATAGTGCCAGCTGTAACGTCACAATTAACGCGGAGAAAACTTAGAAATTCCTAAAAATGTAGAAAAGTACGGGGACTGTTTAACGATCAAGCAGTGAGCTTTCTCACCACACCGTTTACATCACTAGTTCACACCATAATGCAATAGAAAGAGCTTTCGGAGCTTTCAATTTCAAAGGCGAATTTATAAAAATGGGAAATTCTTTCATTTTTATGAACAAAGTATGAAGATGTGTGGTGAATATAAACTTATTCCAAATAAGAATGAATCAGTGTACCAACTTGATACGGTGAATATAATTGCAGTGTTGAATGTGAATTGAAATCTTTTAGCGAGTTTCATTCTGAGTGTGAAGTTAGCAAATGTTTGAAAATTGTTGTAAGAATTGGATTGCGTAACTAAATATAAACATATTCATTCATCAGAATAGATGTGGCAAACAGAATTGATGTTGCAAAAAGACTCGAATGTTCTATGTAAATATTGCCTAACTTTCATATTAAATTGGATTGGGAATTGCCGAGCCCGTCCGAAACAATGGCGTAAAAAAACCCTCCCAAAACCCCAAAACTGACCACAAAAAAAAAGTTCCCCTTAAATTTCTCTACAACATAGCAAAAGACCATTTTTAGGTGCAGGGCCGACCTCAGGACCGACCTAGGGTTCTAAAGAGAGGCCTCGGACAAATACTTCTGTAGACAAAAATGTTTCACTGCTGAGCAACAGCAACATAGCAAAAGAATTTTTTTTTGGTTAGAACCGACCTGAGGCCCACTTGAGCCCTAAGTACAAGCAACGGCCCAAATTTGTTTTTGAATGTAATTGAGTACTCGAATAGAAAAAGAATCAACAGAATCGGTTAGGATGTACCAGATTTATGTAAAAAAACACGTTTGGCCCTGGTAGAGACTCAATTTTAAGGTCATGGCTGACGGCTGAGTACAACGGCTTCTAATCAAAAAATTTTCTTCCATAAAATGTGAGACATTCCTAGACCTTTCTCCTAAAAAAACATATGTGAAAATCGGAAAAGATTTACTCTCGGCGGCCCTTGGCCAGACAGTGCCAGATTCAATCCCATGAAATATTACCTCTCAGGGGAAAGTTTTTGCAAATCGGTTGATTTTTACTCGAGTTATCGTGTTGACGGATGGACAGAAGGACAATAAAATGACCCAAAAATGGCTAAAATTTTACTGTCTCACCCCCCAAGTCAAAAAACTTTTTTTTTAACATTCTGATTTGTTTGAAGATATAAATTTTTTTTTCACTTCTATAGGGTGACCAATCATGAAACACCTTCGGTCGATCGATGCTCCTTCCCCCCTCAAGTCGACTGGTTACAAACGTCCGTCCGTCGCGTCGTGGCAACAGCAAAAGACACTTTTTCGAAGGCCTTCGTTCTTCCCACAAGTCTAACAACTTTTGACAAGTTTCAATGAGGGTGTGAATTGAATATTACGGTGAAGTTTCAACAAAAACGAAACAACCAAAAAAAATTCCTTCTTACAAAACGCAACAGAATTTTCATACATTTGGCCAACTTCACACTCAGAAAGCGTCAAAAATGTTGAATTCATATTCACCATATGAAGTTGGTATATTCACCACATCGTCAAACATTTGACGATCTTTTTGGACATCTTAAACTTATTGAAACATAGGTATGACATGATGAGCGTTGTTAGAATAGGTAATCAAAACTGTCGGGTTTAGTGCAAAACGAAGAAAATTATTTACCTGTTGGTGTTTGTCCTTCCAAACGCTAATATCTTGGAAAAATTCCAAACGATCATCTTCACTACCTCGAATTTTCTCTTCAGCTCGACAGAGCCAGCCTTCAAACTCGTCCGAATTTGCATTCCAGCGTTTCCAATTCGTAACGACTTCTTCCAGCATACTTTGACAACACCGTAATTCCATTGAAACGGATTTCCACCTCTCTTCAGTCTCTTTCATAAATCGTTCAATGTCCGCAAAGTCTTTTCTCGTTATATTTCCGTCTCTTTTATACTCCTCAACTACTTGCTGCATATCCATAAATGCTTTCCCGAATTCTTGGAATATTTTATTTCTAGAGACAAAGTTTTTATATTGGTCCAACATTTGTTGCGCTTGATCTTCACGACCGTACTTTACGGACCAAGATCGTAATTTATTTTCCACCAAATTCAAAAATGCAATCAGACAACATTTGTGTTCTAAGAACTTCAAACGAATACGACGTTGGGTAGCTTTCGGCCCCACATCGTACAATCGACGTTCCATGCTTCGTAAATGGTCCAATGGAATTTGGCTTACGTATTGTGACTGTTTAGCTCGTTCAAAAATTTCCGCTATTTGTTCGTAGTCAGCAAAGAATTTTTTGTGTTCCTCTAATTTTTGACTTATTATGGCGGCTGTCTCTTCATTCATTGCGGTTGGAATTTCGTCATTATAGAGCAGTTTTTCAGCTTCGGCGAGCCATTTTCCAACTACATTGAAATCACCAGCCAATCCAGAGTCTAACATCCACAGCCAATAAAGCAATTGAATTTGTAATTTATTCCAAAGTTCATTGATTTCTTCCCACGAGCCAGGACTGATTGTTATCACAGTGCTCCTAGATTCAACGATATTCTTCAATTTATTGAACATACTAAGACGACCATCAACTTCCGCTTTGGCCGCTTGGTATTGAGTGAAATCTCTCGGAAATGAATTTGTTCGTATCATATTTTCGTATGTTGTTGTCTTTGAATGAAGCCATTGGGTAAATTCGTTGTATTCATCCTGCAACGTTGACATACCATCTCGTCCACTACCCTGAAAAGTGAATCAGAAGGAAATGATCTCTTTTGTCTGTCACTGCCTTTAACATTCGAATTTACCTTGGGTTCAGGATATTTGTGCAAAAACTGAGCTACATAAGTCATAATACTTTTCTCATCTGGCTTATCAACGTCCACATCTTCGGCATCTAAAAGTCGTGCAATACCCAATTTCGATTCGGCCACATCAAAAGCAACTTCCAGTCGTTGCTTGTTGGATGCTTTTTTCATTTCTGCCAAGTTGATTAAATTTGCCTTAATTGCATCGATAAGTGCTAAGAAAGCGACACCATCTCTCCAGCTGGCGCCAAAATCGCGTACTTCAATGCCAGAATCCCTAACGAATCAGAACATCAGCCGTATTCATCGCGTAGAAAATTGTTATAAAAGTCACTCACTTAGGCAAAGCGTTTGTAACCCATGTAAGAAGAGTTTTCCTTGCTCCTTGTTTCCACTTTTCAGCCTTAAGATCACTAGTTTGGGCACTAGATGACGCCGCAACGCTGTCAAGTGAACTGTGAGAACCACCGATTCCATGACCCAAATACTCAAGGGCTCGACTGTTCTCTTCAATCTGTAAAAAAACGAAACGTTAACACAAACTTAATTGTAAAGTTACAAGAAAAGATGAAAGTGTGGCATTGCCAAAACTTACCGTTTCTTCTATTAAAATTGTTCTAGTGTGAAGCTTGTTAAATAGAGAAAGCATTCAATTTATCGATTAGTCTACTGTGGCGGACTAATGAAAATATAATGTGCTAGACTAATTTTTGTTATTTTCTACATTTTTTTAAATTTCTTTGGGAGGAGTATAGTTGTAGTGCTGGTGAAATAAGTAAGTAACTAAAGCCCCAAATGTTCTTTGATGGACGTTGTGCTGAAGAAATTAAAATCATTTTATGTAATTAAAATAAGAAATTAGTTCGTTCCTCCATACAGTTTTTCGCTATTCTTCGCGGACCCGTAAGAACCCCGTTGAAAGTATTCCCGTTGCAAGAATTCCCGTTGCAAGAATTCCCTCTGCAAGTATTCCCCTTGTATTAAATTACTGATTATGTATATTTATCTGGATGGCCGAAACGGCAATATTGAAAATCCCGTCCGAAGAAATCGGGAAAAATTCACGAAAATCACAAAAATTGTCTAAAAGATTTTGTGGTTTTCTGAGATCCATTTTCTTTCATTCAAAACTTTGCTGATTTAGCAAAAGTCAAAAATTTTAACAAAACTTCAGAAAATCCCCATTTTCCCCAAATTCAAACCTTTTCAATTACCTTTCGGGAATATATTTTTTTAAATTGTTCAAGGCTTACTCGAGTTATCGTGAGGAGATGACAGACAGAGAGACGGAAAATTTTGCTAATTTATCCGAC
>CM055403.1:109398339-109416943 GCA_029228625.1 Pseudolycoriella hygida
TGTTCAAGGCTTACTCGAGTTATCGTGAGGAGATGACAGACAGAGAGACGGAAAATTTTGCTAATTTATCCGACTTTTTTTACCCCCCACCTCCCCCCTGTCATATTCTGTCTCCCCCTTCATCCCCCCGAAATAGGTGTCATATTTTCATAATAAAAAAGTGGGTTTTAAACAACAAAATCGGCCAAAGAATGTAACGCTTTTAATGGCATCATGTGGTGTACTGTTACACAATTGTACACATCTTCTTTCCATGTGGGCTTGTGGATCATTCATAAGTGTTGCACTAACATTTCAAGAGAGATCCGAGCAAGCCGAGCCAACGGTCGTTTCAACGCCTAACAATTGCAGATTACATTCACTGCCGCAGCAAATGCAAAAATATGTGCCATCGCCAGTCGCCAAAATAAATTTTGGATTAATATGTACCGATTGGCGATTGGCCCTGGACTACTAGAAAAAGTCACTTACTTAGCAAAATTCATTGTTTCCTGGCTTTGGTTGCATATGTAAACGATTGCGATCTTCATTTCATCTTCTATTTTCTTTTGAAAACAGACGTCTGTTTCCTCGGATCCCCCCCCCTCCCCCTGTCATATTCTGTCTGTTTTCTTGGAATCCCCCTCCGCCTCTAAAACCAGACGTCATTTATGGACAGTCCCTTTATATTGCGGTCAAGGGGACAACTCTTGTTAGTATGAAAAATTGTGCAATTGTAGGATGAGAAAATTTTACAGGAAAAACAGTCTAAAAATAATTCCTCACATCAAAAACCTTGAAAATTTCGAATATCGATTGTGAGAGGTGGTCCTATGAGTCTCTTTTTTTAAGCATAAATCGTCTGCATTGGTGTCGATGCACACTACGGACTGCAGGCTGCAAAAGCACATTCTGAAGATGGGCCAGTGAAAGCGCTAGGCAAGAATAAAATCTAGCTAATGACAGGGGCCTCCAACTATCCAAAATAAAATATAGTCGACTGTAAATGGTTATTTTTATAGTCGTTTATTTGAACATTTTTTATTTTAGGTAGCCGGACAACGATTTTTTCAAATGAGTATGTGGATATGGCCTGGAATGTGCATAACTAGATTGGGTCATGACATAGATTGCATAATGAATAATGGGAAATGCAAAAGAATTGATGTTTGCATAAACGATGACACCAATTTATATAAAACGAATAATATTTACAAATATGAAAAGTGTAACGTAAGACTTTCGTTTTCATATGCGAAGGTTGATTATTATAAAAGACATTTTTGTATAAACCGTTTTAGTTCCTAATAAATCGTTGAAGTAGCAATATCTCTAGCGTTTTATTATACTCTAAGGGTTCTCCCCCCAAAGGAGATCCCACAAGTAATAGGTACTTTTTGCAAATTGCATTGCTTGCATAATGAAAATAGGGATTGACTTGGTTAATTTAAATTAAATAAAATCGGGCTTCTTAGACCTTAAGGATGTAATTAAGAAGCCGAATCGGATTAATTGTAGAAGTATAGCAAAATTAATTAAATGATAATTTCTGTTAACTTACTTGGAAATACAAGATGATCGTCCATATCAATCCTAAGACAACTGGTGGTCTCCCGTCCACCAAATCAGCCGGATTTATGTTAACCAATTTGATTTTTTTACTTGCAAGGAACTGAAGTGCTGTATTTGCATTGCTTAAAAAGTGTGGTCTCCGTAAAACTCTGCCTCTCTCCATTGGCTGTTCGGGATAGTATAACAATTTAATTGCAAAAAACAAAGCGTTCATTTCATTTATACCAGTCTTTCACCAGACAACACTTCCAACAGTGCCAGAAGTTTAGTGCCATCTCGTAAGTCTAGAATCAAGTCGTTTATCCGTAGCGGTGGAACTCGCTGTAAAATAAAGATTTTTAGCATTTCAAATTCGATTAAAACCTCTTTCCCGAATTTTTTGTAACGCTTCCATGAAAACAAAAGCGTTGTTAAGAACTATTTAAAGATAACTTTGCTTGCATGCACATAATTGCAAACATGAAATATACTCAAGCACTCAGCAATTGAAATACCAGGACATTCACGATTTTCAAAGTTTATCGTTTAAATTAGACATTATGCATTTTGTTGTAATTTATGATGCAGTTATTGTCATATTAGGAACATATCCTTTTGTTTATTGCAGCATGGGTCAGAAAACAGAGGTGGGCGGGTCGAGGTTTTTCGAAACCCTTCCCAGCCCGAATCGTTTGAAGGTCGACATATGCGAAATTAGCAATAAAACATTATGTTCATTAGTACTATCAAATTCATTCTTGGCATTTAAAATTTTTATCACATTCGAGCCTATAATAAGCCAATTATTGCACTAATAATGGGGCTATAATCGACCTATTTTAGTCGACTTTCTTTTAACAAGAAATGTAATGAATGTAATGACGCTTTAATGATGACGTAGGCTACACTGAAACAATACGAATGAATGAGAATGAAACGTGTGTTGTTATGACAACCGCATACTAAATCGAAAAATCAATCTAAACGACATTTTTCGCAACAAATTCGATGAGTTTTGATTTTTGATTTATGATAATTTTGTTGTCATGTTTTGTGCATAATTGGCAATTATAGGCTAAAATGTGATTATAGTCTAACGCCCCTTGAAATTTTACCCCACCTCGACTATAATTACGCAATTATTCCCCTTGTATTATAATATACTATTATTTTGAGTTTTTATCTCAATCTCATTTAGCTTATCGACCCACAGAAATTGTCCAAGGTAAGCACTTCCTCGTTCATTTAATCATACAATCAAACGTAGGGCTTACGCTAGACCCGTACGATCCGTGTCAAAAGAACAGTAATTGCGAATATTTTCCTGTGAATGGTCCCTACGATCCATAACAAATTGTTTCCTCAATTGCATCTACATCGTATAAAAACACTGAAGCTAGTAAATACACATACTGGAAAGCGTTTGAAAAACATCACCTAAAATATGCGGTTGAGTAGTCCGAACCAATTTTTCATAAAGGTTTCTTTCCTCGTTTTTCTTGCGGAAAAAATTTCACCGACCTTCTGAAAATCTCCTTTTTTACCACTATTTCGACCATATCTCAGAAAATGTTTGTCCTATTTTGCTCATCTTCGGACATCTAATTTAACTTTTGATTACCTTACGTGGAAAAAAATATCAAATTCGATTCAAATTTGGCCAGAAAAGAGGGGCGACAGACGGACACACAGAAGGATTTTTTTTGCAGATTTCATTCATTATGTACCTCAAAACGGAAAAACCCACCAACGTCAGACTAGTGACAATCACTGTAAGTAGGTATTTACTTAGTGCAGGTCTAAAAAAAGAGCCTCGTAGTTCAGCCGGGTGCAGCAAATTAACCCAAACAATTATGAAAGCTGTGAAAGTCAGTTGCCGTAAGGTACGGCGAATTTTCGAAAATGATTCTTTTCTGTTATCTATTGTTATTCTGTCATACAACCAACATACTGTAACATTCTTTACGGTAAATTAACGTTTAACGTTATTACTTCGTAAAATTCGAGTGTCATGTTTCTTGGCAAGTTGGCGTGACGTCACACCGAGGGGAGAGGGGGGTATGAGGCTACCGTGACACTAACGTGACATAAGGGGGGAGAGAGGTATGAAAAATGTCGATTTTAGCGCGACATCCTTTATGAACGACTCCTTACCACGACGTTTGTAACTAGTCAATTTGAGCGGGGAAGGTCGGGGAATATCCAACAATTTATGGAAGAACATTTTTTGAGTCTAAGCTTTTGGACTCGGCCGCGGCCTTAAAACTGAGTCTCTACTGTCGCTCAACGTGTTTTTTCTAAATAAATCGGGTAAATATCCGACTTTTCATAAATCTACTTTTTTCCTGAAATATAATAGAAAAATAACTACAAAGAAATCAGGCAAAATCGGTAAAAAAGTTTCGAAGTTACGGTTGGAAAATTGACCACTTTTGGTGTGGTTTTTTGAAGGTTTGTGAAACTTTGTGACTAATATATTTGCGCTCTTTAAGGTTTGAATGAAACATATGGACTTCCGCAAATCTTCGTTTGAGTTTCCTATTTTGCTAACGTTTTCTAATTCCTTGCTTAGTATTCGTCTTAGGACATAAAAGAAAAATGTAAAAATTCTTGCAAATGTTCACAAACTGTCGTCACAAACTGGCACCCAAGTCTCTGAGCCTCTCTCTTCCTCTACCGTGACATATTTTACGAAGGAGCTCTTAATAGAAAGTCTGAAACTGTCAGAAAAGATCAACAAAGTTGATTATGTCTTTTGTTTCATGAAAACTCTTGAGCCCGTCGAAAGCTCAACGCGTTTGTCTTAATTACATTAATAAATACTACCATATTTCTCGCTCTCAAAACTAGCTAGCTTTACAACGACTACAAATTCTCGCTACTTTGAAAAAGCCAGGGCTCACTAGTGGCGACTAGCGCCGCGTTAGCGTTAGCGAATTCAACTTTGCAAACCTTGTCAAGAAGTAACTAAAATAAATAATTGTGAAAAGCATATTTTCTGAGTTAAAGTGACAAGAATTTAAGAACGACTAACTCATAACAATTTCCAATTACCATAAAAGTTTTTATTGCATAACAGTATGAAGATTTATCAAATGAATATTTTGCGTAGGTAAACGCCAAAAGGAAATATAAATCTCGTTACCCGTTTCCACATTGGAATTATATTAATGCTCATAAAGTGCATTCAACTCTAACTTTTTTTGTTGTTAGCACAGCGATGGTATAACAATTCTTATGTTGTAATGAAAGTGTAAGACCTTCGTGACTTCAGACTGATTTTTGAATAAGCTTTAAACAGTATTTGAAACATTCACTGTACTTGATTGATATTTTAAACTCGGCTGATATTTGTTATCATCATTGCAACAGTGAAATCTATAAATTTCTTAAAAGCATAATGTGCCATAATGTTAAAAGCATTGAATTTGTATTCCGAATAGGCCGGCATTTATTTCAACAATATTCGAACACTTTAATCGCCAATTCTTAACTCAAACACAATTTACAATAGCGTATTAATCAAAATGAACTCTGAGTTTTTGAAATAAAATGTGGGACGATTTGCAGAAATAAAATATGTTTGTGCTACAAGGGCTCGGCTATAGTTAATTGCTTTCCTCATGTTTATTTGACAAATGAAATTCTCCCACGACTTAGTTTAATACACCAGAGTGTTCTTAATTGAAGATTTCTTGCCTTTACAACAAGTTAAATCGAAAGCAAGAGAAAGGTCACACGAAAACATTTCCAAACTGGTGAACCAAATACGTTCGTAGAAGTTCACGAGACCTATACGATACGTAGCGAAAGCTAAATGTCGATTTAACAACCGTATACTCAACAGTATAGGATAGGAAAGGGTGAATCCTCTTGCGAGACGGATATGGTAAACAAAATATTTGTGTCCCTCCAATCAAAGCGTTTGTACATTTGAATGAATTTATGTTTCCCGTCCTCATGATACATCTAAAAATTAATGTTTTTGCCTTCCGTACCACCATACCCTGAAAAAACAACAAATTAGGTGCTTGCCTGCTGTACGCGGGACTCGCAAATTTCATTAGAAGAGACTTTTTTAAGTCAGTTGCCAAATCTCTAAGACAAAACAATAATGAAGAACGAAAGTCGCTTGTTTCCATTAACATAGTGTGGAAGGAATGCTTGAAATGTAAAGTATATTAGAGACAATAGTGATCAATGATAGTTTACGTAGCGAAAATATGCCATTACATAAGGGATCAATTTTGTAAAACTGCTACTTTGACAGGCGAGGTATGCAGCGTATGCGTCAAAATAACAATTTTAAGCGACTTGTTTGAAATACGTGAATGAGTTTACACGAGTTAATTCCGTATTAATGAATTATTACCCAATTCTTCGAACGGGTTAGCTCAGTGGTTACGTACTGGCTTTCCACCAAGGATATCCGGGTGTGGAAAAACTCTGTATGGGATTTTACTTCAACGCTTATCATGAAAGTAACGTTCCTAAGCTCACCCAAGCTTCATAAATGGGTAGTTGGGGTAGCAATATCGCAACGATTTGTACACAACGAAGTATGACGTCACCCATATTCGATACACTGTGTACGAAACAAGCAGGCTCTTATCCAGCAGCTAAGTTAAGGTGTGTGTAAACGGCAAAAAAAAAGTAATGACAAATTCTATACCGTTAGAGTTGTGATTCGAATCTGATCGATGCGCGCTTAGGTGTTGCCAGACAAAATCGGAAAAAGAAATAGTCCTTTAATCGAAGACGTGGTTCGGAATACACATTAAGCATGTGATCCCTAGTGCGGTTAATCCACACTAGCTGGCAGTTACTCAGTGTAACACCCCGGCAATGGAACCAGACACTTTACAGTGCTGCTCCCAACTAATCAGTGCCATTGGGATTATTATTATTACCCACTTCTTCCGCGGAAATTCGTTCGGACAAAGAACAATGAAGGCTTTCAAAAGCTTCTTTTGTTCAATGTCCGAACGACTTTCCTGTCCTAAAGGAAAAAATGGACCTTCATTCGTTAGTGTTTAGATAAACATATAATTATTCGTCTCCACAGAGGGCAAGCTGCTGACTTCCTCATTATATTTCTATGCTTCATCTACATAATTAACTATTTTTTCTCTCATAATTACGTACATTTAGGAAAATGTTTTGCGAAAAGACTCCTGGCACACAGTGCAAATAGCCAACAATATATAGAAAAGACTATGCATAGAAGAGACTATTTGCACATGGAAGGACGTAACGTTCAATCAAAACTCTTACACACACTTTTCCTTTTACGAAATGTCACAAAGCCTAGGTGGCCAACGAAGCAAAGGAACTTCTCCTTTTACGAAAAGTTTTTGTGACATTTCGTAAAAGGAAAAGTGTGTGTAAGAGTTTCGCTTGAATGTTACGTCATTCCATGTGCAAATAATCTCTTCAATGTAGTAGTGGCTATTTGCACATTGCGCAAATAGTCTCTTCTATATATTTAGCTATTTACACATTGTGCAAATAATCTCTTCTATATACCTATCAATACTACGGATCGATATTAAGGAACTTCTTTCGGGGCGTCATTTCTTCTTTTTATAGCAGTTACGAATTAAATATAAAACCCTCAGCTCAGAGACCAGAGACTTGACATGGCGGCTGGGTTCGTGAATCCATTTATTCGCTTGGTTGTGAGGTATTAGACAAATTTTCGCAGGCATCCTATCATCATTTAACATTTCGTCACCATATAAAACGGAAAGAAAAATTTCTCCATATTACAATTTGTTTCATCAGAGATTGGTCTGTGTAGTGAACCCAGCCGCCATATCCTGTCTCTGTCTAAGCTCACAGCGATGTTAAAACCTATCGGAAAGTCTATTTCATCAGGTAATCGAACTCATCGTTAATTTAACCGGATTTGGATTTTGACCTTTTACTTCCCGGTCGACTTCCAGGTTCTCGTTAAGATCGAGTTCTTAGGGAGCCCCCGTTTTTCAGTATGTTCGACTGCGCTGTGATTTCGACTTACCGGGCTCAGTAGTATAGTAATACTATAAAGGCCTTAGTCGAACTAGAAGCCAGCTCACTATTTCTATTTAGATCCTCATCAATCAAGTCAAAAACAGCACATTACAATATTGTTGGCTGAGACTGAATTCATTGTAAACTGCCAACAACTTCATGTGAATTAAGAAGTTGATACATCAATAAATCTCCCTCTCGGCTTTTATTTCTAATCTTGAAGACGTATTTTATCATAGCTCCTGTGTAAACTCTGTATACGAGGGCTTGTCGGTATTAATGCACATTCAGTTATAGTATCGCATAATGTTTTACTATACGTGAGCGAGAAAATGTTGATGCAAACCTGACATTTGCTTTAAGTAATATTCATTCTCAATTATGTATTGTTCATTACTTGATAATATACTTACACGCTCTCGCAAATATAGTAAATATGATTTTTAATCTACCTTCATGTTCAACCCGAACCCTTTGAATTAATTCTTTGGATTGCTAATGCGCTGCTGTCAGCTTTAAAAAATTTCGGCCTCGGATCGGATCAGTAGAATACAATAAATTGAGCCATTCATTATCTACACTTTTAAGTATGAAATTTTGTTTACAAAAATTTGAAGCGTGTAATCACAAACCGGCATAACCGATTATTAGCAAGTCCATCAAGTAAATACATCATCAACCCACTTGCACTTAAAAACGCAAATAAATTCAACTGTGAACTGCTTAGGAAGATGAAACTAATTAAAATTCACAAAACTATAAAAAGTCGAATTTTTTAAAGTTATCGAAAATTTTCCCCAGTTAACACAGCACACTTTTTCGGTGTGTGTTTCGATTTAATGTTACATTGATAGAAAAAATAATAATCTGCCTTAACAACCCATGAAGGGTTAGGGGCTACATCATTATTTACTAGTTTCGCTACTTTTGTGGTTCTACTTTTTGAGATCCTTTCATTACCGGAAAGTTTTTTCTGTGCTGTGCGAAAAACCCATCGAATACATGGAACGAAACTAGTAGGAGTAGAATACCGGTACCTCCCAACAATGTCTTTCACCGGTAAGCCGTATGATGGCGCTACACTCATACACGTCATGTTGAACCGAATCAATCAGCTATGTTTTGTTTTTGTTTACAAATGTAACAATCGGAACGAATCTGTCTGCGGTTGAATTTCGAATCAACGCGCTGGCAACTCGATCTTATAGCACAGTAGCAAGCAGACGTGTTAAACACAACGCCATCGAGTTGTGTTACATTAAATGGGTGGAAAAACTTACACCAGCAGCGGGACGTTTTTCACACTTTCTCTCCGATTGAAAATTTGTACGAAGAATGTGCAAAATGTGTGAATTATTGAACGAATCACACTAAATGAACATTTCTTTTATACATGAAAGCCATTTAATGTACACTGTACACCCACATGTACAATGTACACGTGTACATTAGTCTGACTTATTGTTGACTGGGTTCGATATTCGATGAAATAAAACTAACAAACAGTGGAAATAATCAAAACCCAAACCGTTTTTTACCACCGTATAAGCTCCGGCGTGGCGTATCCAAAAAAAATATTCGAATTTCAGGTTAGTAAATTAAATGTAAATAAAGCAAAAAAATAATAAATACGATACCACCACACAAAAATCATTCAAAGTAAATGTGCTTTGACGAAAGATGCTCACCTTGGATAAATACGAATTGATCCAGTTCACGAATGTCTTCTTCTGAACTCGTTCTTGTTCCTCTGAAAAAAAAAGAAAGAACATTTTATCAGAAAATGTTGATTTCAATGTTAAGTAAAAGGTTGAATGGTAAACCGGCAAAGATAATAAAAAAGAAAATTGACGTCAAGGCACGTGGGAGGAAATTTACTTCGATGTTATAATTTTAGATTAATTTTATTTAATAAAGCGACGAATGTTTGTCAAAACCAATTACTTCTGAGATCTGAATGTGGATGGAGGAGATCTAAAAACACATTAATAATAATGATACTGAATGCTTCAACGCTCCCTGAGTTTCTCATTTTTATGCGTAAAATTTTGTTGTTTTTATGATTTTGTTTTTTTTTTATTGTATTTATTGCTGGAATTAGAAAAGAAACAACCGAAATAGTAGTTTGTGCGCTAATGAAGAAGATATTATGAAGAAATTAACTAAGTATACCTTGGATGGTGTTCTTGTGTAGAACAATGGGCACACTTTCTTCTAAATGAGCAAATATTGAATTTATGTGATAGTCAAGAATGATTAAGTCCTGGGCCCTAGTTTTCAACAAATGAGCGGCCCTGGATTTAATTGAAGACTGACAATATTAAGAAACTTAATATACGTACGCCAAAGGTAACTGGTTTCGTAACTCCTCCCCTCCCCCTACCTCCCTCCTTCGTGTATCTTTCGTACTCTTTTTGAAGACAAACTTACACACTAGCTAAAAAAGTGCACTCAATACGGTTAAATGTTTTTAATTTGTTACACAATTGATTCTGTCGGACAAACCTAAATTTTAGGTCCCACAAGTTATATTTTGTATAGTAAAAGTTCGAATTTTAACGCGCGGTTCGGAACTTTTGTATGCAGAACATAACTTGTGGGACCTGAAAATTGGATTTGTCTGAAGGAATGAAATTGTGTAACAAAATAAAAACGTTTAATTGTATTTAAAATTAAAAAAACTTTTATCTTAGCTTTAGATTTATAAGACTTACTTACTGACTGAACCAAGCATACAAAGAAAATTTTTTGCAGGTATTTAAGGTTTTTCATGTAGATATCATAAATTTTTCTCATAGGTATTTATTTTCATAAGACCCTTTGACTTTCAGTCAAGGAAACTAGAGATGAGCGGGTTGCCCGAAACTTTGAAAAACCCAACTCGAACCCGAACCCGATTGTTTTTTTCGGGTTCATGGGTTTGGTTTCGAAAATTTTTTCGGGTTTCGAAACAGTTCGGGTTTTGGGTTTCGAAAAAATTTATCGGGGTCGGGTATGGTTGGTATTATTTCATTCGGGTCCCGCCGGGTTTCCTTGTTCGAAAAACTTCGAGTGTCTGGTTCGGTCCGGGTCGGGTTTTGAAACAGTTCGGGTTTCGGGTTTCGAAAAATTTTATCGGGTCAGGTTCGGTCCAGGTCGGGTTTTGAAACAGTTCGGGTTTCGAAAATTTTAATCGGGTCGGGTTCGGTCCGGGTCGGGTTTCGAAAAATGGTCGACCCGCTCATCTCTAAAGGAAACTATAAACATAGAACCAGCGTTAAGTTGAACATCTTCACGCCGCATATGCAACGTTACAATAGTTTCACTTTTTTAGTTCCACTTATTTTTCAAAGCGAGAAACTAAAAGAGTGGTACTATTGCAACGCTGGTAAATAGATACTGGCAGTCCTTGACAAAAAATTAACAAAAAATGAAGCAAAAGTGAAACACTAAATGTTTGCTAGTGTTGATGAATTACGTAATATTTATGTAAATTTTACGTATTTTCAGGGGTGACTTATAAAATGACAAAATTACTGTAAAATTGTAGTGTAAAAGTTGTAAATATGTTGCGTTATTTTTGCGTTTGTGTTGTGTGAGTTGTACTTATGTTATCACAAGGATGTTGAGTCAATAAAACATGGCATAAAACATAAAATTTGTCAATTAATTTATTTATACCCGACATAGCCCTTTAAAATTTATCAATTAATTTATTTATACCCGACCTGTTTCGACAGCTAATGCCATCATCATCATAAGTTCATAATAACAAATTTTAAAGGGCCATGTTTTATTGACTCAACATCCTTGTGATTGATAGAATTTTTTTCACCTCCAATTTTTTGACGGATAGTGCGGTTCAATTTTGAATTTTACTCTGCGTTACAATCGAATTTCGTACGATATATGCGTAATTACGTACGGTACATACTCAAAATCAGCACACAAACAACATATTTTTATTCTGTCTTCTAGTGTCAAATTACACAAGTTTCAATTACATTCAAATGTTTAGCGGACTGAAAGCGTCTATTACGTATTTTCATTTTGTTTCATCTGATGGTTACGTAAACCCAGTCTATGTATTATTATGTCGTTTAAAATGTAATGTTTTAACATAACCGCATTGCTTCAACTCTGCCACACTGTGTGAAAAGGATAGTGGTGTTTGTATGTTGTGTCTATTTTTGGGGCGGAGCCCCAGCGGCACTTGGGTCACGTAAGACCACCTGCACACACTTAATAGCCTTCATTTTATTTTGGATTTTTGTCGCCCGTATAAAGGACTGGAGCCAAATAGAAAATATCGATATTCCCAAATTTATATACGCTTCAAAGAACATAGATTTGTTAAAAAATCCAATAAAAAGGAATTAGAATAAAAGCTGTCGCTGTAAACTCTTAAGAATCGCTCGATTCGAAAGGAGCACACGTGTCATCTCACGTGGAATTATAAACAGAATCGAGGAGTGGATAAACAGAAAAACACAGGCTCGAAACGAAGAAAAATAGAAAACGAAGTAGACAATATTCATAGAGCAAAGCAAATTGCTAATAAAAGTTAATACCCTTTGGATTCGTTCTTCAGACCCAGGACCTTTCGACCTCCTGTTGTAGATTTTACGACATTACCGACTTTTTATTTAAGGAACACCATGTCGTTTTAACGTCTAACGTTCTTATCTAGAGTGCGATTCAATTTTCATAAACGACTCCAGTATGACTAATGACGCCACCTTTTCAACGAAAATTTATATGAGAACATTATCGATTTTATTTATCCAAAAAAATATAGACGTTTACTATCTAATTACAAGAGATCGATTTCAACCAATGACGCTATAAATAAATTTTGTAGAGGCGACGATGAGCTTAGTGGTTAATGAAATACTGTTCACTGAAGATTTATCACATTTCCTATTTTCGCATACCTGACGTGGAAATGTGACGTGAAAACAGCAACTTTTTTGTGAGCTAAGATTTTTTTAATTCCATAGTTACAAAATTTAAGATGAATTTAAGAAAAGCTCGAAGTTTGCGAAAAAAAACTTCGGAGCTGCTCTTAAAATATTTACCCACCTTCGAACTTCGCGTCCTCACTTTGAAGTGATCGTACTTGATAAGTATTAAATCGACCTCGGCGAGTGTTTTCCGGAGCGCACATGCGGCTAGTTAGTCTAGCATGAATGTGTGCTAAAAGTACTGCA
The DNA here is from genome assembly GCA_029228625.1 of Pseudolycoriella hygida. Taxonomy (NCBI): domain Eukaryota; kingdom Metazoa; phylum Arthropoda; class Insecta; order Diptera; family Sciaridae; genus Pseudolycoriella; species Pseudolycoriella hygida. The sequence goes on from CM055403.1 coordinate 109,411,071, forward strand.
CACACTAGTATTCAGAATTCTCTTTCGAAAGATAAAAAAATGAAAAAGAAATTTTTTTTATTATCACCTCCGAAAGTTTCGCATTACGTGCATGTTTTCTAGGAGGCCCAAAAATGTATGTCAAAATTAGGTTGTCGAAAACTTTGGGGCATAGCCAAAAATGCTCCACTGAGAAAAAGTTTCTATGGACCGGACGAGATCCGAAGCGATTTGATGGGCGCTCAATGACGAAAATTGACAAAAATCACGGAAATCGTGAAAAATCAAGGTTTTCGTAAATTTGATATTACTCGTTGACCGTCAACTTGAGTGTTTGATTATTTTTGATCAGAATGTACTCGAGAAGAAGATTCACTGTTCGATTGGAGCATTTGCGCTCCTTGCAGGCTCAGAATTACACTGAATGGTAGTACAGGCCGTCATTGTAGGGGTCAGTCGGAAAGTTTCCGAAAAGCTACTAGAGCAACTATAATTGGCAAAAAAAGTCTTGAGTAAGGTTACAAACTATGCGAAGCGTGAAGCTTAGGGCTTACGTAACCAGTAGATAATATCCGCACCTAATATAGGCGCCGTCCGTCCGTCAACACAATATCTAAAGGAAATCATCACCGATTCTCAAAATAACATAACTTTCTGAAGTTTAATCGTAATAATAACCGAAAAGATGATCTAAATCGGTCAGGTCGTTCCTGAGATATGGCGGAGGAAGTAGTCAAAATGCAGTTTTTCGAATGTCGGTGAAAATTCTCGTCTATATGTCGTCCAGTACACGTCGGAAACTACTGATTAGGGTTTCAAATTAAAGATATAAATCTCGGGAAACAAGGAAAAAAATATTTGTGGAAATCGGTTGGATGGTTCGGTGTTGAAAGTCCATAGAGTGAATCGAACTCGGGCTACTCGACCGTGTATTAAAGGCTATTGTTTTTCATAAATATTTAGCGGAGTATGACATATAGGTAATAACATTCTAAGGCAACTTTGCAGAGAGAGTAAGGAGAACATTTTAGCTGTAGGTCCTAAGTGTTGTTCATTAAGTTCTTTTGTTGTTCCGCGAACAATGTTAAATTAGGTAAAATCAGAATGTCATTAATAAGATATTATTTAAAAAATATTTTTCGGCAGAAGCGAACCTGCGACCATCGCACAAAAGCAGTGCGCCCTAAACGATTCAGCTACAGAGCCTTCGATAAGTCTGTTATCTTTCCGCTTACAGTGGGTACACACTCACTTTACGCTTGAGTACATAAAACACATACACTTGCTCGCAAGCTCGCGCGTTTGTGTCTTATGTATGTTGGTGTTATAACCATAGTGCATAATAGTATAATTGTATTCATTATACTCTTTGTTGAGCACTTCACATTCCGTGGAGTTGTGCCAGAATAACGTAAGAAAGAACCTCTGAGAAAGCTGTAATTGGCGAAAGGAAAAGAGAGGGAAACTAAACCCGCAGCTTCTCAAAAATTAGGTTAAAAAAGATTATTCGCCTTCTCACGCGTATGAATAGTCGTTTTGAAGAATTTTTTCTTACTTAGAACTTTATGAGCTAGATGAGACGTTGCCGAATAGATTTTTCTTTCAGTTCTTGCGCACGATTTTCATTTGGTTCTTTAATAATTGGCAAATGACTCTAAAAAAGCGATATACAAATAGCAAATTATTTGGGCCAACACCCAATATTATTTCAATCAAGCTAACGCACCTTTCTGATTCAGATTCATTTCACGTAAACCGTTGGTCGAGCTTTGTTATAATGTTCGTAATAACGCACAAATTGAAACAAATTTCTTAGACGCAGTTTTGAATTAATTGCTTTATTTTCTTTCAACTAATTTCTTTATTAAATGAACCGCTGAGCGTGAAATATTCACATCAAGTCACTAGAAAACCCTTAACTACACTGCCGGAATTTGAAAATCCACAAACAAATGAACAGAATACCGATACGGAACCATGTTTATTCAATAACAAAAAAACTATACTTTAAATGACAAATTTCGATGGTTACAATCGACTTCGTTTGCTCAATAATTTAAACAAAGCTTTTATGGATGTACTGAAGCCACATGAAGGAACTTATGCTCGATTTTCCCAACATTCAAACATAATCAGGGGTAAACCATTTGTAAAAATATTTTCCTGGTACACAAAGACACGCTTTACCCTAACACGCACGGGACTTTCTGGTTTATTTAAGTTTAGTGAATAAATCGTAAATTTATTTCGTTGTTAGGTGTGGGAATGAGAAACCCAAAGTTTAAAGCGTTGTTCATTTATTGTGGTACAAGAAAATATGTTTATTTTTTACCAACAATTCATTGGAACAGAAATTCAACAAGATACTCAATTGAAATTTATTAAGATTTATTGTACAAGCGATTGTTTACGCAATAAATCGTAGAAATGTAAGGAGTAGAGTCCAATGAACAACTAAATATTTACTAGAATTGATTTGTAGTCATAAATATCGAAGCTTCATCGGTTTAAGAAGAAACAACAAAATTAAATTATTTTTATTCGATTTTCTGGTAACATCAAAATTTTGAACCATTTTTCAGAGCTCTGAAAACGTCGTCCTGTAACTATCAGGCCCGGACTGACTGCCTAAAGAACCAAGTAAATTTAAAAACTTTGCAGATTTTGAAAATTACAAAAATGAAACTTTGGCTTTTTCTGGCTTCGAAAAATTATTCAATTTGCAACGAACTTTGCTGAAAATGTGTTACTGGGAGTTGCGGGAAATAGGTCATTTGTGATTGAAATGCGATTACATTTATTTCTGGAACCGATTTTCGTGTGCTGGATTTTGATTTTACATTTTGTATACGAAAGCTATAATAATTATAGTTTTTCGTCGTATAATCTCTGGTTATGCAAAAATGATATCCTCGAAATGCTGGTCCCCACATCATATACATATATAAAAATAATCCGTCCAGGTCAGAGGCTAGATCATTTTATTTACTAGTTGAATCACCACTCAAGCTACGTCATAGGGTGTCAAATAAATAAAATATAAAAATCGCAGGTCCAAGGAAACAAGGAAAAGGAAAATTGTTGGAAAATGGCTGAGTGGTTGTATGTTGAGAGTGTATAGAGTGGGCTAAAATAGTGTGTTATGTTCTATGAATATTTCGTTAATAATATGCTGTGGGGACCAGCATTTCGAGGCTCATTCGAGACTAACATTTTTGATAATTCAAAGATTACTTCAATAAACATCCGACTAAAAACTACAATTATTATAATTTTCGCATACAACATGTAAAATCAAAATCCAGTACACGAAAATCGGTTCCAGAAATAAATATAATCGCATTTCAATCACAAATGAGCTATTTTCCGCAACTCCCAGTGGCGCAGCGCCCATTTCTTTGTAAAAAGTTGGGTATTTTACTTTGGCGACGGACCTGGCGCCTCATATCGTACTGCCGAAAATATTATGGCGAGTGTTTTTACTCTCAACTGGCAAATATTTATTAAGCAACAAAGTATTCTATTCAAGTGAAACTTTGATCAGTTACAATCAGGTATAAATGCAATGTAATTGTATAGAATAAAATCAGAATAAACTCAACCTATGAGTGGGCAACATTTGTATTTGTATTTATTGATTAATAAACGGAACGGGCACCCGCCCAATAACATATTAATCATTTAAACTATTACAGTTAGAGGAAATTAAAAAACATTTTTCATAGAAAAAGTAGAAAAGGAAGAAAATAAATTAAAAATTAAATTAAATTAAGTTAAATTAGTGTTCGGTTGAGCAGTTGATGAATGGATTTTTATTTAGTTAATTGGTTGCACCTGTTCAAATTATTTAATAGTCGAAGTGTCTCTTTACTAACAATTTAAAGCGGCCATGGGATGAAGTGAGGATTGGAAAATTGCGGAAGTATAAAAAATCATGGTTCAGTTGCATGCAGAATAGTGGCGAATTTCTTTGAGTGTTGGTGTTATTCATTGTAGAGGTGATCGGTAGATAGCACATTGGTGGGTTGCGAACGAAGCGGCGTGGGTTGTTGAAGTGAATATTGGTATTAAGTAAAGAGCTAATGCGTCGATGGATTATGATGTACAATGCAACTTCGTCGAGCTGAAGTCGTCGAGTTTCTTGAGATGTCATATTCAATTGTTTTAGCCGAGTTATATAGTCCGGTTTCACCCAATTAAATTTATAATACAGCATGCGCGTTAACTTCTTCTGTACGCTTTCGATTTGGTTCACATACTTTACAGCCGACTTCGGACATAAGCATATAATCAAATAAAGTGGAATAACCATTTCCATAGTCTTTGTTCAATACAGACTTTTTGTTCTTTTAGATGTGGAAGGATTCGCTAGTATTTAACCTGTAGACGTTTCGAACTTCTTCAACCAACTTGAAACTCATATGTGAAATTTTGTGATTACTTGCGACTACATGTTCGGTGAAAGCTGTTTCTTCGATTTTCTTATTTCGGACGTTCCTTAAATGCTCGGCTATTCTCTTTTTAAGGGCTCTTTTTGTAAGCCTACGTATTGTTTCCCGCATTGACAAGTGGCGATATAAATACCTAATTTGTCCAATGGAGCGATTTTGTTCTTTGTGGTTATTTCTCTTTATTTGATTTCATCATTTGACCTCGAGCGAATAGCTCGTTTGCATGCGGCTAACAGTGAATTTTCAAATTCTTCACAGGTCGTCGACCTCCAAAAATTGCATTGTTTAGTCCATTTTAAATTGTAAATGTTTAATTAAAATTTTTTTCTTCAATTGTTAATAAACTCTGTTCGTGAAACCGGTCAGCTACTAATAATAAAAAACTAATACTGTGAAACAAAAAGGAGTGAATTTTATTTATTTTTATATCATCGAAATAGGCTCTTGTAGCTAGTGAAATATTTTGTTGCGCGGAATATGAAGCCAAGCATCTGATAACATTTTCGCGTGGTGACGTCGAAGTGGTACTTGTATAGCTCTTTACTGTCAAATGTTACACCGAGATCTTTCTATACTTCCACCTTGAAAACGGTTTTATCACATATGGTGTAGTTGAACTTTGTCGGATTTGGCTTAAGTGTGGGTTAAGGTGAAGCACTTAATGAGTTATTTTGACACCATTTCGAGAGTGCGTTGATATCTTCATATCGCTTTGCATTTCGTGACAATCTGATTCAGCGTTAAATTTTTGTGTAATTTTAAATCGTCGGCAAATAAGGAACAACTAGATGAGGTGAAGACAGTTGGCAATTCATTTATATAGATGAGGAATAGCAGAGGGCCTAGTACAGACCCATGTGGCATGCCTTAGGTGGGAGTGATTACATGTGACTTGGTGCTACCAATTACTACGCATTGATTACGATCGATGAGATACGTGCGGAACCATTTCAAACATGCACCGTTAACTCCATAGCCTAGCAGTTTTTTCAACAAGATCTCATGCGAAATCTTGTCGAATCTCTTGCTGAAGTCGGTGTAGGGCGTGTCAACTTCTCCTCCGTTTTCTATGAATTTTACCACACGTATACAAGTAACCTTACTAAGTCTTTTAAAAACTAATCGCTCGAAGATTTTCGAAGCAGCGCAAAGAATACTGATATGTCGATAGTTTTTAGCATTGCACTTATTTCCAGACTTGAACACCGGAGTTATAAAGCTTTCCTTTCAGGTAGTGGGAAAATTTTTATCTGCGGTGGACTTATTGAACAAAAGCGCTCACTAATGGAGGCGGATAGTTTACGATAAAAAATTGCAGGTATTTGATCTTGACTGGATACCTTGTGTTGATCTAGTTTTGCTAATATTACTTCAATCTCGGCACTTGTGTTGCTTCGGAATACGAATCATCATCATCATCATCATCAAACTTTATAGACCGTT
>CM055403.1:109417443-109453903 GCA_029228625.1 Pseudolycoriella hygida
GGTGCCACTACCGGATTGACAGATGCAAATAGATCCTGAAAGTAATCACGCCAGGTTTCCAGTACTTCTCCCTTATCCGTAATTAACTGGCCATCTTTACCCAAAATGCTACCGCAGCCCTCCTTTTCACCACCACGCCTAATATCCTTAATCGCCGACCAGAATTTTTTACCCTTTCCTTGACCTGCTTCTTCCAATTCTTCTCCGAACCTCTTCCACGCGAGGTCCTTTGCTTCTTTAACTAGAGCCTTAACCGCCTGACTACAAGCCCTGTAAGCTCCTTTCTTCTCATCCGTTTTATCCTGTAACCAAACCAAATAAAGCTTTCTCTTCTCCAACACAGCCTTTTTTATATCGGCGTTCCACCAACCCGTCCTTTTGTTCCTACCTCCGCTAGAGACACTACCCAGACATTCCTCAGCTGCACTCAAAACAAATTCCTTAAAATTTGCCCACTCAGCCTCGATGTCCCCGCAGTCCGAAGGAAGCCCCTCAAAACCGTCTGTGAACTTTGCCATGAAACGAGCCCTAACTTCCTCCTCCTTGAACTTTCCTACGCGAAATCTGCGAACTACCTTTTTCTTCCTTTTAGCCTGACAGAGTTTACCAACCGACAGATGTGCACCCAAAAGATAGTGGTCCGAGCCGAAGGTTGAAACCCCTGAAAACACGCGTGTCACATATTTCCTGCCTCTTGTCCTGTTCTATAATTACGTAATCAATTATTGACTTATGACCCCAACTTTCATTGACGTAAGTGTACCGGTGGATCCATTTGTGCTTAAAGAAATACGAAGTCTGGAGCAATTTTATTGAATTCGTTATGAATTCTGATGCGTAATAGTAATTGATAAGTACATATTCGAAAACTTCAACATTTTTTAGGTAGATTAGCCAAAACAGGTAGAAAATAAAGTAGACCTAGGTACAAGGGCGTACCTCTATAAAGTGACTCTCAAATTTCACGCTTTCAGCGATTTTAGATCAATTTTACTATTATTTGGATGTCAGTAATGATGTGATACTTGCTTTTCTCGATGTAATAACCCCAAAAATATGTCCATAAAAAATCCTCATTCAATTCATTACATATCTCGGGAGAAATAAATAGAATGAGCTTCCCATGAAATTCCAATAGGAGTGCGGCCCCACAAAATGATTCAAGTTTAACACCGAATTTGGGATATAACATGGCCTGTTTCCTTGTGGAATAAAAGCTTATGGTTCAGTTATGAAAATCCATAATTTTCCAGTTTCAAATTATTCAACGTCTGAGACACGAGAAATTTAAATCCGATAAAGGCCTGTTACTGAAAACTGACTTTGAGATCACATTTTGCGAGTCTCATGGCACCTTTGTCATCTGTCACTGGGTTCACTGGTTTTCAGTATAGATACTGAGGGTCTGTAGTTTGGAACATGTAGTAATACCATAAATACTAAGAAAATTTTTAGGGAAATTGTGTAGGGACTAAAGAGTCCCACAAAGGACACCGACTAAGATAAGATTGATTTTATCTGTTATGAATTTTAACTTTTCTGACAGCTGAGAGTCCAACGTACGAGCAACGAACTATAGGTCATTAAAATATATGCTTCAGACAAGTCTGGGAACCTTTAATCAGTCAGATGACGATGTTTTCGATTTGGTCCACTACTAACACCTATCAAAGTTTGAAGCCGGCGAATATCAATTATTACGCATGTAGATGGATCATACTTTTCATCCATACATAAAAATATTTGTAAAAAAAATCTGGGCAGCGCAAAAAATCTAAAACAAACAGTACAATAGAAAAAGAAATCTTCCATTTTCAAAAATGGCCGACAGACATTTTTGTAAATATTCCCCAACTGACCCCGAAATAATTTTCTCTGATGTTATGTTGACAAAACAATTTAAAAAATGTTGAAGTTTTCGAATATGTACAAATGAAATGCTTTTACGCATCAGAAATAGCCGATTCCCGAAACTTTTAGGGTGCCCCTCGTAGTCGGCGAATAGATTACATACAGATTGTCTATCATTCGCGAATTTATCATTATATTGGATACAATTCTGCAACGGATTGGATTTTTTATTGATTTCATGTACGAAAAGAAACTATTTGTATTTATATTGAGTTTACTTTCAATATCTGCGATGTAAATTCGATGACACTATTTCCGGAGGTCTTTAACTGCTTTCCGAGTGTCGCTAAAGTTTGAATAGTTTTGATCGGTAGCATTGCCTTTTCGTTTCTTACACTTCAGTACGTTATGCAACACTGCTTTTCTCTTGATAAGACGTATGAGGTGAAATGAAAACCAGCATGGAAAACTACTCTAAATTTCTCGTTTTGGGCACAGGCTTTGACAGCGTAGTAAGCGTTGCATAGAATTCGAAGCGATAATCATCAATCGACAGGATGTTCAAAAAGACCTACCTAGGCAATCGAGTTCAAGAGATTAGCGAGCTGCTCATAGTTCGTCCGAAAAAGTTTTATCTCGGCAGTCGATTTTCCTCTCTTTTTTTCTTAAAGCAAATCCTTAAAGGATTTTTTTTATTTTTAATGATTTTCTATCGTTTTCTTTGATTTCCAAGGATTTTCTTTGTCAATTTCTGAGGATTTTCTAGCATTTTAACACGATTTATAAGGATATTTAAGGATTTTCTTTGATTTTCAAGGACTTCCTTTGATTTACAAGGATTTTCATGTAATTCAAAGGATTTTTTTGTGTATCTTCAATGAATTTGAGGATTTTCTTAACAATTAATTTTCTTTTCATTGCAGAAGGATTTTCTACGTTTATCTCCCCTTCGAGGAAACCGTCTCAAGCAAAACTTTACTTCATCTCAATTTGGGAAAATGGGAATCATAAGGCCATCCCTAGGTTTATGATAAGAATTATGAACCTATTTTTTACGTAAATGTCAGAATTTGACATTTGTCATTGAAATTGAAAGCTCTTTCTTTTGTATAAGCCAAATCCAAAAGGGAAAATGAAACGACCACCGACCGGCTTGATTTCTTCATACAAAGTTGCGGCGGCGTTTTATATGAAGAAATCGAGCCGGTGGTCATGTCATTTCCCCTCATGGAATTGATTTATTATGGTGCAAACGCTGTTGTGAGAAAATTCATGGCCGAATTGTCTAACTTATGATGCAATGTCTTACCCTTGTGTCATGCACCTAAGGCTCGTCGCTAAATTACGTTACGATAGGAGACTGTCGGTTCCTGAAAAAACGATGCGCTGAGGTACGGTTTTTCATACGGGATGGGGAAAAGCGGTGTTTCAAAAAACGCGTAACGCATCAACTAAAAATAGTCCATTACTTTCATATGAATCTGTCCAACTCGTCCTACTGTACAAAGCTTTTCCGAAGTCCCTTGTTTGAGCCCTTCATGAAGGATGTCGCCGAGAGAGGGAGGGTAGAGTTGCACCCGTTCGTCATAAGGTTCATTCGTCGTGTTCGGGTTGAGCGGAGCTTTAGAGTATGGTCAGGAGAATTTTTTGGGATCTTCAGAAAATGTATGTAGGCTATCAGAGCGACGCCATCTTGAATTTTCCCAGGCGAAAAATTATGCTTTTTTTGATTTTTGAATTTTAGCTTCGGAATGATAACACTTAGATATTTGGTTTCTTCGATGAAGTTATAGCGATTGGTGAGGAGAATTTTTTGGGATCTTGAGAAAATGGATGCCAGCTGTCAAAGCGGCGCCATCTTGGATTTTCGTTTATGCTTTTTCGGTTTTCGAATTTTAGCTCCTGAATGACACTACTTAGAGAGATGGTTTCTTCTAGAAAATTATAGAGTTTCATCAGGAGAATTTTTTGGGAAAGCCAAGAAAATGGCTGTCATAGCGGCGCCATCTTAGATTTTGGTTTATACTTTTTCAGTTTTTGAATTTTAGGCAGCTGTCATAGTGGCGCCATCTTGGATTTTCGTTTATGCTTTTTCGGTTTTCGAATTTTAGCTTCGGAATGACACTACTTAGAGAGATGGTTTCTTCTAGAAAGTTATAGAGTTCGGTCAGGAGAATTTTTTAGCATTTTAAGAAAATGGCTGCCAACTGTCAAAGTTACACCATCTTGGATTTTTTGCTAAATTCTGAATAAGAATACCTAGACAGTTGGTTTCTTCAAGAAAGTTATATGAATCACTGAGAAGAATTGGTGACACGAAGTGTTCCGAAGGTAGCTGAAGGTGACACGAAGTGTTGCGAAGGTAGCCGAAGGTGACATGAAGTGCTTCGAAGGTAGCCTAAAGTGACACGAAGTGTTCCGAAGGTAGCCGAAGGTGACACGAAGTGGTCCGAAGTTAGCCTAAGGTGACACGAGGTGTTCCGAAGGCAGCCGAAGGTGACATGAAGTGTTCCGAAGGCAGCTGAAGGTGACACGAAGTGTTCCGAAGGCAGTCGAAGTCGACACGAAGTGTTCCCAGTTTGCCGAAGGTGACACGAAGTGTTCCCAAGGCAGGCGAAGGTGACACAAAGTATTCCGAAGGTAGCCGAAGGTGATGCGAAGTGTTCTACTGGTAGCGTAAGTTGTTGGAGAACATTTTTTTTGGAGAAAATTTTTTTGGAGAAAAATTTTTTTGGAGAAAAATATTTTTTTGGATACAAATTTTTTCGGAGAAAAATTTTTTTTTGAGAAATAGAATTTTTTCCAACAACTGAAAACTTCCAAAACGACTGATATCACAACAAAAACCTCTTTAAAGGTAGAGTGTGACGCAGTCCGTAAGTCTAATACGTAGAAGTTTATTTGAATGGAAACTTGAGTTCAAAGTTGTAATTTCCTGAAAAAATTACAGCCCTTTTTTTCAAACAAAATTACTTTGTGTTAAAAAATTGCGTCACAAATGCCGGATCCATCAGCGGAATAATTTTTCAATACTTTACTCTAAACAATCTACGCAATAGGAAATAAAAGTCAAATTTTTGCAGAGCAAAAACTGAAAGTACAGAAAAATTATTTCGTCGTTGGGTGCGGCATTTGTGACGCAATTTTTTTAACACAACGTAATTTTGTTTGAAAAAAAAGAGCTGTAATTTTTTCAGGAAATTAAAAGTTTGAACTCAGGTTTCCATTCAAATAATTTTCTACGTATTATCAGCGATAGTGTCACCTCAAGCGATATCATTAATTTTGGAAGCAGACTTACGGACTGCGTCACACTCTACCTTTAAAGAAGTTTTTGTTTTATTGCAAATTAAAAACAAAACTTTTTGAAAAAGTAAGGGGGGTATGAGCACAGGGGAGAGGATACGAAAAATGCCGATATTTGTGTGAACGATTGATTTCGTAAAATCATAGACCTTTTTCCCTCTGATTCGTATAACTAGACAGGAAAAGGAACGTAAACGAATTTTGTGTAAATTCAGCTACAGTCGAAGAATCAGCTAAAAACCGGTTGGTAATTTTCAATCATAGCGCCGCAGTCGGCTGCCATCTCTGCTCTACAGCGTATTAATTTCAACGCCTGCTTCCATGCACCGAAAAAAAATACATCTGGCATGCATACAGTAACGAAGGTTTCGTAATCATACTTTCAGTATGTATGCGGGTAACGCGTGGTATGTATACGGATCATATCTTAGCATTGTTTCCTAACTTGCGGCATAATTTAAACACTCCACAAGTTAGCAATACATACGATATGCAATGTATTCATGCCACGCGCTACCCGATACATACTGGGAGAATTATTACAAAAAACGTACCTAGGTCGTTTCTGTGTATATGCCTTTTGTTGATATTTTTTTCAGAGTTGCAAAAATGATCCCCTCACATAACAACCTCCTATAATATATCAAGAATTTGTATTGTGCCACCGCATAAAAAATTTGCAGTTGCTGTAGTCTATGAGATACAACTAGAGCGTAATGTGACTAATTGTAGAATGTCGCAACAATCAAGCAACTAAACAGCTAAATCAGTAACGCAGGATACATATTTTCAACAAATTTAGGAATGGCACATTTTCTAATGAAAATTCCTTTGTTTTTCAAGTTCTATCTCCGGATTTTTCGACGATTTCAATTAGAATTAAAAGAAGAATCCGAAAAGCCAGTGATTTCATTTCGGCATAAAATTACAGCAAAAATTAGAGGCTTCATTTAGCATGATTGATTAACTTGCTAATTTTTAGTGATTGCCGAAATACATTGACGACGCTAATTATTTGTCTTTATAAATAAATAGTAAGTTAAAAAGGAGAATTGTTTAAATAAATAACCTTCCATTAGGTAAATACACACTTTCGTCGAGAAACGTTCAATAGATGAGAATGGTAAGAAATGGAAGCGCATGACTATTTACAAAAATAAGTTACTATGTAAATTCGAATAAGTTTATTATTTCCGTTGCCACATTTAAGTTATCTTAACGTATACTGAACAAAAAGTGGTAACTTAGAAAAAGAAAAGACATTTTTGAGACCAAAATAAAAGTTTGTATCAAAATAATTCAGCTATGACATACCATGATTTATGTGCGCTGGTTATACATATGTAACATACGTCTGAAAAAGTTCCAATCTTCTAATTAAAACTATACATATAATACGAGTGGATTACAAAATCATAAGTTGTACTATGCTCCACATGGATACTTTATCAGTCACATATGTTTCATGTTGTCTGGCATCGGCATCGCTTATGTATTGGTATCAAAATACAATCATCTGAAAAAACAGCTGAGATTCGTTGGTGTCGTGAAAAATCAATAAACTTTACATGACAGACATGAAAGATATTATATAGAATTTTTTGGCCCAATGTGATATTTTGGAACTTTTTTTTGTCGAATTCATTTTCTAGCTAGAAATTGATTCATGAAAATCCCATTAGATTCGGATGAGCAATTCTTTAGTGTCAACGAATGGCTTTAAATTGTTTTTTTGGAATAGCTGAACGATTTTCTGGGTGTGAGCTATTACTGATTTATTTTAAGACTGCAAGCCTGAACTAATCTTCCGTGTAAATAGGTTTTGACAAATGGCAGAAAGCATTCGGAGTATCAGCAACTTAAAAACCAAAATATAATCTAAATAGAAACAAAATGTTCGCTTTCTAATGTGTGTGGTCACGTTGTTGTTATTTGGTTTTTAACAATTTTCAAACAAAACGTGTTGTTTGGCAATCAAATTAATAAATTCAAACGACGATTAAACATGAATAATTTACTCTTTTTGCACACATTTTTTTACATTCGAAATACATTTTTAGAAGGTAATCAATTCGACGTAACAGAATTTAGGGTATGAAACAGACCTAAACTATTAATGAATGACGCGTTTGTTTCAGGTTTTAGACTTGTGTATACGAAATAAACGTTGTGACCTAATTTAATTTTTGTGTTTCGATTGAAGTCTTTATATTTGGACCCGTACGAAATACAATATACATTTCCTACAAGACATTTTATTGCAACATGGATGGGGTAGATCGAGGTTTGAGTGAGGGGAATGCATTTAATATCGTCTAGAGATGAAGAATCAGCGAAAAAAATGTCCTTTTGTCCGTTTGTATGTCCCGTCGTTTTTGTCTAAATGGCTGCACCGATCACCCTAAACTTTTTTTCCCTGAAAGGTACATAATGTCCCATGATTCAAGTTCAAAGATGAGCGAAATCGGTCTAGTGGCTCTTAGATTTGGTCGAAAAAGTTACCAAAAACATGGTTTTTCGAGAGTCGGTATATAGAGCAAGTATAGCACGGAAATTACTCATTTTGGTGTCAAATGAAAGCATTTGATCTCACAAAGCTGGAAAAAAAAATTTGTGGAAATTAGGTCTAGGCACTGGGACCAATGGAATGGAAGAAATTTAGTTTCTTGGCCATAACGCAAGCAGATGGTTTTTCGTCTATATTTGTTCAACTATGCAATATGGAGATTTACTGTCAAAGACAAAGTTGTAGAGAATAAATTCTTAGATTTTCAGGATTTTAAGGAAAAATTATTTCCGGAATATATCCACTTCTACAATTGCCGTATTTCAGGAGAGTTTTCGCCATTACCTTGTGTAATTTCTGTGGGTCGTTCGAATTCTGATAGTTTTACAAATTTTGCAACAATTAGCAATTCTGATAAGCTTGCACCTATTTGCAAAATCTGTTCGATTTCCCACGTCTATTCTGTTTGCCACATTCATTCTGATACGTACGGTCTTTGGTTATGTTTGAGATTACAAATAATGTCATAGTTTAGTAGAAGTATGTGTGCCTTTTTAGTATCTGTTACCTAACACTTCGTTTACAGTACAATAAATACCTCAACAATTACTTCATTGGCAGTTATTGAAGCAATTTAAATTTTTACACAATCATTGTTTTATCAACGCTGATAAAATTCAAATTTAATTTATAGATCTTGTAAAATGACGACGATAAATAAAAGAGCTAGACATTCATCGTGTATTCTAGAGTCAGTTTTGGAATTGTGAGAAGCTTTCTGACCTCATGGCTGTGTTGAACTGGCGAATTCTTGTAGGTAACACATCAATAGGATTTTCTTGTCACTATGACTAACTTTACAACCCTTCAGTCAAGCACCAATAGTTTCATAATAAAACATAAGCAAAGACCCGTACGTATCAAAATAGATGTGACAAACAGAATAGATATGGAAAACAATAGATGTGGCAAACAGAATGGATGTTGCAAAAAGACTTGAACGTATCTAAATATAGAAATTAGCAAACAATACAATGTTCAATGTTCTTTCATAACTATAAGAATTTCAAAGATCCATAGAAGCTACCCAATGTAATGACAAAGGTCCTACCTTATACGTCTGGGACCATTGATTTTGATGGTCGAAATGTTCTTCCCTGCACCATATTGCAAAGAGGACCAACGTAGTTGCTTCAGGAAATTGTGTAAGATTGTATCATTTTCCCTGAAATCCCGAAACATGTCACTCTAAAATTTTATTCTCTACCACTTTTCGATAAAGCCCTGTTCAATAAAATTTCATTCTCTGTGATCCTGCATATTGCATAGTTAAGCAAATATAGACGAAAAACCTTCAGCTTTCTTATGTGGCCAAGAAACTGAATTTCGTTCATTCCATTGGTCCCAGTTCCCAGACCGGTTTCCACAAAAAAAAAAAATTCCGTTTTATTTTATACCTAAGCGAACCGGAATCTTTGACTCCCAACGCTTTGTACATGTCACCAAAGTTTCACGAAAGTTACCACCGGAAGCATTCTTTATGAAGCTGTTTATCCCCGTACCTTCTCAGGTTCATAAAAATTGGTTCTGATGGGAAAAATGTTTAGAAATTGATTTTTATTCAAACCGAATCAACTTAAATCACAACAAAAAACCTCTTAAAAGCTTAAGTGTGACGCAGTCCAAAATTAATGATATCGCTTGAGGTGACGATATCCCTGATAAAATGCAAACATTTGTTTGAATGGAATCTTGTGTTCAAAGTTTTATTTTCTGAAAAAATTACAGCGCTTTTTTTTAAGCAAAATTACGTTGTGTTAAAAAAATTGCGTCACAAATGCTGGACCCACGAGCGGAATACTTTTTCAACACTTTCAGTACTGTCTAGGTATTGTCACTCCGGAGCTAAAATTCGAAAACTAAAAGCATTACCTGAAAAACCGTCGAAATTGACCAGTTTTTTACATGCCACGACTTTTCCCGGAAAAGCGGCCTATGAAATTTTTCATTTTGGGCCGAGACTGATGTTCCCTGAAAATTTCAGGAAGATAGACTGAATCGTTCTCGAGATCGAAAATTATTAATAGATAGATATACATAGATACCTAGAAACCGACAGATCAGAAAAAAGTTTATAAAATAATGCGAACAATAGAAAAACCGACGGCCCATAGAAAAATGTCATTGGAAAGCTCCTGCGTAGTAGAAAGTTCGCGTATATATGGTTAATTGTCTCAAAGGTTTTTGTATGGCGTTTTTCGAGTTTTTGGACTTCTTTTTTGGGGTGTAAGGACTGCAGACCAAACTTTATGTTTTCGTGGCCCTACCGAGAATCAAAGAATGTAGGAGGAATAAAAAAAGGAAAAGGAAAAAGAACATCATACTGACCCAATTGTGATACCTTTGCTGCATTCCGATATCATTTACTCAGACTCAAACTCCACTTTCCATGCGAGGAGCTATTCTCATCGAATTCAGACAAAGTAAATTTCAGATGTTGCATCCCTTGTGAGAGCAGAACAAACATCTCTTACGAGATGTGATGTTGCATCTGTCTGGGATGTTACATCTCAGATGATATGAGATGTTGCATATATTTTAAGTCCGCTAGACACACCAGACGATGTGAGATGGCATATTGGACTATATAGAGCTTGACCATCAGATGTTCTTCTAAACTTCGTTTCACTGAACGGTTGTTTTTGCTAACATACCCTAATTTGACACCAAGATGAACGATTTTCGTGCTCTACTTGCTGAGATATTTGCGAAAAAGGTTTACCGACGCTCGAAAATTCGTGTTCGACCTCCACTACTTAGACCATATCTTCGGAACTATTTGACCGACTTTGCTCATATTCGAATTTGAATCATGGAAAGTAAACTATTTTGATACACCTCAATGGCTGTCTAGGGAGATAAGTCATACTACTGTATTGTATCAAAATTTGTTTTGCTGATTTCTTGCTTCGGTGTATAAAAACTCTTACGTTTCTGCAGGATAACTTATTTATCCTCTCGGAGGATTATATCCCTACAAGGTTCCTCCTCGAAGATAAATAAATTTTCCCGCAGATGCGTAATAATTATTATCAGTTATCGGAGACTGAAGTGAAATTGGAGCGGTAACTCAAATGGTTAGAGCAGCATTCCGGTAAGGGAGATTTGCAGTGGTAAGTATCCCGTAGTAAGTGGCATGAACTTTTCTTTCAGATAAAATTTCAAAGATTATCAAAAAGATAAAAACTAATTAATTCAAAGATCTTATTTCTGTGATCATTGGACTCTTACGAAGTACAAAGGCCCTAAAAAAATTTTATTGTAACATGGGGTAGGTCGAGACGGGAGTTGGCTGTCAAATGAAAGCATTTACTGTGAGCAGTGGGATGAATGAAATTGAGTTTTTCGGCCATATACGAAAGCAAATGGCCTTCGTTTATATGTATTTAGTGTGGAAATTTAAAGTCAAAGGCAAAGTTGTAGAGAATAAAATTTAAGAGAATACGTGTTTCAAGGTTGTGGGGTAAATCACCCCAATCATGGGATATGACCACTTCTAGAATTTGGAAGGATGACTCATATCTCAAAAACTAAAGCAATTATAAATTTACTTCCAAAGGCAAAGTCGTAGTGAAAAGAATTTGAGAGAACAGGTTTTTCAGAATCTTAGAGAAAATGACTTAATACTGGGATATAACCACTTCCAGAATTGGGCGAGAAGATCCATATCTCTAGAACAGGATTCTAGTAAGAAAAGCCCAATCCTTGGGATTTAGCCACTTCGAAAATCGGGTGTGATAACTCATATCTCTAGTATTATGGCAGTTAAAAGTTGATTCCTACGTTAGTTCTGTTTGTGATATGGTGCAGGGGTGTATTGATTAGCTGAAATGAAGATTTTTTGAGATACTGAAAATTACTTTTTGTCATTGTAATGACGCTCAGATTGGTTGAGTTCTTGAGCACCGCCGAGTTCCTGAACATTTTAGAAGCATCAAAATTTCGGCATCTAGTGCGAATCATCAGTCAAGTCATGCAACTTGATGTGATCAAGGGGATTCACTACTGACATTATTGATGTTTGAATTTCAAAAGAAGCGCGTCCAAGCACGCAAAATTTTGTTAAACCGTGCCTCCCTAGATAATATGCCTCCCTAGTTTCGTTAGCTACCTAGTTTTCGCGACATTTCTTAACAGAAAAAGCTTCCTTGTTTTTTTAGCCACCTAGTTTTTGTGAAATTTCGTAAAACGAAGAATTTCTTACTTTTATTGTCCACTTATAGTTTTTCGTGGCAAAAATTGAATGAATTTTGTTTTGTTTTGGTGAATCAAGATGAACTTGTAAAAAAAAAGTACATTTGAGGTGCGAATAGCTGAAAAAATACATCCCTCCGCGGGGTAAATAGTGAAAAATGGTACCAGAGGAGCTAATAACTATTGATTTTATTTAAAGCCGATCGTTGAAAACTTAGAAAGCTATTTTCTTTAGTTATTATCTAATTCTTTGTTAAAGCAACCAAGACTCTACAACATAATCTACACCCAAAGCCGACGCTCCAACTGTTTCCAATTTTTTATAATTAGGATTTTTGAAGTCAATGTCGAAAAAGTAGTCAAAAACATGGTTTTTTGAAGGTTGGTGAAACGTTTTGACTTATCTCTGCGAAATTATAACGTGTGTGGACTCAACTAACGCTATGCGACCCTTGGTGGTTTTTCGTGAATATTCCTTTAATGATGAGGTTTTTCTCTGCAGTTATGTAGAGAAAAAAGATGCTTACTTTGCTGTTTATTCATGTACGGGTCTGATGCCTCACGAGGTCGGCTCCACTTCGAGAATTTTTTTTGTGGAGTAAGTTGAGTTTTTTTTTGTCCATGGAAGTATGGGTCAGAGGCCTCTCCAAAATGCTCTAGGTCGGTTTTAAGATCGGACGTAGTGAAAAAAGTTTAAATTTGATTAAACAAATTTTTTTTAACTTTTTTTAAAATACACTTACGGAAATATATTTTTGCATCAAATAGAATTTTGTAATTCTGCGCAGCTTTTTAACACTGCAAAAACTTGCACAGAAATACAAAATTCTATTTGATGCAAAAATATATTTCCGTAAGTGTATTGGGGATTTCGTAGATATTTGGAGAGGTTTTTACACCGTTGCTTCGGACGAGTTTTTCAATATTGCCATTTCCAATCCAATTTAATGTGGATGTAATTGCAAGTTAAGGCAATTTACTTGGATACGTTCGAGTCTCTCTGCAACATCAATTTTTTTGAACGCCACATCTACTCTGATGCGTACGGGTCCCTTGCAAATGTTTTTTTTTTAACTTTATGCTGTGCTGTACATACAAAAATAACAAGCCAATTGTGTCTCAACACTAACATCATTTGCAGACAAAAGTGGTATTTCGTCAGACATTCACAGCAGGTTGGCTTTTACACATTAAGTCATTAGGAAAGGTTAATCAATTCGGTGATAAAAAAATAATTGCAGAGTGTTACTTCATCGTTAATTCAATAATCTCTTCTTAACATCTTCGAACTGCAATTACTTCTACAAACTTCTACATTTGCTCAAATTATTTTTTAAGAGAGTGTGGAAAGACGAATTTGTAGTGATGACAACATCGAATCTTATTTCGTTGATTTTCCAAACACTTAGCACGTAGCAGTGTGCTTAAATGTTTTGTAATTGCGCCGAAAAACACCGAAATATTATTGCATCTCATGACTGATAAAAATGTAGAGACATAAACGAATTTAAAATTGAATGCACACCTATTTTAATCCAATAAAAGCGCCGTTGATAGAGATAATGAATTGCGACAATCATAATCTCTTCAAAAGACTTGGCATTGATGGAGTAATACGAAAAGCTCGATTATAGTGCAGTAAATTAAGACCAACTAGAAGAGAACTGCTAAAGAAATCTTTGGTACCCACAATAAAGAAAGATATTTTTTCACTGTGGCGAATTTTTATGCAATTTTTCAGCTCGGAGCTTTCCCATCGTAACTTACATTACGTTGAGTTCGAAAGTTTAATTTTTCAACAAATTCTTTTCAAAAACTCATGCGCTTTGTATAGCTGGGAACAAAATGAAATCATTATTATCATTAGTTGGACAGATTTTGCTGAAAGCTAGCCAACAGCCACTAATAATTCCAATGCTCTTTTTTTGTGGTTCCATCAGAAAACATACACAATACACTACACTACACACTACACAGGATTTTTTAGATTTATTTCGCTGGATGGCCGTGTCATTGTAGATTTTGCTCTAGGGATGCTGGGCATTAGGTATGAATTGAAAATGGTAGGCTTAGCTTACTGATAGATGGCGTTGCATGGTAAGACGAAAAAAAATCGATTTATTTATCTAAATATTTTTCTGTTTGTACACCAACTGAGCCAGAATCGTAATCTGCCGTTTGTGTTCAGTCAAATAATAATTATCCACTCCGTCCAGCAATACAAAAATCGAATAGTTACAACTGAAAATGTTTTACACTTTTCGTTTAAAATGTCGCTTTGACAGTTGGAATAGACAGATTCATCCTATGTAAGGACTCCTATGCCTTGGTAATTAATTATAAGATTATGCACCTCTTGCCAAAATTGTTATTGCGACGTCAAAATAAAAATTTTGGCAAGAGGTGCATATATTATTTTAATGCATAGCGAGCGGTATTGTTGTGTTACATTGACGGTACATCGCCAATGTATACATAAAATAAATGCCACGAAATTGCACGAAACTGTGTAAACTGCACGAAACTATGTAAATCTAGTTACTGTGTAAGGTATGAAACGCTCTCATCGTACTAAACGAAAAACATGACCGCTTTGTTATTGTCAAAGCGAACGTGTGGAAAATGTGTGAAATTTTTTGGTGTGTTTTCAACATACCGCTCGCTTATGCATTAAAATTTTGAACTGAATTGGCTATGATATGCAGTTGTAACACATCTGCGATTACGACACCTCGCCTTTGGCTCGGATATCGCAAACTTTCGCAGATGTGTTACAACTGAATTACATAGCCAATGCAGTTAATAACTATTATCTACCCAGAACAGAATTACCGAGATAAGTGAAAATGCACTAGAGGAATAAGTGGGAAATTATCGTTCTAGGTAGATAAAAATAATTACATCTACTATGTTACTTGACTAGTGTGAAAATTTAAAGAATGCAGTTGGAGTATGATTCTTGTTGGCCCCATATGAAGTCAACGAAAGTAAATAATAATTGTGTTAAGTACTTTAACTTTTTTATTTAACGCACTTCTGTAATAGATGTAATACTTCGTACTGCTTTTTCATATTCAATTATTCATTTCAGATTAATTTCTTTGTGGAGTTGTTTACGAAGATGATTTTTCGAAAAAATTGAATCTACAGCCATGCACAAGAAAAATTAGCCGTTGACATTTATGACAATAGATAAATAATTGTTACAAATATCAGTGGGTCATTATTGTGCATCTCTGTAGGTAGGCGAGGATGACTTTTGTTCTTCTCTCTAATCAACGCTTTTCGTAAATGTTGATCTAGATTCTATTATCTATACCAGAAAAACAATTCCACAAAGAAATCAATCTGAAATGCATATGCCTACTATTTCAGTGATCTCGGCAACTCACCCAATATACTATATTGAATATAGCGTTCGTTTTCCACCAGCAATCATGTAAGGACTATTCACGATAGACCCTTTATTTGCAGGCGATAACTTTGGCGGCTATTCAGCCATTTCAAAAGCATTCTTGGCGAATTTTAATTGCTCTAAAATTTTTTTGCGATGTTTGTTTTATTAATTGCTAAGAGAATCGGCATTTTTTGGGAATCAATTTCCTTCAAAAGGGCCTTCGTGTGTATCCGGTGTATCCGCATTTTCGAAAAGTTTCGTGGCCGAAAAATTACAACTAAAAAAGTTTTCTACAGGTCAAGTGTCATGACTTCGTACCTGACGAATGATTTTAGACAATTTCGCTAGTTGTAGACCGAACGAAGCAAGGTCTTTAAGCGAAAATACCCAAAACCATCCAAAACATATAACTTTACATGCAAAAATAAAAAAACAACTTCAGAAAATAGCCTAATTTCCCCGTCGAATGTAAATTACATTTATTTCACGACGCCAATGACGTGTTCTTTAAAATTTGAACTTTAACAAAAATTCGAACTTTCTAGTTCGCGTCTAGTGGTGAACCTTTCAGAAAGCTTGATATTAAGTGATGAGTAATATGGTGTGTGGGATGGATTTTAAAAATCAACCACTCAACAGCGGAAAACATTTTCGTTCGAATTAACTGCACTATATTTTAGCGGCTACTTCTGAATACATTTTTGTACAAATTTGTTGTTGTTATACAACTGATTGAATCAAATTTAATTACTTCATTGTTAATGTTGTTACTCTACAACGCAATAATGGTCTTGGATTTTAGACTAAAAAATATATTTGGACTTTGCCTTGGTATAACAACTCTATAAATCAGATATATCTGTAAAACTCAAGGTTTTTTGCATTACTGCCAATAGTCGTGTATAGAAAAATCAAAAAAATATTTAAAGTCACAATTTATTTTTCTGCCATCATTTATACAAATTCTCATTATGGAAACTTTCTGTATTCAATTTGGTGCTACGAAAATAAAAAAACATTTATCTCGCTTACATAGTGGTCTCTATGGATTTATAAAAGGAATTTGTTTCATTGGAGACAAAAATTCTATATTCGCTAAACCGGTTAAACAAGCACAGCCCATAATTTCAAAGACATACATAAAACTTGCAGAATTTTCTAAATTTCCTACGGTAAAATTCGCATTATTTGTTAAAATCACGTACCTCTAATTTGCTTAATGTGTGTATCGTATTGCGAATTGGTCCGATTGAAATTCATTTTAGCAGCAGTCGCCTGAAAACTGTGTGCACTGTAGTCGTTGTACCAGTCCAGACTGGCATCTTCCCCTTCACTAGCTTGCCTCTCCGAATGTGTATGCCGTCGTTTATGCAAGTTACCACCGGCAACAGAACTAACAGGCGTACAACTCACTCCACTAAAAGCTACACGGCCTCTACTCCAAGACTGACTATCTGGAGTTCTTTCACGTGACGGCGTACGCCTTGAAATACCTTCGTCCACAACGTCATGACCGTGCAAGGAAACTATTGAAGATGATTTCGATGTATTGGCATTGCTAAAGTGTTGGGTGTGGTATGCTGAGTCATCTTGTAAAATTTGCTCCTCTGATGGGGTTCGACTTATACGTTCCGATGAGAAAAATGTTTTCACACCACTTGGAGATGTAACACTTATTTCACGTCGCGTTTTTTTCACCGTCACTTTTTCGAATCTAAAAATCCGAGAATCACCTCGAACTTCTCCCGATTCATTGAAACGTTCAACACTTTCTTCAATTGAATCCGGTTGACTCGAGTCACTAGATCCGAAACGATTAACATTGAAATGAGGTGAATTTTGGTGTATGGGCGATGGCTGTGGTGTAGATTTTAATTTCACTTCGATCCTTGGGCTACTATCATGAATGCGACGATCTCTTTCTTCTCGCAGACGTTTCTCAAAGGCCTGTACATCAATACCGAAACCATCTG
This sequence comes from Pseudolycoriella hygida, assembly GCA_029228625.1. NCBI lineage: Eukaryota > Metazoa > Arthropoda > Insecta > Diptera > Sciaridae > Pseudolycoriella > Pseudolycoriella hygida. Next base: position 109,434,731 of record CM055403.1, read on the forward strand.
GATCATCTTCAAGGTTTCGTGTGCCAGACGACCATACTTTTTCATGTAACTTTACTTTATCACGTAGACGTCGCGTAGTTATCGACTGACTGTTATTCGGACTCGTATCCTTATTCGATGGCGACAAAGGTGGATCCTCATTAGGATCCATCATTTATTTTTTTAACATTCAGCAAAAATGCACAAACTTTTCGTCGAAAAGTTTAATTTTTTTGCTAAATTCCTTTTTCTTATAAAAAAAGCACAAAATTAATTGTCTATAGCACTGTGTGTTATCGTATCCAAGAGAAAAACTTTTTGCTTCGAATGTTTTAAAAGCCGGTTCGATACTAAAGTTGTGACTGAATTTGGTGTAAGTTTAGGCTCTCGCGTAAAGTGGTCTGTCTCTTTTGAACATAAAGCCTTTGTGAAACAAATCGAACAAGTTGTCTCAAGTTTAATAGTCACATATAGAGAGCTGAAATTCAGCGCATCAGAATAGCAAAGTTGATGTATTAATATGGTGTTAAACGTTGCGAGTGTATTGCGCGAAGAGATGACCTTTCTCTTTTCTACGCATTTCTGTTGAACCAAAACATTGAACGGCTGTATGGAGAGAGCGTGTGGATATTATTCAATGAGTTGAGTGACGTCATGGATTTTGATTACAAAACATAATTCCGTGGAATAGAATCATATGTCGACTTTAATGTTGTAAGAGTTTTTTTAACGTTTCTCTTTTTGTGAGAACATTTTTTGCGTGTTTTATTGCGACGTTTGTTTACATCTTCTCTTTACGAATTAATTTACGTCTTGCGCTTATTTTCTTGAGATATAGAGTGATAATCTTTTTACCTCTTTGTATAAGCGACAACCACTGCGAGCCATGAGTTGAGCATGTGTGTTGTGTGAGATAATAATTTCACTTTTTATATTTAATTCTCTTGGCGATGTTTTTATTCAACGACATGATAGAGCTGCGTTGAACGGAATACATGTTATGTCACGTATAAAAATAGATTTACCTTATTGACCTAGTGAATGTAATAGCATAGTATTATAAATGGTAGCGGTAAGTGTAAAGAAGGTAAAATTGTTTACGAGATGTGAATGTTGGCATTGAAATTTCTTTACACATTTCCTCAAAAGTCTGGAGTAATTTTTAATTGTAAATATAAAATAAATGAAATTCGTTTAATACATTACACAGAGCAACAGAGTGCTCTTTACGTTTACGAAGCAATGAATGACAATTTCTTCCCCTATCGTGAAATCTTTTATTCCAGTTTTTAGACCTGTAAGAAGTACAAAGGGGCTACTCGATCGCATATTTTAATATGATGACTTTTCATGAATATTTCATAAATTGTATATGTAAGGTATAGAAATAGAGTTGTAAAGACCATAAAACAGAAATATTTTGACCAAGAATTTTGAAGCAATCAATTTTTCCCATGAGGCTGTAGGTCGGTTTTTTGTCCTTCACTATATTCACTATTATTTTTAAGGTTAGTTTAGTTTTATGTTTCATTCAATGTATATCAGGAGTTTCAAACATAAGGCATTGAATTCGTACGGGTAGGGAGTTGTGCGCTACACAATTATCTTCACCTTTTGTTTGTTCCGAGATTGAAAAAGAGTTTTCTGATTGTTAGTTTTAGGCCCGACACTTGTGTTGTTTTAGCCTTTTGATTTCAATAGTGGAATGGTCGTATGCAAAGTACTCTCACACATTTTTAGACCCGTACGAAAAACGAAGTTCTTCGAAAAGGGGTCTTATGCGTTTACCACGACGTTTGTAACCACCCTAATTTCGACCCATAAGTAGGGAGGGAGCTCCGATCATGGTCCGTAGATGACGAATCTCCTATAAAAAACATATCAGAATAGATGTGGCAAACAGAGTTGATGTTACGAAAAGACTCGAACGTATTTAAGTAAATATTGCCTTAACTCTTAAGTGTATGAAATTACGTCGACATTAAATTGTATTGGTTATTGCCGAGAGGGCAATATTGAAATACCCGTCCGAAGAAACGGTGTAAAAAAACCTTCCGAAAGTACAAACTTGACCCTCAAATAGACAAAAATGTTCATCTGAATTTTTTCTACAGCATAGCAAAAAACCATTTCTTTGTATTCTAGGACCGACCTAGGCTCCTCAGTAGAGGCCTCGGACAAATACTTACATAGACTTACTTTTCCTCCATTTTCTCTACAACATAGTGAAAAACTTTTTTTTTGTCTAGGGCAGACCAAGAGCCATAAGGAAATGCCTCGGACACATAATTCCATAGACAAAAATATTTCCTTCAATTTGCTCTGCAACATAGCAAAAAAATTTTTTGGTTAGGGCCGACCTTGGGACAGACCTGAGGGCCACTTCAGCCCTAAGCACAGCCACCGGGTCCAAATTTGTTTTTGAATATAATTCGGTTCTCGATTACCTCTCAAATAGCGAAATAATCAAGAAAATGAGTTAGGATTTATCCAACTTATCTAAGCAAACACGTTGGGCTCTAGTAGAAACTCGGTTTTAGTGCCCTAGCTAAGTCCAAGGACTTAAATAAAAATAAGTTTCTTCCATAAATTGTCAGCCATGTCCAGATCTTTCAAACAAAAAAAAATTATGAAAATCGGAAAAGATTTACTCGAGTTATGTACAAAAAACACGTATGGCCCCTGCATAGACTCGTTCTTAGCGCCCTAGCCAAGTCCAAGGACTCAAATCCAAAAAAGTTTCTTCCATAAATTGTAGGCCATACCCAGATCTTTCAAACAAAAAAATTATGAAAACCGGAAAAGATTTACTCGAGTTATGTACACTCACGGAAATGTGAAAACCGACACTTTTTTGTGTTTTATGGTTTACTGACTTTATTGATTTCTCCATATCAAAATACATGCAAAAATTCACAAACTCAAGTAAAACACAAAAGCAAAAATGTGTCGGTTTTCACTTTTCCGTGAGTGTATAAAAAATACGTTTGGCCCTAGCATAGACTCGGTTTTAGTGCCCTAGCTAAGTGCAATGACTCAAATTAAAAAAAAGTTTCTTCCATAAATTCCGTGCCCAGATCTTTCAAACAAAAAAAAAAATAAAAAAATACGAAAATCAGAAAGGATTTACTCGAGTTATGTGCAAAAGACCAAAAACCACTTAAACGGCGCTGCATCGGCGGTTTTAGGGTAGACAGTGCCCAGATTCAATCCCATAAAAGATATTTTGATTACCTTTCAGGGAAAAAAAAGTTTTTGAAAATCGGTTGAGTTTTACTTAAGTGACGGCCGGACGGACATTTTTTTATTGTTGATTCGTCATCTAAGGACCATGATCGATACTCCCCTCCTTGCTCCCGGGTCGAAATTGAGGTGGTTACAAACGTCGTGGTAAACGCATAAGACCCCTTTCGGGTCTAAAAATGTCCGTCCGGTGTCCGTCCGTCACCGATTTTCAAAAGCTTTTTGCTCGGCTTCAAAAGCCGAGGATTTTAGTCTTTTGTTCATAACTCGAGTAAATCTTTTCCGATTGTTATACACTTTTTTTGTTTAAAAGATCTGAGTAAATTAATGGAAGAAACTTTTTTGGATTTGAGTCCTTGGACTTAGCTAGGACACTAAAAACAAGTCTCTGCTAGGGCCATACGAGTTTTTTATACATAACACGCGCTCTACATATTTTTTGTACATAACTCGAGTGAATCTCTTCCAATTTTCAAATTTTCAAAGGTCTAGGACTGTCTCCTGTTTTATGGAAGAAAATTTTTTGATTAGAAACCCTTGGACTCAGTCAGGACCCAAAAACTGAGTTTCTACTAGGGCCCAACGTGTTCGCTTACATAACTTGGATAAATCCTAACTAATTTTGTTGATTCTTATTCTATTTAGAGTACCGAATCATACACTCACGGAAATATATTTTTGCATTAATAGAATTTTGTACTTCTGCGCAGCTTTTTAACACTGCAAAAACCTGCGCAGAAGTACAAAATTCTATTTGATGCAAAAATATATTTCCGTAAGTGTATACAAAAACGGACCCGGTGCACGTGCTTAGAGCTGAAGTAGGCATCAGGTCTGTCCTAAACCCCAAATAAAAAAAATTTTTATTGCTATGTTGCAGAGCAAATTGAGGGAAAGATTTTTGTCTATGGAAGTATGTGTCCGAGGCATATCCTCATGGTCCTAGGTCGGCTGTAGGGTCGGCCCTAGACATAAAAATGGTTTTTTGCTATGTTGTAGAAAAAATTGAGATAACATTTTGTATATTTGGGGGTCAATTTTGTACTTTCGGAAGGCATTTTTTACGCCGTTTCTTCGGACGGGTTTTTCAGTATTGCACCCTCGGCAATTTCCAATACAATTTAATGTGGACGTAATTTCATATACTTAAGAGTTAAGGCAATATTGGAGATCAAAAAGTTTTTAGTACTATTGCACTTGAAGAAAATTTGTTTCAACAACTGCGGTACTTACTGTGGTTTAAAGTTCACACTTTGTATCAACAAATCTTATGAAGACGCTTTGTTTGTCATAAAGGAGTTATGAAGGGTACTGTAAGGCAATATTCCCTTTAATACGCTCAAGTCTTTTCGTAACATCAACTCTGTTTGCCACATCTATTCTGATACATACGGGTCCCTTCCATATGTTTTATTTTGAAATATGTCTAAGGTCCCTACACATGATGTTCAGAAAAATAAAAGGAAAAGGGAAAATAAGGAAAAAAGAAACAAAAATTAAAGAAGAAAAAAGGTCGCCACCCATTACTAACTATAACGGCCAAAAGTTTGTCACTTTATCGGCCACAAATTACCAGCGTGAGAATTCCAAGGAACTAAAATCAAATGTAGAGTAAGGGTGCCTAATGTGGAACACCAAAAAGAGTAGTATAAGAACTTTTCTTTACTGCTATAAAATCCAGAGTTAAGTTATTTTTAAACGCAATATTCAGTATAGTATTCTAGCCAATCGCCAACTGTCTAAAGTACTACAGTTATTATTAATTCGACTTTTTTCAAAATTACTGTATTTCGGTGATTATAAAAATGAGTCCTAATGTAGAACACCATGGTCCCTAATGTGGAACACAGGGTGTTAATGAAAATTTTGTGAAGGAATGTATTAAATAACACATTAGACGGATAAAACGGGAGATATTAAGTCATAAAAACTTGTCTGCACGCGCTCTGAAAGGCTTCTCAGCACAGTTAAATGCAACATCATTAAAAAAATGCGTCACAAAAGACGGACCCCCCAGTGTTGTAGTTTTTCTGTTCTTTCAGCTTTTACAATGCAAAAATTTGGCTTTATGGGATGAATGGCGTAATTTTGTAAAGGAAATCACATTTTTGCGTATGAAAGCTAAAAGCGTAGAAAAATTATTACATTGGCGGGTCCGGCATTTGTGACGCATTTTTTTTAATCAAAAGTGAAAATATTTTTTGCGTTCCGAAGCTGCAAGCGTCACAAAAATTGATATCAGTTGTTTTGGAAGAAAGGACGAGGACTTGCGTCACGTTTCCCTTTTAAAAAGGGTTTTTGCTGTTATATCAGTTGTTTTGGAAGAAGGGACGAGAACTTGCGTCACGTTTTTCTTTTAAAAATGGTTTTCGTTGTGATTGTAATGTTTTTCATTATTTTGAGCCGCCGCTGCCGCCGAACCGAAGCGCGGCGGCTAGTACTTACATTGGAGAGAATGATCCCCTCAACCTCCTCTACAACATATCAAAAGTTTTTTTTGAGCCGCCGCCGGCGTCAAACCGAAGCTCGGCGGCTACTACTTCCATGGGCGAAAATGATCCCCTCAACTTCCTCTACAACATATCAAAAGTTTTGTTTTTGAGTCCCCGCCTATTTTCCGCCATTTTGGCGGTAACCCTGATATACTACACACCCAACCCAACAACTTTCCTTTTGACACCAAACCTCTATCTCGAACACACAACCATTGCCTCATTCAAAATGTGCTATCATACACACTACACACACCAACACATACATATGGGCTTTATATGGCGCCTTCTAAGAGCCCTGGCGCCCAAACGAGGCCTGCACCCCCCCCCCCTTTTTTTTAAATCTCATATGACGTAGAATGCCCACCCGAAGGTCCCTGCAAAATTTCAAGAAAGGCTATCGAGCCGTTTTCGAGCAAGAGCCAAAAAAGTAGTTTTTCATACAAATGGCCCTGGAACTAGCCCACTAACTAACTAACGTAGGATGATTGCATTAACTTTGGTTTCTATGAAACAGCCCTTTTTGTATAGGAAATGATAATTTTCTAAAGGTCGTGAGTGAAAAGACACTTCTCCTTAGAATTTTCCGTAGAATCCAGGAAAAATATTTTCCGGAGGGTACGTCACAAGGGGGGGGGAGTCAAAACTTAGCTGTATATAGGGTTCCGAAGTCTACGAAAAAAAATTTTCCGAATTTTTTGTTCGTATGAGGACTTGCGTCACGGGCGCATCGCTACCGCGCGCCCATGATATCTCAAGAACTATGACAGTTAGAAAGTTGCTTCCAAAAGCAAAGTTGTAAAGAATTAAATTTTAGCGAACACGTGTTTCAGGGTTTTCCCGAAAAATGTCCCAATCGTGGGATTCAGCCACTTCTAGAATTTAGATGGAGTCACATCTCTCGAACTATGGTGTCAGGGTTCAGAAAATGTACTTCGGGAGGGCTTTCGACATTACCTTGGGTAATTTCTGAGAGTCGTTTAAATTCTGATAGCTCTAAAAGAACTTGACTATGCATTCTGATGCGCATTATATTTATGATAATAGTAAGAGTTTGGCACATCGGGGCTTTTCGCACGTGAAGGCTTTACGTAACGGGTCTTTGGGTATGTTTCTACTTTGTCTTTGATGTGAAAATTTCCAAAAAAATTAAATATTTTTTTTGAAAATGACCAAAAATATGAATTTTACTATTTCTTACAAGACGAGATTACCAAAATTCCTCTCAGAGTTCCTACAATAGTCTTTAGGAACTAGGATAACAATTTCGAAGTGCTCACTTCTAAGTGGAACATCAAATTTCTGAGATTTAGTGGTGTTACACATTAGGCACCTGTTCCACATAAGGCACCCTTACTCTAACCTTTTGTAACCCGAAAAGGCCATAGAGAAATTCAGATTTACCAACAAAGACAGCACCAAAACGCTTACGATAAAGTGTGGGACAAGTTTCTAAAAGCATCAGAGTGTCTTGCAAATTTAGTGTTAGAGTTTATGTTGTTACCTTTGTTAGCGAATCTGAAGTTTTTTAATGCCAACCTGAATTCAAGTGGAAGGAGAAAACCAAACGGAAACCTAGAGACAGAATGAAAACCTCCAAAAATAGTGTGTTCTTATCGCGCCGTACATTCGGTGATGCAATCTACATGAATCATAGAGAGATAGTTATATATTTACACAAGTAAATCTTTAGCAAGGTGCACAAATTATGCAGTAGAATAAGGTGGCCAGCAATAGAGTGATTAATTCTTTTATGCAAAGCCGTTGTGAATAGTGAACTTTTTCATGCATCGTTTCGGTGACGTTAGAGAGGTCGTTTTATAACTGGTTTTACTTTTTATCACTAGTGATAAAAAGTAACTTTTTATCACTCATTTGAGTGATAAAAAGTTACATTTTATCACTAGTGATAAAAAGTAACTTTTTATCACTCATTTGGGTGATAAAAAGTTACATTTTGTCACTAGTGATAAAAAGTTACATTTTGTCACTAGTGATAAAAAGTAAATTTTTATCACCCATTTGGGTGTTCATTCAAAGTTCATTCAAAAGTTCACGTTTCACAAGTTGTTGCATAAAGTCTTGTATGAAACACGTTGCGAAATTGGTTGTTTTTGTCACACGATGTGGTTATCCAACTCGCTTCGCTCGTTTGATAACTTCACATCTAGTGACAAAAACAACTTCATTTCGAACTAGTTGCATAAATAACTATTTTGTAAAATTTAGACCAAAAAAATTTTACAAAAAAAAATTAATCTCTCTATTGCTGAGCCACCTTATACTACTGCATAATTTGTGCACCTCGCTAAAGATTTACTTGTGTTTGGTATTAAGAGAAAGTTTTTGGGTTTGGTATTGATATATTGTAAATTGGGATTGGGGCACCTAACAAAATGGCCGATATACATAAAGGACAGACGGAGAGTAGGGACCATCGATAATGAAGTCTAGATGCCGAATCTGCAGAAAAAAATTTGTACGTCCGTCTGTAAACACGATAACTAGAGTAGTTAAATGTTGATCGATTTTCAAAATTGTTTTCCCCTAAATGGTAGTAACAAAAGCGGGTTTTGCTTTGCAGATGGGCATTTTTGGACGAAAGGCCACGGAGCTAGGGCCGCCTAAGTAGTTTTGCGTCTTTTGTATATAACTCGAGTAAATCCCTTCGGATTTAAATTTTTTTTTTCGAAAGGTCTGTAGGTAAACGCCCGACAAATTATGGAAGAACATGTTTTAATTTGAAGCCCTTGAACTCAGTCTCTGCTAGGGCCCAACGTGTTTTTTCCACATAATCGGGTAAATCTGATCCGATTAACAAAATCTATTTTGGCCTAAAAGATAATTGGAAAACTAATTAATGAATTGAATCTGGACGAAATTGGTAAAGGCCTTTAGAAGCTACGATCGAAAAAGTGGTAAAAAATGTGGTTTTTTGACGGTCAGTGAAGCTTTAGGACTTATATCTCTGCGAAATTAGCACGGAAATCGCTCTTCAAAGTTTTAAGAGTGAATTCGCGAATTCTTCAACCTGGTTGCAGCTCACATACATCAGATCTTCGATTTTCGAAAAGTTGACCTTAATCGAATCTCTGGACTATCCTGAGAAAATCGTAGAAGAAAATTTTTTTTAAAAAAATTTTGTTTGGCTATGGCAGGTGTTGAAAAGTACCTCTGCACCAAAGTCGCTGAAAACGTTTTTTCGCAATATTTTCGAGATGATTTTTCTGATTAGACTGAAATTGGCCTCATTTTTTGTGTAGGTTGATGAGGCAAATTTTTAAAAATTAAAAAGTCCTCAAAATTCGATCTGTGGTCCGGGCTATAGCGATTCAAAGTTGAAAAAACGCACTTTTTGAAAGAGCTCTAGAGGGCGCTAACAGCGGCAGCCAACAAAACCTAATACACCATCAGAAGCACAATGATTTGAAGTTTCAAAAACACTATGGCCAATTCCATCGTGCCCCATGTTACACTTATTTTGGTGTATACTCACGTAATTAGAAATGTATACTAAGTGTACACTTGAAAATGTAAATGTGCCCCACGTAACATTTTATATACCACTCTTTTTGTAGTATACATAGAAGTATACATAGGTGTACATTCGGTTAAATGTACTATGGAATTAGCCCTATAGAGATCTTTCGGTCAGGGCTGTTTGTGAACAAGAGAGCCTATAGAGTGGGAAGTACCCAAAAGTCTTAAAAATAAAGATCTTTTTGGTAGACGTCAGACTCATAATTCTTCCTATCAGGTCTTAAAACCTCATCCAATAAATTATCATCTCAAAACAGTCAAGCTTCAAGCAGCAAAGCGTTCCCGAAGTTTTCACCTAAAATGACTAATAACTCAGGAGTGGGGGAAGGCTCCAAGGAATCCAATGATGAAAAACCTTTGTATCATTGGGGCTTACCATACCATAAAAGTTCATTTGATTTCATTTCGTTTTACACGAGTTATAGCCAAAAAACCATTTTTACCACCCCCTGACATGCACTTACAGCACACCATAACTCCCCTAAAATATCAAATTTTCCAAAAATGAGAAATTACTTTTCTTACAATAGAACAAGGAATCGAATGGCACATTCATCGGGAAAAAGTAGGACATGTTGTCCCAAAATCGTTCGAAGTTTTCGCAAAATCACTCTTAAGATCAACTTTTCGAAAATCGAAGATGTGATGTATATTCGATTGGTTGAGGTTTTCGCGAATTCACTATTAAATGAATCACGAAAATTAAATTAGTAAAAATCTGTTGAGTAGTTCGGGCTGTTAGCTCTTTAGTGTGGGCCTAAGTACCGTTACGCGACCCTATACAACATTTGGTCGTTTTTCGTGAATATTACTTCAATGAGAAGTGGTGTAGAGAAAAAAGAGGTGAACTTTTTTGTCCATGGAAGTATGGGTCAGAGGCCTATCCTAAGACAGTTTGAGCGAATTTGTAGACCCGTACGAACGAATACCCCTTTATACGTTTACCACGACGTTTGTAAACAGTCGAGTTTCGACCCGGGAGTAGGGGGGAGCACCGATCATGGTCTTTAGATGACGAATCAGCAATTAAAAAAGTCTGTCCGTCCGTCTGTTTTTCAACACGATAACTCGAGTAAAACTCAAACGATTTTGAAATACTTTTCTTCCCTGAAAGGTAATCGAAAAATCTTTATTGGGATTGAATCTGGGTATTATCTGCCCAAGGGCCAATGAGCTAGGACCGTTTTAGTGGTTTTGGGTCTTTTGTACATAACTCGAGTAAATCTTCTTCGATTTTCATAAATTTTTTTTTGTTTGAAAGGTCTGTGCATGTGCATGCCTCACAATATATGGAAGAAACTTTTTTGATTTTGAGTTTCCAGGGCTCTAAATTTGAGTCTCTACTCAAATAGTAGAGGGGTAGTATACTAGAACACCCCATACTCAGTTTTTCGGTTCATCGCTGCTTCAAGCAGTAAAGCGTTTCCGAAGTTTTCATCTAAAATGACTAATAACTCAGGAGTGGGGGAAGGCTCCAAGGAATCCAATGATGAAAAACCTTTGTATCATTGGGGCTTACCATCCCATAAAAGTTCATTTGATTTCATTTCGCTTTACACGAGTTATAGCCAAAAAACCATTTTTACCACCCCCTGACATGCACTTACTTAGCACTTACTTAGCACACCATAACACCAAAATATCAAATTTTCCAAAAATGAGAAATTACTTTTCTTACAATAGATCAAGGAATCGAATGGCACATTCATCGGGAAAAAGTAGGACATGTTGTCCCAAAAGTGTACGAAATCGTTCGAACTTCGAAATCGTTCGAAAGAGTTTAGGCAATATTTACTTAGATACGTTCCAGTCTTTTTGCAACATCCATTACGTTTGCCGCATCTATTCTGATGCGTACGGGTCCTCTGCATATGTTTTGTATTGTGCTCGGAATAAGTGTGACCTCTCAAAGGTACTCCTTCTCATAAAATCAGCTACTTCCTGTAAATATTCACTCAAGTTTTCTTTCTGTCCGCATGTTTTTCAATTATGGAGTAAAATATTTTTCTACTAGCTGATAGAAGTTCACAAATATTATTTTTAAAGTTGAATACATAAATTTTTGTTCTCTGTATTACTTTAGTTATTGAAAATATGGGTTATTAGTGTACCGAGTGACATAATAGTATTTAATAATAGCCGCACTTTTTTTGCTACCAGGAGTTATTTATATTTTTTAATTTTTTTTAACACAAAGTATGTGTGACTTTAATTCGACACATTATCACGTTATGAATATTGTCATAAATTTTTCTCGATGATCCAAGAAAAATTTATTTTCTTCAATAACAACGTTAAGAAGATTAAGGTAAGAATTTGCATAAAAAATAATTTTCGTTGACGATTTGTACAAATTTTAGAATACTCAAAAATTTAAATTCCCTAAAAGTTGCCTTAGGTAAAGCAGCCAACCGTACTTATTTTCAATGTACAGTACTCTCTTTTCGATCCATGTGCTTTCTGGTACTTTTTTCAACATCTGTACTCATGTACTCCAACTTACCAACTTATGTTTTCCTACGCCAATTTTATCGAGATTTAGGGGCCGTTCATAAATTACGTAACGCTAAAATTGACATTTCTTAAACCTCCCTCCCCCCTGTAACATTCATTTGTTCAAGTTTGACAAAATTTTGTTCGAACCGTAACGCTTGCCTCATACCCGCCCCCTCTTGCGTTACGTAATTTATGTTAGAATCCAAAAATTTAAGATCTCAAGATTATTTCACTCTCTCGCATACTGTTTTCGTCAAACAACGAATACCGTAATTTTTGACATCTTTTCAACAAAAACAAAAATACTTTAATGTTTCTAACATATGTGAGCAATATTATGCTATAAGGTTGTAAGCCACAGACATCTATCTCATCTTTAAATTTGACATTTGGAGCGAAAGAACGTGACAGAAAATAGGCTTACTTGATTATTGCAAAATTACACTCATGTATGTATACATCAGGGTCTATTTTTAATTCACTAATTTCTACAAATTAACGAAATTTCATTAAAATTCATTAAATTTCTTTAAAATTCATTATTTAATGAAATTAAAGAATTTATACCATTGGCGTGCTTATTTCCTACATTAAACACTGTTTTTCAGGTGCTTAAGTGACTCATTATTTCAGGTAATTAAAACACTAGGTAAATCATTTTTTTTTATGATCCCTAGGGTAATAACAAACTGCCTTACCATCTTTCTTTAGAATCTTCGCACGAATGACGCATCTCTACAGATCATAGACATAAACATTGTGAACTGTCAGTTAATGGATGTTTGATTAATGCATGAAAATGAACATTCAACTTGTGTTATTTTGAATATTTTTAATTGTTGGTGAGCAAATTTTGGACATTAGGCAGCCCCTGGTGAGTATTATCGAGTTATGTACAGGACTGGAAATTGCCGAAAGGGCAATATCGACAAACCCATACGAAGTAACGGCGAAGTAAACCTCTCCAAGTACTTAAAGTATTTAGAACCAACCTAGAGCACTTAGGAGAGGACAAGAAAGTTTTCCTCTTTTTCTTGACAACACTGTAATCCTGTAATTAATTTTCTACTAATCTTTCGGGAAAGAAAAACTTTTTGAATAATAAGATAAGATAATACGATATAATAACAACAGAAATATTTAAACTGATAATTCTAAAAAATATTTTTATATCTCCAAAAAACATTTTTGATATGATGGTTTACTGACTTTATTGATTTCTCCATATAAAAATACATGCAAAAATTCACAAATTCAAGTAAACACAAAACCAAACATGTGTGGTTTTCACTTTTCCGTGAGTGTACTCAAAAAACATTTTAATATCCTCAAAAAAATTTTCCTTTTACAAAATGTCTTAAAACCAGATTTAAACCGGTTTTCATTTTTTCAGGATATCAAAAATGTTTTTTTATCACAGAGGCAGCGAAAGTTTGTTCTTTCGCCCCTCAAATCAGGGACGAAAGTAGAAAAATGCATCCCACGGGGCGAAAGTAAAAGAAGGAAGCCAAGAGAACGAAAATATTACAAATGAACAACTTTCGTCCCTCGTTGCGTCAATGAACTACTAAAATTTGTTCACTTAACTGAAAGAAGGTTGCCATCACAGAAGTGGTTTTGATTTTGAGCGCTACATATTAACCAGCGGTTGTTTCTGGTTTAATAATATTAGAGCATTTATAATCTCTTCCTAACAAATTCTTTCTGATTTACTTAACACGACGTCGTAAAGGGTATCAATATTAACCATGAAATATGGCGTCAAAGAAAGTTTGTTGTTATTTTGTAAAGTTATTGTTTGCTGTGTTTTCATTGACGGATTCATATATTTTATTGGCTGTTAAGCAAATATTTTTTTATATTGTAATGGAAACAATGATTAGATGGGAATAATGTTATGTTGTGTTGACTTAATTCAAATAATTTAAGTCCTTGCCAAGTGACAACAGTGTTATTCAGTGATGTTGTTCGTAAATGGGAATTATTGCATTTTTGTGCGTTCAACCCCAATCATTTTCGTGAAAAATACTATATTCAGAATGCATCAGTGTTTTTTCGTGGCTAAAGTACAAACCTTTCGCTGTCTCTGTGATAAAAAATAGTATGGATAACTCGGGACAAAAGTAAGAAAATTCAAACCGTGTGATTGCCGACCTCACCTTCGGTTCGGGCTGCAAACTTCACACGGGTTTGAATTTTCTTACTTTCATCCCTTGTCATCAAAATTACTATTTGAGGATATCAAAAATGTTTTTAAGGATATCAAAATGTTTTTTGAGGATATCACTTTAATTCCATGCCTAATAATAATAAGATAAGAATTAAGTTTTACCCGATTTATGTAGAAAAAGCACGTTGAGCCCTAGAAGAGGTTCAGTTTTAGGGTCCTGGCTGAGCCCAAAAGTTCAAAATAAAAAAAAAGTTTCTTCCATAAAATGTCGGGCTTGTCAGGCCTATCAAGTAAAAAAAATTATGAAAATCGGAAAAGATTTACTCGAGTTATGTACAAAAGACCAAAAACCACTTAAACGGCCTTAGCTCGGCCGACCACAGTGTTCAGAATTAATCACATAAAAGATTTTTTAATTACCTTTCAGGGAAAAAAAAGTTTTTAAAAATCGGTTGAGTTTTCTCAAGTTATCGCGGTGACGGACGGACATTTTTTTATTGTTGAATCGTCATCTAAAGGCCATGATCGAAGGTCCCCCTACCCTACCGGGTCGAAATCGGGGTGATTACAAACATTACATTACATTTATTTCATTATGGACAACAAGTGTGAACTTATACTAATGTCCTAAGATGTAGAACAAAAGGCATGCATATATAACTACAACTAAAAATATGAAAGAAGCATCAAACTAAAAAACACTAAAAATAACAGATAAACAGAATTTTTTTTAATAATATGTAGTATTTGGTGAGCCTAGAAAACTAGCGATTTTATTCATTGTCAAAATAGTACATTACATCACAAGGAGCTAAAACGGTGTATTTAGACCCAGGTGGTGAAACACCGTGGTCTAAATCAGTACCGTTTTAGCTCCGAGTGATGTATACTATTTTTCGCGCAGACGGACAAAAAGTCAGATTCCGAACAAAACACTCAACAAGCTTTAATACAGAATTTACATTTTCATCATAGGACACTGCGACAGTTTGTTCCTTATTCTTCATCCTATTTTTCATAACAGTTGTTTTCGATGTGAAAAATAATTGATACGATGACCGAAATTGTATCAAAAGTTAAGTGAATTCGGAAATAATTATGTGAGAACTTAGTTTCAGGCATTATTATTGCAATTGATGTGATGTTTTCAAAAGTAAACAATCACGCCCAGAGATAACACCTATAATGACACATAAGGATCTATACGTTAATGTAAGTATTCCAACCAACTCTTCAGTCCCATCCTTTCCAACAATTCTTCGGTCTGAAACTGGACCATCTCCCAAAAATTGAGTAATGACAGTTGTAAAACAGTTGTAAAACAGTTTCTTATAGTTAAAAAGCCAAAACTTACCGTTTACGGCTAATTATAAATTATTACAAACCGACTAGCATTTGAATCGGTACTTATATTTCATCAATTTGACGGGGTCTCTTGCCTTCACCGACCATTTACCAAAGGAATTCAACTCTAATAAAGCAATCCGTGCAACATAACCTCAACGTATTCATTTTTTTCGAGATGGTAGTAAATCGACACATTTGCACGGACGGTTGTTTCGGTGCCAGAAATTCGGACAGATTATCAGTTTCTTGTTTTGTATGTGACAACAAGTTCAACTCAAAATGTTTCGATTTGTCATCGCAACCAGTTCTCAGAACATTTACATCGGCCAGCAATGCATTGTTTCTCTGTCACAAATGCATCGATCGAGTATCGAAATTGAAACAGTGTAATCGTAGGTCATGCGACCCTCCGGTAACAATAAAGTCCACATCCGAAATGGGAACGCAATCTGAACCCGATCAATACCAACAAAATGAAACCAGCTCTACTCTGGCAGATATTACGAAGATGTTGCAACAGATGAGTGGTAAGGTCGACAAAATCGATAACAGCAATAGTGAACTGAAGCTGCTATTGTGCAATACTAACAATGAAATACCCAATGCGGAACGATCCAACAATATTTCGTGCATAAGCCGCTCAGTGGATGTGGTACCACCATTGAAAACCAACAGGTTCCCATCAATAAGTGAAGTGACCACTCCGATTTCACACAACACAATAAACAGAGCTGTTCGTTCAACCGACCCGTTAAATTGGTCTTTCACATTTAATCAATCATCTTTACCGAATGACAACGTCGAGCTGTACCAGTTACTGAACAGTTTCGAGCAAAATACTTGGGCGTCTTTTGACCATTTGCGACGTAAGGTCGACGAAAACAATGTTACCGTCCATCGCATAGAATCCGTTTGCAACGAAATTAATCTAAGCACATCGCAACGTCGATTGGATTCACCTACAACAGATTCGACCACGCTTGATTCACTCCACTCGATTCAAGACAAATGTGATGTCATCGACATCAAAGTACGCGATATTGAAACATCACTTAATTTGCTTGCGTTATCATCGAAACTTCAAACATCTTATACTCAATTGGCGGTACAGGTTGACGAGTCACAAAATTTGAACTCTAGTAACTCAGGTATTCAGCCAGCGAATGACAGTAACATAAACCAAACCCCTATACAGACCACACGAACTAGCCAATCATCGAGTATCACTGCACTGGAAGCTGCTTCAACATCTGACAAATTATGGTTTCATTTGTCGAATTTAAAGATTGGAACGACCGAAGAAATGGTGAGGAATTTCATACTCGGGCACCAAGACATCACCTCAATCGATTTTACAGTCAAAAGTTTAATGAAGCGTGACGCTGATCCATCGAGCATAACGTATGCATCGTTCAAGGTGGGAATTAATTCATCATGTGCAATTAATATCGCCAAGCTGAAATCCATGTTGCCCAGCAACGCTACGTTCAGCGAATTCGTACAAAAAAACTTGGACAACCGACGACATCGCATGTAATCAGCGAAAGATCAAAAACAACTAAATCTGTGATAGTTAACAATTTATCTGTGATATTGCCAGCAAGAATCGACAGCAATGCAAGCGCTAGTGGGAAGAGTGACGAGATCCAGATTTATTACCAAAATATACGTGGTCTTCGTACCAAAACTGAAAAATTCTTTCTCTCTTCATCAACCTGTGAGTATGATGTAATTGCATTAAGTGAAACAAATCTCACCTCCTCTTTCTTCGACAACGAGCTTTTTGACTGCCAGACGTTCAGTATCTTCAGATGTGATCGATCTGCTTTCAACAGCGATCGTGAATCCGGCGGCGGAGTTCTAATAGCTGTGAGGCGAGACATTCATTGCGAGCGTGTAATTGTACCGTTGACGGAGAATGTGGAGATGGTCCTGGTTAAAATGCAGTTTTCCGACAGGCGAGTCTTTGTTTGTTGCCTTTATATTCCGTCCAACTCCACCGTTCATGTTTATCAATCCTACGCTGAAGCTTTGGAAAAGACATTCGAAGAAATCGGCTTCGAATCAAACGATTTGCTGTACTTCCTCGGCGATTTTAATCTACCAAATGTAACGTGGTCTCGCGAGGTCGATGAAGATAACATCGGTATGCCAAAATGTTCTTCTTATACAAACTTTCTGATCCCGAATGGCATCGGCTGCAGCGCTAAAGCCGAATTGATAAATATATTCTTCAACTATAGACTCCATCAGGTTAACGACATCGAAAACTTCCAACATCGCATCCTTGATCTGATATTTTGTAACGAGGCCGAGAACGCTTTTGTTTCAAAAGCTGAACCGCTAAGCAAAGTAGACTTGTTCCACCCACCAGTAGAGTTCAGTGTTAGAGTGGGACCAAATCCTATCCAAGGAGTCGCTCCACCATCAACTGCAGAGTGGAATTTTCGGAAAGCCGATTATCAAGGCTTCGCTGCGTACGTCGAATCAATTGATTGGACTAATGAATTGTCTAATGAAGCTAGAATTGACGAGAACGTCGACCGATTTTACGACATTCTTTACGATGGTGTTACATTATTCGTTCCATTAAAAAGGCCGAGAACAGCTGACAACCCGCCGTGGTACTCTAAGCGTCTAACCAGACTAAAGAATCGGTTATCCAAAGCTCACCGTTGCTACAAACGTAATGCTATTTTTTCCAACTATTTAAAGTTTTGCTCGATTCGAAAGCAATTCCAGCAATGTCGTGATCTATCATACCGTCGCTACATAGCTGAAACAGAAAGAAATTTCATCGATGACCCTTCGAAATTCTGGACTTACCTTAAGTCTAAGAAAAAAACAGATGGCTTTCCGACACACATGAAATTTAACGACGCTAAAGCATCAGACCGTGCTGTGATCTCATCTTTTTTTGCTGATTTTTTCGAATCTGTCTTTGACTCAACCGACTATAATGGCGATTCGGACTCGCTGAATGAGATAAGACAACAGGTTGACATTGGAAATTTATCGATTTCTCACGAAATCATCGAACATTATATGAACGATATTGACACATCGAAAGGTCAAGGTCCAGACAAAATCTCTCCTCTTCTACTGAAAAACTGTGCCAGCGTGCTCACCAAACCTCTACACTTCATCTTCAACAAATCACTAAGCACTCAATTTCCAACCAAATGGAAATCATCGTATTTGACTCCGATTTTTAAAAGTGGAGCTCGCAACGATGTAGAGAATTACAGAGGTGTAGCCATCCTACCAACTTTCGGGAAATTATTCGAATCAATCGTTAGCGACATGCTAACCGATAAGTTTAAAGCCTGCATTTCGCTTCGTCAACACGGCTTCATGAAAGGACGATCTACTTCAACCAATCTCATTGAGTTCACACACAAGACATTAATCACAATGGAAAATGGTTACCAGATGGACTCGGTGTACACCGACATCAAGAAAGCTTTTGACAGGGTGAACCACAAGCTCCTCATCGCTAAATTACACAAATTAGGCATCCACTCGAATTTGTTGGAATGGTTGACTTCTTACCTCAGCGGAAGAATGCAGTATGTCAAAATAAACGGTCACGAATCCCGTTCGTTCCCAGTGACGTCAGGAGTCCCACAAGGAAGCCATCTCGGCCCTATTTTGTTTCTGTTATTTTTCGACGACATTACAAAAGTAATAAAACATTCGTCATGTCTCCTGTACGCTGACGACCTAAAGCTGTTCAAAGAAGTGAGAAATGTCCGGGATTGTTCCGCTATTCAAAGAGACTTAGAAGCGATCTCCGAATGGTGTCTTCGAAATGCATTACAACTCAGCATCAGTAAGTGTCAAATAATTTCATTTCACCGAAACCATCATCCGATTCACTACGTCTACGAGATTGACGGATCGGTT
>CM055403.1:109460680-109477874 GCA_029228625.1 Pseudolycoriella hygida
GGTGCCACTAGGTAAATTCTCAACCGTCTATCAGTCAGAAATCGCTGGAATCATCGGCTGCTGTCACGAGTTAGAAAAGGATGTAGACTCACAGCTGCCAACGTACATCCTAACGGATAGCCAAGCAGTTTTGAAATCGCTTAGAAGACGCATCTCCACCTCTTCTCTCATGCTCCATTGTCATGACAAACTTCAGTCAATCGCTAATAAACGGCAAATCTCGCTGGTATGGATCCCGAGCCACAATGGCCACAAGGGTAATGAAAAAGCCGACTTATTGGCCAAGAAAGCATCTGCAACGCCGTTCTGCGGTCCAGAGCCTGCTTTACCAGTGTCACCCTCGACTCTGCAGACCTTCATTGATATGTGGAAAGGCGAATTGTTTGCGAACCAATGGCGTCTATTGAACTCGGCTCGACAGGCCAAAAACTACTTATCGATAAATGAGAAGCATACGAAATACTTCTTGTCTCAAACCAGAAGAAATATTAAGAGGCTAACCGGCATACTAACAGGCCATTGCTCACTGAACAAACATTTGTTCACCATGAAGCTGGTGGACAATCCCTACTGTAGTAAATGCGGGGAGATCGAAACAGCTGAACACTTTCTCTGCCACTGTCCAGCCTTGGCGATTTCAAGAGCAAAACATCTAGGTGCCTATCGACTGGGCTACGGTTCTATTTGGAGCATTCATCCCAAGCACATCCTCAATTTTTTGAACAGCTGCTCATCAAGTACTTAACAATCAAAAATACAGACTCACTGAGGTCTTAACTGTGGGCGCGAACAACAGGCCCATTTGAGGCCTAGGTGCTAGATTCTCGCAAGGAATCTGCCCACTTATCCTATCCTATCCTAAATGACTTAAGAGTCGCTGAGCTTTTGACAGAGATCGGCAACAAAACAAGAGCCAGTGAGCGATATTTCAAGTACTCAATAATAGGACATCCCAAGATACAATTCAAAAATGCATCGACACTGTCATGTGTCATATCTTTGAATTGTAAAAACAAATCGAATGCATGCCCCCTCCAATACTTTCACCGATGCAGCTTTGAGATTAGGAGAATACACTGAGTCACAATAAGTGAATAGTGGCAAGATAAGAGATTTGAGCAACATCAGTTTAGTTTTTTGGGGCAAAACCTTGTGATTTGCACTTATTTCCCTCGCATGAGCATCAAAAGTAAGACTAGAATCCATATTTACGCCTAGATTACAAACATTTCTGGAGTAATTGACCAATGTATCATCAATGTAAATATCCGGCCGTACAGATCTGACGGCATTGTTCGCAAATACAATTGCTTGAGTTTTTCCCGCATTCCATTTTCTTTAGCCCAAGCACACACCGCAGATATATCAGTCCTCATTTTGGTGAATGCATCACTAACGTCCGTTTCAAGAAATGAGTAGAAAAGTTGGACATCATCTGCGAACATGTGATGCAGCATATTTTTCAACGATCGCGATAAGTTGTTAATGTAGAGCGAAAATATTAGTGGGCCGAGGACAGAGCCCTGAGGGACATCTTGACTAACAGGGATGTATTCAGAGATGTGACCATCGATTTCAACGCATTGCGTCCGATCTGCAAGATAGTCACGCACAAACTCAATTGCAGATGTTGAAAAGTTAAACTCAAGGAGTAAACGCAAAAGACCCCTTTTTGAAGAACTTCGTTCTTCGTACGGGTCTAAAAACTCGTAGCGAGTAGAAATAAAGACCCATATCGGCAGACTTATGGAACTCCGGACACCATGACATCCGGACATCAGGATACCCGGACATCCTGACACCGGATATCCGGACATTCGCACACCGGACACCATGACTTTTGCCCATCAGGGCATCCGGACATCGGGCATCCAGACATCGGACACCCGGGCAAAATTCGACCTCAATTCTGTCGTAAGACGATGACTTACGTCAAGGGAATATGATACACATTAACAGGTTGCGCCCGCGGGCCAACTCATACAGACAAATTCAAATAATCTCATACACTAAAAACAGCTCAAGACACAATACAACATGACATCTGGACATTCGTACATCGGACACCATGACTTTTGGACTTTCGGCAATTTCCAATACAGTTTGATGGGAGCGTAATTTCATACACTTAAAAGTTAAGGATATTTACTAAAATACGTTCGAGTCTTTTCGCAACATCAATTCTGTTTGCCACATGTATTCTGATACGTACTTGCATATGTTTTTCTTAAATTTTTTTTCAAACTTTCTTTGAAATTTTGTTTTTGGACAACTCACCATTTTTTACCTTATCTATCTTCAAATACGTTTGTATCTCGATTTACATTTAACAAAGCTGCTTCAGTAATAAATAAAAATTTGCAATTTTTACTTATTATCTCATAAATGTTTATATGCAAAAAAAATAAGCAAAATTCTCAATCTACTCTTTATTCTGTATTTGAGGTTGAAAGGTCGCATGTAAAGGAAGAACTTGTAAGATATGGTAAAACTCGAACATTGATTTTGTACTTATTAAAGTTAAAATTTCGTACGTACTTTTAATGGGAGTAGGGGGTGTTCTGCAAAGGCGTACGAAAACGGGCGAGGGGGAAGAAGGGTCAAAACATGGTAAGTTTCGGCGTATGTACTTTGTGAATGACCACTATGCATTAAAAGATATTGAAGATCGTGTATGATGTAAAAATTCATACATATAAATAGATTGAATCAATTAAACAAATTTGTCGTGAGCTGCATAAAAATATTTAGTCTACACTTCATCATGAACTTGTATTGAGTATACTTTGAAAGAAGCCGATGCATCATTCTTCATTTATATGTAAAAAAAACATAAGAATCCTATAATTTTTCATAGGGAAAATGTCACAATTAAGACAAAACATATGCTCACGTCCGTCACAAGTAATGAAGATAAATTAATGAAATTCTGCTAAATTAGTTATTAAGTCTTTCTTATATGGAAATTGTCCAAAAGATAATATTGAAAAACCCGTTCGAAGCAACGGTGTGGAAAAACCCCATCGCAAATCCCATACTTCCATTGGCAAAAATTTTTCAGTCATTATTCTCAAATAGCAAAAAAAATACTTCGTCTAGGACCGACCTTAGGACACATATAGAAACCTTACATGATGTCTCCGAACTTCAATTGGCGAAAATATTACCTTCGATTGTTTTGGTTAGGGGCGGACCGACTACACCTAAATTTTGTTAACAACATAGGGCTCACTTTTGGGTGGTCTAAGGACCAATACTTTACCTCAATTATCTCTGCAACACAGAAAAAAAATTTTATCTGGGGCCAACCTTATATCCGATTTTGAAACCCACCAGGGCCCTAAGTCATGGCCTCGAACGCAAATTTTCTCTGAAATACTGCTAGGCATTCGATTACCCCTCATATAGAAAAAAAGAATCATTAGAATCGGATAGAATTTACCCGATTTATAAACAGAAATCACATAAAGCCCGATACGAGACTCATCTTTAGACCTTGGGCTTAAAATCCAACAATTGTCAGGGCAAAATAAAATTTTCAAAATTGGTCAGAATTTACTCGAATTATAGTGCTGACAGACAGACAGACAGACTGTCATAAGGTTGTCTCGGTTGTCTGCACTACACTCGTTAATCTTGTTTTAAATATTTCAACAATTTCCGCGCAGACCATTTATTGGTTAAGTCAAACATCACGTTCCTTAGATTTTCAGAAAAATTTTCATATATTTTTACGTTTCTGTAGTGCTATTAAGTACTACCCCTGGGTTGGGTAGTCTAGAATTCATCATTTTTAACGTATGTATTTCATGAATGGCTCCTCAGGTTTGGAACGGCATAGAACGTATTCAGCCAAAGGGGAAAGAACATCACAATAAACTAGTGGCAGTTTTAATTGATGTACTGGTCAAATATCAAAAAGGCTTTGCAAGTGGTACCAATATCAAGTCCTCGATCGGAAAAGTCTTTAATATCTTTATCTGTATCACATTTGAAAGCGAATGTAAAACATTAGATAACATTGTTAACGTTATCAAATGTATACCAGCTGACAATTTAAATATTTATTAACCTTCAACATATTTTACTGAATTGTATTCTGTTTTTATGATACGTAATCGTATGTATCTACCTTTTGTTCAATTATCATTTTAACATAATGTCAACCAAGAACCTAGCTTAGATGACTCAATACATGCAAGTAAATATTTCAAGAAAAACGAGCAGCAATTTTTTTGAAGTTAAACACAGGTCGTTACAAATGAAAAGGTTATGATAAAACATAACGAGTTTTAAAAGTAATAATAAAAAAATAGTCGCCAATTCGAGATAAAAATTTCCTAGCGATTCTAAATAAAACTTGGCAAATAGAATGGTAAATGTGCAGATAATATTGAACAAAAAATATTTTGGTTGAAATTACACGTATAGAGTTCTGTGTAATTAATTTTATAAGCAAATTTTTGGATAAATTTAACTACATACGTAGTGTATAGTGTCATAGTGACAAATGATGAACAGATGTAATGTAATTGCACGTTTTTACATCATCACACATTACTTCAAAAATTATTAGCTAACTTTATTTTCTGTTAATTTGTGGTTCTTGAAAACTATGCAACTAACAGAAACACTTAGCACATACTGTGGTCGTATTTAATGTATTCAGTTGAAGCGCATACTAAAAACATTTGTACGTCAACGCTTTATTGCCAATAATTTGCAAATTAATGAAATTATTGAATGTGCACTTTACTTAATTCAATTTACATTGATAGTACATTATTGAACGGACACTTAGTGTTGTCGTTAGAAAGGAAAGCACAAGGTAATGAATTAAATTTATGTGACAAATTGAGAGAAGCCATAGCCTGTGATGTTGTGTCTGCTAACACGGATTGAGTTCAGGGATAGAGAATCGGCATCAGAAACATTCAAGTGAAAACGTGCTTAAACTTAAGGTCTTTTATAGCCGTACAGTTAACATAAAATTGTTGTATTCACCAATTCATCATACTGTTATCTCTCTGCAAAGCTTCTATGGCTAACCGTTAATGTTATGTGACGAAATTTAAGTGCACCCAAGTTAAAATTCCTAACCAATAATTTCTTGCTACGAATTTCATTAGTAATTGTAGTTCTCTACGCTGGTGTTTATTCATAAAATAGTTCCTTTGGAATTTTACCTAAAAGAACATGCCTTTTATATGGGCTCTCCAATATCACGAACCATTACAGACATTTTTCTTCAAAAATTGGAAAAAGAAGTTGTAAAAAACCATCCGAAAATTCGAGTATACAAATACTTCTTAAAAGATAAATAGTGACGCAGTCTGTAAGTCCACTTCGACAATTAGTGATATCATTCGAAGTGACGCTTTCGCGAATAATACGCAAACATTTGTTTGAATAGAATGTTAACTTGTGTTCAAATTTTATTCTGCTAAAAAAATGCTTCCGTTTTTTTTAAATAATATAACGATTTTTTTGGGTAAATTTGAATTTTTGCGTGTGAATGTGAAAAGTGAAAGTGTTGAAAATTATTGCGTTGGTGGATAATGGAACTTGTGACGCAATTTTTCGAACACAACGTAATTTTGTTTAAAAAACGGAATCACATTTTTTTAGTACGAACACAGGCGTACTATATGCGAAAGCGTCACCTCGAACGATATCATTAATTTTGGAAGGGGACTTACGGACTGCGTCACACTTTACCTTTTAAGAGGTTTCTGTATGAGATATCAGTCGTTTTAGAAGTTTGTTGCTGTCATAACTGAAACTAAACTAACTGAAAATTATCTTAAAAGTTACATAAACCATTGAAATTGGAATAGAAAAGTAGCGATAGAGAGAAGTCAAAAAAGTTGAATCCCTTGGTGCAGCTAGGTGCAGTAAGTGCAGTTACAAATGAACGTGGAAAACGCAACTACATTCTGCAGTACTAGTACCAAGTCTGAACTGGAGAGTGTACGAAAGTTACACACATAGGGATGACCAGGCATTGAGGTACACTGTGAAAAAGAGTACGGTGGCGACAAGACAGATGACTCATAGAAGAGAGCAAAGACGGAGGACGGGAAATTTCGATTAAGTAGTTTTCAAGGAATATCTCCAATCAAAAGATGACCACGAAAAGAGATCGGCAGAAGAATCGACGATAGGCATGGTGAATGCATGTGACGCGGCGATGCCAAGAAGGATGGAGCCGAAAAATGGATGAAAAACCGGCATTTTGGTGGAACGACGAAATAAGACTTTTGCGAGCGACTTGTTTTAAGACAAGAAGGAGAATGAAAAAGGCCAGAAATGAGAACGTCAGAGCGGTGAGGCGCGAGGAATATCGTAATGCAAAATAAGCACTGAAGCGAGCAATCCGGGATAGTAAAAGGGATTGTTGGAAGAAACTGAGTCAGGAGGCAGACGCGAGCCCGTGAGGCAAATTGTTCAGAACAGTAATGACTATGACGAAAGGTACATCAGCGCCAAAGGAAAAGTGCCCGGAAAAGCCAGGAGCTCTTCCCGCAGCACGAACAGAACACATGGCCGCAAACTCCTTATGACCATGCAGAGGAAGACAGACATGAACAGTCGAACACTGCAGAAGAGATCCAGATGGCTGCAAAGAAGTCAAGAAATGACAAGGCACCAGGACCAGATGGAATCCACAATGTGCTCTGAAGACAGCAGCATGCGCGAAGCCTAACATACTCAGATTGACAATGCAGAAATGCCTCGACGACGGATTCTTTCCTGAAATATGGGAGAAACAGAAATTGGTGCTAATACCAAAACCAAGGAAACCGCCAGACAAGCCATCATCATATAGACCAGTATGTTTGTTGGATACGGGGTAACCGCTTCTGTACTGTAATGACGATGACGTCAGAAAAGCCTTTAATAGCGCAAGCGGGAAGGAGATAGCAAAGGCGTTGCATGCCATGAGAGTTCCCGATTACACCTCTGCAGGATGCTGAAAAGCTATTTCGAGCGACGAGTGTTAATGTACGAAACTACTGAAGTGAAAAAGACAGTAGACATCACAGCTGGAGGACCACAGACCAACGGGACCAACGCTGTGGAATGTAGTGTATTACATAGCGCTGCGGCTGAAACTGCCAAGATACGCTAAGACGGTTGCTTTCGCCGACGACTTGATTCTCACGGTATCCGGAACGTCGAAGATGGAGATGGAGGTAGTTACGATGGAGACCCTAGAAACTGTCGAAAACTGGATGACATAGGGAAAACTGAATCTGGCCCACCAGAAAACTGAGATCGTGCTACTGAGTAATTACAAAAAGACTGAACGGATCGTAATGAACATTGACCGATTTTCAAAAACTTTTTTTTCCTGAAAGGTAGTCGAAAAATATTTTATGGGATTGAATCTAGACCGCCGAGCTAGGACCGTTTAAGTGGTTTTTGGTCTTTTGCACATAACTCGAGTAAATCTTTTCTGATTTTCATAAATTTTTTTTTGTTTGAAAGATCTGGGCATGGCCGACAATTTATGGAAGAAACTTTTTTTAATTTGAGCCCCTAAAACACTAAAAACGAGTCTCTGCTAGGGCTCTATGTGTTTTTTGTACATAACTCGAGTAAATCTTTACCGATTTTCAAAAATTTTTTTTTGTTTGAACGATCAATTTGTGGAAGAAACATGTTTTGGTTTTAATCTTTGGACTTAGATAGGGCACTAAAAAACAGTCTTTGTTAGGGCACTACGTGTTTTTTGTACATAACTCAAGTAAATCTCTTCCGATTTTCAAAAACTTTTTTTGTTTGAAAGATCTCGACACGGCCGACAATTTATAGAAGAATTTTTGCCTGTGCTTAGGGCTCAAGTGTAGCAACTCGATAGCGTAGTGGTTAACACGTCTGCTTGCTACTATGAGATCGAGTTGCCAGTGCGTTGGTTCGAAACTCAGCCGCAGACAGATTTGTTCCGATTGTTAGATTTGTAAACAAAACAAAGCTAATTGAATCGTTCAAGTCAAGTGAAGTTGAGTGTAGCGCCATCGTACGGCTTACCGGTGAAAGGCATTGTTGGGAGGTGCCGGTATTCTATTCCTACTAGTTTCGTTCCTAGTACATCTCATGGATGGCACTGGGTTTGTCGCACAGCTTACCACTGGCACAGTAAAAACTTTCCGGTAATGAAAGGATCTCAAATAGTAGAACCACAAAAAGTAGCGAAACTAGTAAATAATGATCTAGCCCCTAACCCTTCATGGGTTGTTAAGGCAGATTATTATTATTATTATTATTAGGGCTCAAGTGGGCCTCTGTCGACCCTAACATAAAAAAATGTTTTTTGCTATGTTGCAGAGCAAATTGAGAGAAACATTTTTGTCTATGGAAGTATGTATCCGAGGCCTCTACTTAAGGCCCTAGGTAGGCCCTAGCCCAAAAAATAGTTTATTGCTATGTTGTAGACAAAATTGAGGAGAACATTTTTCAATATTTGGAGGTCAATTTTGTGCGTTCGGAGAATTTTTTTACACCATTATTTCGGACGGGTTGAACTTTTGAAAATTTTGAAAATTGGATAAGAGTGATTGGAGGGCCCTTGGGCCGACAGTTCCTAGATTCAATCCCATGAAAGATTTTTTAATTATTTTCCATAAACTCATACTTACTCCTAACATACTATTAACGAATTTTATTTCTTCTTCATCAACATAAAACTTTACATACCGTTTCAGTGTAAGATACTTACCAAATCGACGACCTAGCCACAGAGAATGCTTATGCCCGCGTAGCCCTTAGGGGCGGAGGATTCAACTAGTGTATTATGTCATTGCTAGAGCTCTCGTCGGATCTTTAGTTTCAAAGATTATTAAATAGAGGGCACCAAGGTACTAATATGTCCTAAGATGTACTAAGGTGCACACCAAGATGCAAAAGAGGCATGAAGGGGAAGTACGTAAAGATTATGGAGCTTGGAGCTTATACAAACATGCTCATGTCTTGAAACATTGCTTTTAATTTGTTGGGAAAGAGTGAAATACAAGTCATCAACTTAGTGCTCTGTCATGATTTGAATTTTGTTTTCAATTTAATATAATTTTATTCAATCCTACTGGCCGTGGCAATTTGCATTTACTATCTCTACACACGACTTGAAAAACAGCGCCGGCGCACATCTCTATACTTAATTATTCGTTGTTGTGACATTAGATTATTTGCTCAAAAATAAAATATCAGAAGTTCTTTGACCCATAGACTTATTTCAAGTTATGTTTTAAATCTCTCGCATAGCAGTCCGAAACAATTATTTTAATTATTTAGGAATAAACTGCATTCAAAATTCAATAGTATCTACTTAAAAAATTTCTGTCGATTATCTCTGCCGTGTTAAGCCTGAACAACGTATTGTCAAAAAATATTCGTTAGGATTAGGAAATTACGTAAATTCAGTTTACTTGAAAATTTTATGATCTCTAAACGCACTCATAGGACTTTTGAAAGCTTTAAATGCTTCTTAATTTTACGTTATTTATTTATAATTTATTTTTGAATGTCATATGAGTGCGTTTAAGGATCATAATTTTCAAGCAAGCTGAAGAGAAGCTTCAAAAGCTTTGAAAGCTTCTTAATTTTACATTCAAAACAAAAGAAACATCCAGAGAACCGAAACTGCTCTCCTATTTCTTCGCACCTTTTTTGTCCAGTAATGTAATTTATTGTGTGAATTTGGATGCGATTCCATTTTCTCATCATTTCGACTTATTGTGATGTTTTACTGAGATTATTTTGATTTTAAAATAAAATTATAACCGCCCCCACCGAGATTTGAACTCACGACATGCCGCATATTAGTCCAGTGCTTTACCAATTCGTCTGTTTAGTTACACTAGTTGAATTTCGAATTTTGAAGCGTAAATTTGATTTTTTTCTTGTTGCATATGCAGAAATGGGACTTTCTCATGCTTTTCTTTTTATTTTTACTGAAGAAGTTCGAAGGAAGTTCAATTTATCAACTCTGAATAAATTTGGCTAATGATGATAATGATGACAGTGATTCTATGTTTTTTAATTTAATTTGTGATGTTTTGTTTGGCATATAATGCTGAAGCAAAGTCCCAAACTCGGAATGCCCTGATATCTCTACCGCCGACCTTCAGATTCGAAAATCCTTATTCCAAAGAGAGACGAATGGTTAATTCCATCGATTATACTGACAGGAGACGTAATTTCCTGGTACTCGGATGGGCCACGAACTTATCTTTCTGGTGCAGGATATCAGGGCCCGGAAATACAACGCAGTGAATCAGTATCGCTAGGAAAATACGTTGGGATTTTCCAACCAGAAATCATTGGAATCCTAAGGATCTGCAAAGAAATAAAAGACAAGAATCGCTCAACCCACGACGCTCTAGACACACTGTCAAGCGCAATACAAACTACGCTAGTCTTGGTGCCAGGGCACAGGGGTATTAAAGGTAACGAGGGACGAAATGGCGAGAATAGCATCGTCTACCCCCATTACAGGCCCAGAGTCAGGCAACCCAGTCTCGCTCTCTGCACTGAACCAAATCATTAACAAATCGAAACTGGAAATGTTTTTAATGATCTATCGGTATGGCCAGACAAGCAAAAAATATGCATTGCAATCGAGGTTGAGGTCGAGGGGTTAACTCCAAATATTTCCTTTCTCTAAACAGGAAACAACTGAAGAGGCTCATTGGCATACTGACAGGCCACAACACTCTCAACAACCATTGCACATTATGGGTATCAGCAATACTCCAAATTGCGAAAAATGTGGGGACCCTGTAACCGCCGAGCATTTTCTATGTAAATACCCAGTTTATATAAACGCCAGAAGAATATTTCTAGAAAATTACACTATAAAATATAGTTCTATCTGGAGTACACATCCCAAGTACATTCTGAAGTACATTAATGGTCATGGGAGGCACATCAGGCCCATTGGAGGCCTAGCTGCTGGGGTAACATTGTTACCCCAACCACTTATCCTTGTCCAAGTGTTATAATATACTATAACACCGGCAGGGACAAAGTTAAAATCATTGCAAATGCTACAAAAAGTTAAAAATAGTAAGTATCTTGACTAAAAGTATTACAAAATCGCTTAATTTAGAATCACAAAATTAATGTTTTATATTTCAAAAATAAAACAATTTTCTTTAATGTGAACATGTGAAAGGAAATCCGATTGCATTCTTCAAGCAATTCGCCAATAATCTATTTTTTTAAAAAAGCATAATGCTTAGGTTGTTGTTATACTCTGCGTGAAGAACACGAAGCAATTATGTAGTTCAAACGAAATAATTGGCATGTGTGACTTTTACTTAAAAGTTTTATTATAATGAATGAACTCATCGTTTATTTGAAAAGAAAAATGTTGAATTATTTGTGTTTGCCGGCTGATGTGAGTGTAATTGTAGTAAAAATAAACAAATCGAAACCTAAAATAAATTTACACTTTAAATTAACTAAAGACATCTAATATTATAATATTCCGTGTACATTGTACAGGTACATCAATACTGTTTTGTACATGTAATGCTACCGTGTGTAGAGTATTGTAGGTCATAACGTTAGAATTATTTGAATATTATGAACGCTCGACCAATATTGTTTCCTACGACATTTGTTTGTTAAAGAAATCTGTCAGAGTTGACCTCGCAAGATTTATTTATTTTAGGTGAATTGAATAATAATTGTTGCTTCTCGTGATGTCACATTGTATTGAAAAAGTAGCCGAAATATGAACGTCGAGTGTTTGGTTTTCGTTCTTCTTAGGTTTAGGTCGGAATTTTTTTCCGACAAAAAAATAATAATAATAAAATCCATACATCATGCCCGGAGCGGTAGCGCAGGGCGTGACGCAATCCCCACACCCCAACGAAAAGTCCACAAACTCAAAACACTCCATACAAAAACCTTTGGGCCAAGTCACCTTATATAGGCGAACTTTTGAGCTTTACCCCCTGTTCCCTACCCCTCCTTTAAAAATAATGCATCGAATCCCCGTTCGAACGAGCCCTCACT
The DNA here is from genome assembly GCA_029228625.1 of Pseudolycoriella hygida. Classification (NCBI taxonomy): domain Eukaryota; kingdom Metazoa; phylum Arthropoda; class Insecta; order Diptera; family Sciaridae; genus Pseudolycoriella; species Pseudolycoriella hygida. The sequence goes on from CM055403.1 coordinate 109,472,705, forward strand.
CATCAAAATCGGTTGGAAATGAGCTGAGATATCGAGGTTACAAGATGACATTTTTTCACACATTTTTCATTTCTAAAACTTTTTCTCTGATCTTTCGATTTCCATCTATCTATCTATTAATAATTTTCGATCTCGACAACTAGCCTAGTGATCTTCATGAAATCTTCAGGGAACCTTAGTCTTGGCCCAAACTGAAAAGTTTCATGTGCCGCTTTTCCAGGAAAATTCTGGAAAAGTCGTGACATCTAGAAAGGTCGTGACATCTGGAAAAGTGGTCAATTTTGAGGGTTTTTAAGGTCATGCTCGGAACTTTCGAATTTTAGGTCCGGAATGACAATACCTAGAGAGTTGGGGTCTTCTAGAAAGTTATAGAGTTTGATCAGGAGAATTTTTCTGGTGTTCAGAAAATGGCTGCCAACTGTCAAAGCGGCGCCATCTTCAATTTTCCTAAGCGAAAAATTATGCTTTTTTTGTGTTTTAGCTTCAGGATAACAACACTTAGAGAGTTGGGTTCTTCCGGAAAGCTATAGAGTTTGGTCAGGAGAATTTTTTGGGGTCTTCAGAAAATGTCTGCGGCTAAAATGCAGTTCGGGTATTTTTTCAAATCAATCCGGTTGAGTGAGTAATCGATGCAGAACGTCTTACTGATGCTTACTGAGTCGAAAACAGCCCACGGAAGGGCATCAATTTTAATTCTGTAGGCATTTATGTTTGAATGATTTTTCTTAAGAAAATGTTCAAATTCTGAATACTTTTTCACACCTTCGCGCACTGTTTCGTTCTCAGCATCCATTATATACTCAACCGGACTGAAGACTTTGGCCACGAAAAGGACTGGTGCTCGAGAAGAATTTGTATTTTTCTCATACAAATTATCACTTGAACTTGGAACTTGAATTTTCCTTATCAGCTAAGCTTAGCTTCCTATCAGCTAAGGAATTGTCGTCACTCACATATGGAATTATGTACTTGCGCGTGGTACTGTGATGCCACCTTGTGGACGAAGGATAAATTGATGGGGCAACTCGTCGACAAGAGAGCTCCAACTAGTCCTTCACACATGGAGCCATACTGGACATGTGAATACATTGGAAATGTGAAGAACAAAACAACAAAGTGTGTGAATGATGGTGGCCCGACATAATCTGTGAGGCTCGCACGAAAAAACATCATCACCATGGAAATGCCGAACCTGTTAGCCATGTCATCCTCCCGGCGTCGTCAAGAATGTTACACAGAAATGGACATAATGTTAAGCATTAGTACTGTATAATACTGTATAAGGTAAGAATGAAAATGTAATTACTAATTATAAATCTCTAATGTCCGTCTGTTTATGTGTCTATTTATGCGTCTATTTATGCGTCTATTTATGTGTCTATTCGTCTATTTATAAGTCTGTCTGTCACGATCCCGTTATTTTTGCGTTTAATTGCGTTTACACTGGCGAAGAAAAAAAAATACTTTTTGATATGCTGTCGGGTATGGTGCAAAACGTCGAGAAAACATGTTCCGGGTGGGATATTGTTCTGAAATTAGGGAGTTATGGGTCAAGAAAGGGTGAAAATTGAAAATCGGCCAAAAGTCAGTCAAGATGTCGTCTTAGAGATTTGGTCGGGGAAGTGTCAGAGTAAAATACGTAGCAAGTGCAACGCTGAATACGGGGAACGTTGAATACGGGGTAAGTGGAATACGGTGAACGTTGAATATGGGGGAAGTGGAATGCGGGGGAAGTAGAATAGGGGGGAAGTGGAATACGGGGGAAGTGGAATACGGGGGAAGTGGAATACGGGGAACGTTCAATACGGGGAACTTGCAGTACGGTGCACGTTGATTACGGTGAACGTTGCATACGGGGAAAGTTGAATACGACGAGCGTTGCATACGGTGAACGTGGAATACGGGGGAAGTGGAATACGGGGAAAGTGGAGTAATTTTGCGACAAAGAATTTTACGATTATGACGTTTATTATAAGGAGTATAAGTTAAAAGAGTATAATAATATTATTTACATGGATAAGGGTTTAGCCTAAGAGCGGCTTTTCAACTTAAGTTATGTTAGTGTGTTAGTTATTTTACAATTTACTTTACAAGACGATGGCTGAAGTGAAAGGAAAAGAATGCTACAAAAACCTTTACTGATCATAATAATAAACTTAAAACTAAGGGTATATATAACAAAGGGAAAACAGGAGGAGTAGAATGAGACTAGGAAAGTGGAAAGGAGAGGGAGCAAAACATTAATCCAGAATTTGGATCAGAATTTTAGTTAAGCAGACTGGAGATGAGAGGGTTGGAGGAAAAGAGACAACCGTTAATAAACTTTTCAGTTTGGACTTGGATCAAATCCTTAACATGAGCCACGCGTGTCTCATTGCGTAGCTTTTTTGTGTTGTAATAGAATGGCCTGCTCGATGCCATTTTCAAACACTTGTTTTGAGTAATCTGTAGTCCTCTTATGTGACTGTTTGCGCAACCCCCCCATACAGGTGCCGCATACAATAGTACCGGGCGGAATACGCTTTTAAAAATCAGCATTTTGTTACCAAGACTTAACCTCGATTTTTTGTTGATCAGCGGATATACTGACCTCAAACACTTTAACGCCCTGTTTCGAGTGAATTTCGCATGCTCTCCAAATGTCAGTCTACAGTCGAGCAATACACCCAGATACTTGACGAAACTGGACCAAGAAATAGCGCTCCCATTCAAAAAAACTCTACGATTCGGTAAAAATCTTGAGCCAAGTCGTTTGGAGAAAAATATCGCACTAGTTTTCTGCTCGTTAATCTTAATTCTCCATTTGGAGTAAAACTTTGCTATATTTTTGAACGATCGCTCTAGGGTTCTTATTATCCTCTCGGGTTTTTTCCCACTACTCAGAATACCGGTGTCATCCGCAAATTGAGCTAGTTCACAATTTCGCGGGGTATTCAAGGCGGCTGTGAACAAACTGAACAAGCCCGGGCTCAGGACACTCCCCTGAGGAAGCCCTGCTCGGATAGGGAATCTCTCTGAATTTGCACCAAAGACGCTAACATAAAACTGCCTGCCAGTGAGAAATGATTGGATTATTTTAATTAGTGGCACAGGAAATTCCATAATCAAGAGCTTATGAAGGAGCCCATCATGCCACGTCGTGTCGAAAGCTTTCTCAATGTCCAGTAGAAGCATTCCAGTGGACCTCTTCGACGCGAAGTTTGTCCTGATTAACCTCACTACTCTGGCGAGCTGATGCACAGTGGAATGGGCATTTCGGAAACCAAATTGATGGTCGGGAATAAGAGAGCAACCTTCGGAATGAGCGTTGATTCTTTTGTGCAATATTCTCTCCAGAATTTTGCAAATGGAACTCAGTAAACTAATCGGACGGTAACTACTCGGCTCAATTGGATTTTTTGATGGCTTTAGAATAGGAACAACTTTGGCCACTTTCCAAGCACTGGGAAAATAGCCAAGAATCATGCAAGCGTTCATTATTTTTGTTAACAGCACTAGCGCCCTATGAGGAAGCTTTTTTATCACCCTGTTAGGAATGAAATCATTACCAGGAGATTTCTTGACTTTTAAGGAACGAATGAGCTTTTTAATTTCGGATGGAGTAGTCAAGAATGCCGACGCATCAGTTGGTGTCACTTTACTGTCATTAATAGTTTTGATGGAATCATTTACTAGTTTGGTGGTCGGACGGTGATTCATATTCTCGGTCAATAAATGCGAATTCAGAATGGACTTCCCAATCTCATTAGCCTTCTCTTCATTAGTGTATTAAAAAAGATTCGCGCTATTTTTTAATGGTGGCATGTTTGAAGATTTATTCTTGATGAGCTTGGAGAATTTCCAGAACTTGTTCGAGGCATAGCCGAGATCGCGAAGCACACCATTGAATTTATCATTTCTAAGGGCGGCAATTGCAGAATCAATTTTACGTGACAGTGCCTTAAGTGCAGCTAGGTCGGCCGGATGTTGATTTCTCTGACACCCCCGTTTAAGAATTCGCCTCTCTTTGATCATAGACAATACTGGTTTAGGTAGCTTCAGATTACCAATTCTAACTGTTCGTTTTGGGATAGACGCATTCATGGAATCCAACAGCGATTTCGAAAATTTAGCAATTTGAACATCAATTTCCTCAGGAGTAGACAAACATATTTCGTTGAGATCGATTTGGGCGTCAACTCTAGCTTTAAAATTATCCCAGTCCGCCCGAGCAAAATCGAAGCGTTTTACTGATCCCGAAGCCCTTTCAAAAGTGCAGTTAACCGTGAACTCAATCGCACAATGATCGGACATAAGATCGTGATTTGGAATGACCTGGGTACTGTCGTGATGGTGATTTGTGAGAATAATATCGATATTGGATGGACTCCGACCTTTTTGAGGTGGGAAGTATGTCGGAGTCGGCGAGTTGTAAATCATGAAAGGTCGATAGTTCAACTGCTCATATATCATACTGCCTGCAGCATTATTCCGCACATTATTCCAGAGTCTGTGTTTCGCATTCAGGTCTCCACACACGAAATAGCTTCCCTTTATCGATGTAAGAATTTTGATGTCAGCCTTAAAATCGCCCATGGCTGCAGCTGATAGGTCAGTTCCGGGAAAGTAAGCCGATACAAATACAATTGGACCTGTAGGGGTAGCAATAGTAATAGCCACTGTTTCGATGACCTTAGTACCAAGTGTTGGTAATGGCGAATGTGTGATATTCTTATTAACCGCGATAGCCACACCCCCACCATCTCCCGTCTGCCTATCAATCCTGTAAAATTTATACGAAGGGAAAAACAACTTATGAGAATACTTCAGCCACGTTTCACTAAAACAAATCACATCGTAAATATTAGTTTCAAAGTAATCAATAATTTCGTGGGACTTCGGGAACAGACTTTGCGCATTCCAACTTATTATTCTTAAATTTTTTGTTAGTGTGTTAGTCATAATTAACATACTTGATAGCTAATTTGGTAATGACTTGAAATTGATCCAATTTGGTGCGACAAGCCTTCAAGTTAGATATGAGCTCAGTGGTCAAATCAAGCATCTGTTGAGAGGTGAAGAGTTCTCCTGCTTCGTTAGGGTTTTCTACCGAAGATGAAGGGACGGATTGGTTTGTAGAGAACCAATCTGCAAACTTACGACCTTGATTTACCTTCAGTGGCGGAAAATC
>CM055403.1:109478374-109516067 GCA_029228625.1 Pseudolycoriella hygida
TAGGTTCAGTACTACCTCAGAGTAGGGTATGTAAACATTATTCAGCAGAACATTCGGCAGCCATTCACACCCTGGCCTAAGCTCATCTGATTCTGAGAATATAATAGCTTGCGACTTCTTGGCATTTAGTGACAGAAAGTTTTCACGGGCCCAACAACTAATCTCATAAAGATCCTGGTTTACCCTAAACACTGCTTCATTCAGCTTATTCCTTTCAAAGGACAAAAATAGCTGAACATCATCCGCAAACATATGGTGGCGGACAGATTTCAAGCATTTAGGAAGGTCATTTATATACATAGAGAAAAGGAGGAGGCCAAGCACAGACCCTTGAGGTATACCAGCGCAATTAGCTAACGGCTCTGAGAGATAGTCACCAATGGATACACATTGGTACCGATCCGAAAGATATGAGCGAATCAATTCAACCGCTGAAGTTGAAAAACCATATTTATGGGACAACTTCATCAAAAGCCTCAGATGGTTAAGCGAGTCAAATGCCTTACTAAAGTCAAGTAATACCATGATCGTGAGATACTTCTTATCCAGAGATTTCCTAATCTCATCCGAAACACACAACAACGCGGTACCAGTGCTATGCCTCGCCCTAAACCCTGACTGATACTCATCAATCAATTTATTCCTGTTCACATAAGCAACAATCTGCAACGGCTTTCATGAGATACACGCAACTCCTCAATTTCATTCATCACTTGGGTAGAGGCACTTTCGCACTTACTATTAGTTGATTCAACAACATCAGTAAGTCGCTTATCGATATCAGTTGAGAACGATTCAAATTTGCTATCCATGTCATCCTTCACCCCACGAATCATTGATGATAGTGATTGTTCCAAACTACTGATTTTAATATTAAGACATTTGTCCACGTCAGCAACATTCGCGCCCAATGCATCCATTTTGTTAGACAAAGCATGCAATAACTGTTTAATCTCAGATTCGGACTCATTAATAGGAATCGCATCCTCTAGTATAACCACGTCATCATTTCTTCCACTTTTAGCCCGTTGTTGAGAATCCATTGGTGAGATATACAATTTTGGAGGAAACGATTTGAAGATTATTTTAAACCAATACGATGTAGAATATAGACTCGCTGTGGTAAAATTTTGTACAAAACTAGCCCAGCACTATGAACAATCAAGCACGATAAGTCAGTGAACCGTAAATTGTGGATTTATTAACAATTACGGACACTAACGCAACAATAAAACGATAGTAAAGCCGCGTGGTGTCGATTTAGCCGTGCACAAAATTCCGATGATGTAGATTTAGCCTCAAGGACGACGATGATATGACAACAAGTTAATGCTAGTCGAATTGTAACCAAAATCAGCAAACTCCATAAAATCGAGGAACATTAGTGGTCCAATTACCATTAGCTGCAGTTTGTTTTGAATATAACAGGCTCGAATTTATAAAAAATAGAAAAAAATACTGATGCAGATGAGGAGAATAAAAAGTTTAGCTGTCAGCCATAATCGTCCCAACCGAAAAAGGTATGATGTACGCAAAATTTCAATAAAAGCATTTTTCTAACAATTTTTTGTGTCTACCGCACAATAATCGGCAAAAATCAAGAAATAATTAAAATTCGTTCAAAATTTTAATAATCTCCGTATGAGTTCGAGTAGAGTGACATGCCTACGTGTAAGGCATCACCAGCAAGCATTTAGCTGTCATTCAAAGTGACTTTTGGCATTTTCTACTCTTATAGTATTAGTCCTTCCTAAAATAGCCAAATAATGACGAAACACACGGACGGCCACTTAGGCAGGCTCATGGAAGTTCATGAAATTTCATGGAGGTTCTCGAAAAATAAATTTTTGTTCAGACTTAATGAATTTTATGCTTCCAAGACAAACTGTTTAGGCGTTATTTTGAAGTCCTATCTAGACTCAAAATTTCATAGAAGACCGTTTTCCAAAAACTGTGAAACTCACCGAGGCCTAGAGCAAAGAAGTTGTGAGCTAAGAAAGCCACTTGACGGACTCTCTTGACATCGAAACACTTCGGATGCGCCCACCACATGAAAAAGTATTTTCCCGGGACTATTTTGAACGGAATAAACCAAAGTTGCCCTAAAACCGCTCCTCATTTTTCACAAGTTTCATGCACTTTTCTTAAAACCTACGTTTTACACGATTTTCACGCTTTTTTGACTATTTTGCTTCGGGGAACCCTCAGGACGGCTTTGGATTCAGATGGCTACATATACACTTTTTATCAGGGACACATTTAGAAACTTTTTAGGGGTGGGGCTCCAGACTTTTTAATAACTTAGTTTTTTGGACCACCCTAATGATGAGTGGCACAATCGGAGTCGTTAAAGAAAACCACAAAAAGTAGACTAGCTAAAACGGAGCCTTGACCAATTCCAGAAATCCGATGTGATGGAGTTTATTTTCACCATCTGCTTCCTGCGATGAAAGAAAGATCGAAACCAAAGAAGCAGAGTATTGGAAATTCGGTATGAGTCGTTTGCCAATTTCATTATTAACCGAATGCAGTTGATTACATCGAAGGCCTTATGTATATCGGCAAGAAACAAATCGGTTTGCATGCCATTATTAAAAGATTCGTGAGCCAGGATCGATAACTCCATCAAATTTGATTCAACTCTTCTACCAGGAAAGAAACCGTGCTGACTGGGTGATGATTGCGGGTAGATGTTGTATTTGAGTTGTTCGAAAACTATTATTTCGAAAACTTTCGCAAGGTTTGGTGACACACAGACGCCACGGTAATTGGTCATATCTACTCTTTTGCCGGACTTGAAAACAGGAGTCAGGTGTCCGATCTTCCAGGGATCAGGATAATAATTATCTAGTATTGATTTGGAGTAGATCGCTGTAAGAGGAGTAGACAAAATATCGGCACATTCACGCAGAAATAGTGGTGCCATTTTATCAGGACTAACGCCTTTACTCAGGCCCATGTAATCGGCCTATTATAGTCGTCTTTCTTGTTCAAAGTAGGGTTGTAATGACGCTATTATAACCCGGTTCTTTAAAAAATGATAATAAAACGTGTGTTGTTATGACAACCGCATACTAAATTGAAAAATCAATCTAGACGACATTTTTTGCAACAAATTCGATGAGTATTTTTATACGAAATTTTAGATTTATGTTAATTTTGTTGTTATTTTTTTTGTACATAATTGGCAATTATAGGCTCAAATGTGATAAACTATCGTATAATACAAGGAGAACAATCGCGTAATAATAGTCTCGGTGGGTAAAAATTCTCAGGCCTGACGCCCCTCGAACTTTTACCAACCTCGACTATAATTACTTGATTATACCCCTTGTATTATAATATACTAATGTTCGTTTATTAAGTGGCGTATTCAAATATTTTTTTTATTTGTATGAAACCAAGTTATGTGGCGTATTCAAATATTTTCTTTGTAAGGAATTATTTGTATGGAACGAAATGATGCATTGATTTTCTTTGTACATTTTTTTGGTTGATGTTAAATCTTTGGTTTGTTCGGCAAAGTCTTAGAGTTTTGTTAGTAGAAGTCACCAGTATTGGTGAAAATGTCGGGCAGTTGGACATTGGGTCAATTTTTATGCTTTTAAAAGTATCTGGAAAGGTATGAGAGTTAGACCATTGGTTTCTTTGGCAAAGTCTTAGAGTTTTGTTAGTAGAAGTCACCACTATTGGTGAAAATGTAGGGCAGTTGGACATGGGGTCAATTTTTATGTTTTTAAAAATATCTTGGAATGTATGGGTGGTAGACCATAGGGTTCTTCGACAAAGTTTTAGAGTTTTGTTAGTAAAAGTCACCAGTATTGGTGGGGCAGCTCGAGGGGAGAAGCAGTGCGGGGGTAACCGGTTGTATGGAAAAATGATAGTACGGGGAAAACAGTAGTGAGGAGAAAATTGTATTGCGGGAGAAACGGCTGTACGCGAAACAGCAGTACGGTGGAAACGGTTGTACGGGGAAAACAGTAGTGAGGAGGAAATTGTAGGACGGGACAGTAGTGCGGGGGAAACGGTTGTGCAGGGGAAATGGTAGAACGGTGAAATGGTAGTACGGGGAAAACAGTAGTGAGGAGGAAATTGTAGGACGGGAGAAACGGTTGTACGGGGAAATGGTAGCACGATGATAACGTTTGTACGGGGAAATTGTAGTACAGGGGAAATGTTGGTACGGGGAAATGGTAGAACGGTGAAATGGTAGTACTGGGAAAACAGTAGTGAGGAGGAAATTGTAGGACCGGAGAAATGATTGTACGGAGAAAAAGTAGCACGGTGATAACGTTTGTACGGGGAAACGGTAGTACGGAGAAAATTGCACACCCTTGCATACATTTTAGTATTAAAGTCGCAAATCTCCGACCTAGCGGAGAAGAATGCTTAGAGGCGGGGGTATTTACTAGTATCGTATAACACAAGGGGTTATATCGCGCAATTAAAGTCTCGACTACAATTACGCGATTATACCCCATGTGTTATAATAGTAGATTATGCAACTGCGGGAAAATTTTTTTATCTTCGACGGGGAGGTTTGCATCCCGAGCCGAAGGTGAGGGATATAATCCCCATTATCCCGCAGTTGCACATGCTATTTTATTCACCAAAGCAACAAATCAACGAAACGAAGTTTGACACTAACAATTAATGTATAATTTAACTCCCTAGGGAAGCACTACGGCGAATAAAATACTATTGCACTGGGTTGCATAAATAACCATTAGAATTACGGTAGAGCTTACGAGCCACACAAGTAATGAGGCCTAGAACGTCAGTGACACGAGAAAAACTTTATTTATCGTTTTCCAAACCGGCCAAATTCCGTTCGTTAAATACTGTTTAGCAGTCCTGGTTGGTATAGTGAAATATAGAAATTCACAGACTTATAGTAATTGTATAACAATGGCAACATTAACGAAAAGAAATTTCAGGTTCTTATATTACAGTCAAGTCAAACAACGGCGCTAGAATAACAAACCTAATTCAAATTCAAGGTAATTAATCTAACATATGATCCGATTTCCATATGCTCTTAAAATACCGGTTACGTGATCAGCATTTGAGGTAATGAATCTAAAAGCAATTCATTGCAAGTAACACAAATCATCGTCGTGTTATACAATTCATCACGTAATAATCAACACCACTGAATAAATTGATATTGTAAAGTGTTCGATACATTAAATAAATTTCACATAAATTGACTTTCAATTTTCTAAGTCAAATTTATTATATTAGTTGAACTACAGCAATAAATTTTGAACGTGCTATTTACGAGCCAACAATAATTGATATCATCGTGAATGGACACCGTTGTATGAAATTAATTCATTAAGACTCAAAGACGATTGCAAATGACTGTGTGTAGATTTTAATGCTAAAATAGGCCGCGAAGTATTTTATCGTCCCACAATCGGTAAACATAGCCTTCACGAAAACTCGAACGAAAATGGAACGCGGGTGGTTGATTTTGCAGCATCAAGAAACATGGTTGTCAGCAGTACCTATTTCCAACATAAAGACATCCACAAAGCGACATGGGTATCACCGGATAAACGAACCAAAAACCAGATTGACCATATTTTGATAGATGCACATCACTGTTCAAATATGTTGAATGTCAGAAGCTGTAGAGGACCGAATGTAGATTCCGATCACTACCTGGTGAGAGCGGCAGTTAGGTCTCGAATATCGGTTCAACACAATCGACAACCGGCATTGGAAAGGTGGGACGTGGAAAAACTACAGAACGAAGACATTAAACGTCAATATGTCGACAGGCTGGAGACGAATATTATTGCCGGAATGGTCAGCGAACAACGAAGCGTAGACGATGCGTGGAATCAAATTAGACGGAATGTAGAGAGCGCCGCAGCAGAGACAGTGGCAACGAGAACGGGAAATAAAAGAAATATCTGGTTTGACGATGAATGCCAGAAGGCCATGGACGACAAAAACGCAGCTCGCCTGAAAACTCTAAGTAGATTCACTCGAGCTGGCCAGGAAGAGTACCGTTCTAAAAGAAATTTCGAGAGAAAACTCTTCCGACGGAAAAAGCGACAGCGTGACAAGGAAGTTTTGATCGAAATTGAGAAGTTTGGCAATCGGAAGGAGACTCGGAACTTTTACCGGAAAGTGAACGAATCCAGAAACGGTTACAGTCAACAACCTTTGCTATGTAAGGACAAGCATGGATTGGTCTTAGCAGATGAGGAAAGGTGTATCGCGAGATGGGCTGAGTACTTTAAGGAACTGCTTAACCCGAACAGACCGCTCAACCGAGACGACGAAAACGACGAATTGCCATTTCAGACTGCGCAACCATACATAGAAGAACCAACGATGCAAGAAGTTGAAGCTGAAATTTTAAAGCTCAAAAATTTCAAAGCCCCGGGGACTGACAACCTACCCGGTGAACTTTTCAAGAACGGCGGCAACGCGCTATGTATGGAGATGCACGAGCTCATCATACGCATCTGGAATGACGAGGAGTTACCGGAAGATTGGAAGACCAGCATACTTTGTCCCATATACAAAAAAGGTGACAAATTGGAGTGTGGCAATTTTCGAGGAATCGCTCTGCTGAATATTGCTTACAAGATATTTGCAAATATTCTATATCAGCGCCTTCATCCATACACGGAATCTACGATAGGTGAATACCAAAGTGGTTTTCGTGTAGGTCGTTCAACATCGGACCAGCTGTTTAATATCAGACAGATCTTGGAGAAGTGCAAGGAGTACAACATTGAAACACACCATTTGTTCGTTGACTTCAAGGCAGCCTATGACAGTGTTAGAAGAAGTAAGCTATGGAGAGTCATGGAGGAGTTCGGAATTCCCAACAAACTGATCTCGCTAACGAAGCTAACACTAAACGGAGCTAACAGCCGAGTAAGGACCGCAATCAAATGTCAGAGACTTTCGACATTGAGGAAGGCCTACGTCAAGGAGATCCTCTTGCAACGCTGCTTTTCAATTTAACACTCGAAGCAGCTGTTCAAACCATGGACATAGACTCCAGCGGCACCATTTTCTCCAAGTCCAGTCAGTTGCTTGGTTTTGCAGATGACCTGGACATTATTGGCCGAACCATGGATGTTGTTAAAGATAAGTTTATGGCCTTGGAGAGGAAAGGTACCGACCTTGGGTTGAAGGTCAATGACGGAAAAACGGAATACATGATCATCCCACCTACGAATCGATATCGGGAAGATAACGTAACGATCGACACACACACATTCAAAATGGTCAATAAGTTCGTATACCTTGGATCAGAGCTGAACATAAACAACGACATTGCGGACGAAATAAAAAGGCGAGTAACTTTGGGCAACCGGAGTTATTACAGCCTGCTGAAAATTCTAAAGTCCAAGTCAGTAAGCCGAAATTCAAAATGCGCACTTTATAAAATTGTGATCAGACCGGTAGTTACGTACGGTTCGGAGTCGTGGTGCTTGACACAGAAAAATGAACAATCTCTGCATACGTTCGAGCGAAAGGTACTGCGTACAATATTTGGACCAGTATTTGACCGAAAACTGAACCGATGGCGCAGACGATATAATCACGAGCTCATAGAGCTTTTTGGAGAGCCCGACATAGTCAGAACAACAAAAATAAATATACTACGTTGGCTCGGTCACGTACAACGAATGAATGAACATCGTATTCCAAAAAAAATTCTGAAGTCCAAACCTGAAGACAAAAGGAGTGCAGGGCGACCCAAGTCCAGGTGGAGCGACGCTGCTTTTGCCAACTTAAGAACTGTGGGAGTAACCAGCTGGGAGACGTTAGCTGCAGATAGGCCCGGTTGGAGAAGCATGTTGGAGAAGGCCAAGACCCTTAATGGGTTGTAGTGCCGGTAAAGTAAGTAAGTAAGTAAGTAAGTAAGTGTGTAACAGATAAAAACTCCCATTTTCGCAATAAGTTTTTTTAAGGCGAATTGCAAATTTTGGATTTTGTTTATTCCCCGTGAGATGCAAATATTGTTCCTGTTTTTCGGTTTGATACGGCGTTGACGAAATGAAAAAATTCGCAAATTGGTTTCAACAACTTTCGATGGTAAAATCGCACTGACGAATCCGAAAGACCGCCCAAAAAGTTTAAAAAAAAGTGGAGAAACTACCCGCAGGAAATGGCTATCCGGAAAACTTTGTGTCAAACATTATAAAAAAATCGAGTGGATAAATTCTACAACAACGGAAAGAAGATTTTTTACCAAAAACATAGCCGTTTCACATCAGCACCATATATCCCGGTCTATCAGAAAAATTAAAGAAGTCATTGAACGAATACACTTTACCCCGAGCTGCAAAAAAAAATTGTATATGCAACAATTACACACGAACAAAATACGCAATATCCAAAGAACAGAAATTTAAAGTCGTCTGCGAGGTAAAGTGTCGAAAGTGTTCAGCCGTATACATATTGGAACCCTAAGACTAATTATACCTAGACTGGTATTTTGTACAGTAAAATGCGGTCCCAACACCTCACGCGTATAAGATACAATTTCGTAAGATTTTACGTAAAGCTTTCACAAACACATACGCTTTCTTATCACTTGACAGTTCTGTCATTATTTTGTTTGATCGAATTGAATTTTTAAAATTTATTCTTAAATCCGAGCTTAAATCACATAAGCGCATTTAAACCGACGAAAAATCATTTAAATATTGCGAAATAGATATGGTGCAAAGTTGTTTAATTATTGGATGTAAGCCTCGTTATAATAAGAGCGACGGAATTTCGTTTTTCAGGTATTTTTTGTGAACATAACCTAAGTGTGTGATGTTGTTCCAGTTTTTTATTTATTTATTTGCTTTCATATAGTTTTCCGTCGAATAAAATAGAAAGCGAAAAATGGCGAGATTCCATATTAAATAACCAGAAAGGTGTCATCACCAAGAACTCAAAAATTTGTCAATTTCACTTCAATGAGTCTGACATAAAGCGACATGGTGTCCGAACCGTTCTGAAGAAAGGTGCAAAGCCTACAATTTTTCATAATCAACGCAATTCAACTGAAGTGAACGAATTTATGGATGTTGAATACTTGGAACTCGGAGAGTCGCTTGCATTGAATCCAGTGTCACTTCATACGGTTGAAACAGTTCCAGTATCACTTGAATCGGTTGAAAGTGTTCCACCATCGCTTTATTCAGTTGAACCAGTTCCACGATCGCTGTATTCAGCTGAACCAGTTCCATCTGCTTTGAGCAAACCTAACGATTCTACATTTATATCTGACACAACTCCCACAAAGACTGCGGTTTCAAATAATTCAGTTGAAATTGACACAATTAGACGAGGAACAAAAAGGCGTCTTTGTTATCCGGGTGATGTACAAGAAGTTGAAGACCTGACTCCGAGATCATGTAAAAAATTTATCCGAAGCCTACAAAAAACTGCGAAAAAGCCGCGAGTCAAAATAAAAAATCTGCATAGGAAAAGAAGGAGAGCTGTGCGACGGATTGTGTCTTTACAGTGTCTTGTAAGGAAATTAAAGCGGAAAAATTTGATATCCGAAAATGCATTGGAGTCGTTAAAGGTACCTCGAAAAAATTTCGTGAAACCGTCTTCGTCTATTTTGTCATTGTCGTATGTATGTTTTGATCAATGTTCGTCAACTGTCCTGTCTGCACACTTTGTCTAATAAATCTAGTTCGGATTTTGATTAGGGGCCCTTCAAATTGTGCACACGTTTTTTTGGGGGGAGGGGGGTTCGAGAAAAGCGTGCGCTGCATACATTTTGAATTTTTTTTTCATGTATTTTTGCGTGCAAGGGGGGAGGGTGGGGTCGGAAATCCGTCTTTTTTAGCGTGCACACTATTTGAATGGCCCCTGTGAATTATAAGTATTAGTACAGTGAAGCTGTTCAGCTGTTTTTTCCAATGTATTTTGTATGGGAAGAACAGCTAAATTTTTTCAGTAAGTAATTTTGAAAGCTCGTGACTGTAGTGTAAATCGATTACGGACTTAAAAACATCAATTGGATTGTAATCTATGAGAATGTTACTTCCCTCACTGTAGAATTTCAATAAATTAATGTGATTGTTCCACTTGTTTTTGTTCTTCTTCGTTTGTCTTGTGTAATTATATGTGAATAGCCTTCAACAATTATTTACATCTAAACTCCCTTCCTTGTTCTCGTTCATCCATAGCTGCAAGATGATTCGTTGATGCAGAAAATTAAGGTTGGCAAGATTAACAATCAATTTCCGGCAGACGTGCGATCATTTGCGTTGACTCTCAATTTCTACTCTCCGAGAGCTTACCGATATGTCCGAAAAACGTTTGCAAATAAACTGCCAACTCCAAGAACCATTAGGAAATGGTATGAATCTGTTGATGCTGAACCCGGTATAACTGAAGAAGCATTGAAGGCACTGGCTATTAGAGTGGACGAGTCAAAGAAGAAGGGAGTATATCTACGTTTTTGCTTGTCAATGGACGAAATGAGCATTCGGGAGCAAATTGAATATTCCAAATCAAGAAAAAAATTTTACGGATACGTTGATGTGGGGCCAGTATCGATCACGAAGGGACTGTTGTAGCAACGAAGGCTTTAGTGTTAATGCTTACGGCTATCAATGGTCATTTTAAAATTCCGGTTTCGTATTTTTTGACGAATGGACTAACTTCATACGAACAAGCGAACGTTGTTAACATGGTTTTAAGGACGTTAGGTGAAAGAGGCGTTGCTGTGGTAGCTTTAGTTTTCGACGGAGCTGCAACTAACATTTCCATGATTAATGTTCTCAACCGTAGCGGTAACAATGCAACTTACTTCCACCATCCATTGACTAAAGAACGTATTTATATTATCTGGGACATTTGTCATATGGTAAAATTGATTAGAAACACACTCGAAGACAAAAAAATATTACATGATTCTGAAGGACGTGCCATAGAGTGGAGATACATTGAAATGTTGCATGAGCTCCAAGATTTAAATCGAATTCGTTTAGGAAATAAACTGACCAAACAGCATATTCAGTTTCACGGTAAAAAAATGAATGTCCGACTTGCTGTTCAAACACTCAGCAGAAGTGTCGCGGATTCCCTAGAATTATTAAAAGAAACTGTTCCCGCATTTAAAGATTGTGGTCCCACGATAGACTTCATTAGAATTTTCGATCGGTTATTCGACATTTGCAACTCGAAGTCAAAGTTTGGTAAATATTTCAAACGACCAATAAATCCGGAATCAGAAAAAGAAATTGATTTCTTCGACACTGCAACTACTTACATCGAAGGGATCAAACTGGGTAAAAAGAAAATAACTAAAACAAAAAGCTACACTGGTTTTCGTGGATTTATTCAAAGCATGCGGAGCATTCGTCATATTTATGATGAAAATGTTACAAACGGACAAATGTCCGTTCTGACTTTAAAGTTAAGTCAGGATCACTTGGAAACGTTTTTTGGTTCTATTCGAAGTCGTGGCGGTTTTAACAACAATCCCAATGCAATGCAATTCTGTTCCGCGTACAAGCAACTTATAATTCATAACGAAATAAAGGCTCCATCACAGTCGAACTGCGTCAATTTAGATAACACTAGCATTCTCACCATTTCTTCGGCAAGATCAAAAATTCTTCATTATTCAGATGAAGAAGTTGATTGCAGTTCACAGTTATCCGCAGACTACAACGGGATGGTAATTAGTCATGGATTGAACTTAATTGTGTCAGAATCCGTTGTTTACATTGCTGGGTTCGTTGAAAGATCTACTCGTCGTAAGCTAAATTGTGAATCTTGCTTGAATGCCTTAGACGAATCGACGAAAGCTAATGGCGAACTGTTGAAGAAAAAAGATTATGGCCAATTTGGAGGCTTATACAAACCACTGAACGAAGTGGTTGTGTTGTGCCGAATCGCGGAAAGAAATTTACAGACTGTTGAAAACGATAACCGTTTCAATGAAGCTAAAATGTATCTGCGAGTTTTAAACAAGTGTCTTCGAGACGTTCCTCAAAAGTTGTTGAACACCTTGGATGAACATGTGAAAGAATGCGATCCATTCGAAAATCATAAATATCTGCTAATAAAAGCAATAATCGAAGAATATTTGAAGGTAAAATTATTTCACGTTGGCAAATTGCTAACTTTTGAATTACATAAAAAATTCGTTCGCGCAAAAAATACTAAAGTTACGTTATTCGCTGGTCAATAATTGTATATTGTAATTACTTTGCGCGAAAACACATTACTTACAAGAATAAACTGTTTGATAACTTATTGGTTCGTTATTCGTTTGAATTACATTTACTGCCCTACACAACAAAATCTAACAAAGAGTAAACCCACGACCTCAGAAAGGTACAGTAAATAATTCACTGAAAATAAGAACACTCACCGTCTCACGATGTTAGAATTTATGAAGACATTCACCGGTCTCAATGTGTCATCAAAGTTATAAAACTCGATGTCTCGCGGTGTATTCAAAATGAAATTACCTTTTTGTATTCAACGCTACAACATGCGAAGCATCGGTAATATCAGCATCGGCAATTTATTCTCATTTAGCAAAATTCGTTTTAACTTTGGCTACATAAATTCAGATTATCGCTTAAAATGAAAACAAAAATAATTCCTTCATTCAGTCAGTTAATTCAAATTTTTGCCGCTAACATTTGCCCTCTTAATTTATGAGGGCAAACACACACTACTAAACATTTCGTATATCATGTTGGGACCACGTAATTTACGTAATATTGTTCGAAATTTCCTGTCTAGGTATAATTAGTCTTAGTTGGAACCACGAAACACAAATTGAAGCATCACAGTGACGTACACCTAAAAAAGGACATTCGTACCACTGGACTAACAGTACACGCAGTCACACGCATCATCACACCCCTTGCATTTCGACAATGTTATAATACTTGAACGATTGCCAAACTACTGGCAACGGATCATTGCCGAAAAAATGTTCACACACAAAACAGCCAATACGGTAAACACACAAGTTGAAAAAGCTGGTCTACGTGCATCTTACGTTAATTTGATGAATACAAGCGATAAAACACCAAACAACAAAACGGCACTGACATTTCAAAGACATCACCAACATAAACGCATATTAATTTCACTGACCAAACAGCTGATAAACCGCCAAAACATCGACCTACGTACATAACGTCCAATATGTGATAACAGTTCTATAAGAGTGTTTTTAGTTAGTGTCTTATTTATTTTAATTTTTTTGCATGTTGTAATTAGTCCAACAAATTAGTTTTTAATATTAGATGTGATATTCTGAATTTAATTTTTTATTAAAAAGGTAAAGAAACAGCCAACAAAACATACATTAGACAAACAAATAATAATCTACTCATAATTTTTGTAATTCAGAGCCTAGTGACGGGCCAAACCAAAGGACCGAAATATAGCGTAAAGCCAATTTAATTATTTTTTCATCACATCAACAAAGAAAATTTTAATTTTCTCTTCCCAGTAATGAGACGCGAAAATAAAAAAAAAAAACAACTCTCAGTCAGCAGTCGAATGCTATAGGAAGCGAAAGCACTTTCGCTCCTCTAATGAAGCGAAGGCAATATCGAAAAATAACGCAGCCATAATGCATGTTTCGTTCAGGCCGTTCGGACTCGTACTCGTTACACTAAAATTTGACAGGATGCAAACTTCGCATACGGTTGAAATTTTTTACTTCCGTCCGTTGTGATCCAAATAACTTGGTCATCGCAGCATAAAACCGAAAAAGAACAACCATTGACAATTTCTTGTGTCGACTTTATTCTGTAGCGAAAATGATGCATATCACGGTGAGCTTGAACGAAGTTATACTGAAAAGTCGCTGCCCATCAGATTTTATTGCTGATTGTGAAAGAGGGTCCCCTACGAGTTCGAAACTACTTTTAGTGAAATAACTCATAAAAAAATGATATTTCATCTGGATGAAAGTTCAACAAACAAAAAAAAGAAGAAAATTGACAAAAAATGGCTGATGGCTCAAGTTGGGCCGGAAAAGTGCCACTGGCTATGGTAAAATGAAGTCATAACAATGTATCTTGCCTGAACTGGCTGTAATCACAACATACTTTACAAACACACGTAAATATTGCTGTTTTGTCGTTTTGTGAGGCAAAAATAGCTTTTTACTTGATCATTTTTGAATATTTGCGAGTTCCTTGAGTTTGACTCACAAGATTCAACAAAAAAAACTTTGTCGCAACTGATGCGTGACATGTTTGGTATCATTAGAAAGCTTAGACTATAGGCTAACTCACAAAAATTATTTTGTTGCGAAACACTCTCACCGGTGAGCTAGAGAAGTGCGCAAAGCTTCCCAATGGTGGTCCTTTATACAAAAATCGACTTTTAAAAAAATTTTACCAGAAAATTTATTCACTCAAAGTAGTTAGTGGTATTAAAAACAGTACATGCACCTCAAAATACTTTACACAGTCTGTTCATCAATATTCTATCGCTAAGTATTGCCAGACTGACTGTATAATAGTGAGGGGCGAATTTTTTGTAGAACTTTTAGATCTATTACCGAAGGAATATTACTTGCAGCTTAGATTTCCAATCATGATAATGTGCTGATCATTCGGATATATAAATTGTTTCAAATGTTTAGAGTTTCTAACATCTGGCGGTTACATATTGTAAAGCATGGGCTCAGAATGGAGCTTGACTGCGTGGTAGGTAAAACGTAAGCGTGTATATCATACACAAATTTTTAGCATGGATATCAGCCCGTGACCGTGTATTTTAGAGTTCCTACCCACGGAAGCAAAAGATGTACAACGCTACAGTTTTCAACTGGGCTTCCAAATGTCGAATGCAGAAAGCATCGTACCTGAGTTGGTTAAGCCCTAATATGACCCGAACTTGATTTTTTACTTTCAGCTTTTGACCTAATCCTGAAGATTTCAGGTTAGCACAGTTCGGATTCAATTTATCCGAAATTTGTTGTTCAGGCTACGTTCGGGTACATCATAGATTAGAGATGAGCGAGTCGACCATTTTTCGAAACCCGATCCCGACCCGATTAAAATTTTCGAAACTCGAAACCCGAGCTGTGTCAAAACCCGACCCGGACCGAGCCCGACCCGATAAAATTTTTCGAAACCCGAAACCCGAACTGTTTCAAAACCCGACCCGGACCGAACCAGACACTCAAGTTTTTCGAAACTCACAACCCAAATTACTTCGAAACAAAAATTATTTCAAGGCCCGACGTCTGCATTGGATTGCAGGATAGGGACCCAAATAAAATGATACAACAACCCGATCCCGACCGAACCCGACCCGATAAAATTTTTTTAAACCCGAAACCCGAACTGTTTCCAAACCCGGCCCGGACCGAACCCGACCCGATTAAAATTTTCGAGACTCGAAACCCATGAACCCGAAAAAAACAATTCGGGTTCGGGTCGGGTTTTTCGAAGTTTCGTAATAAAAAATGACCTAGCCTCTGACCCGGAAGGGTTGTAACAGTGGTTTATTATCAGTGAACCAAAGTCTTCCTTTCGCCTTCTTTTTCATAGCTTAAATCTTCCGAAAGCTGACTGAAGGAAGATTTTGGTTTACTGGGATGGAGTCGAAAATTTAGGGTTCAGTTCAAGTCGTGTTAAGTCTGTAATCTTAGTTTAGGTTCGGGTCGAGATCAGGCACAAGTCAACCTGATTTGAAAGAGGTCAACGCGATCCGACTGGCCTCTATATTCCCAGTTCTAGAACTGAAGAAAGCGGACTGATGCCAAATTCAACATCTCTACAAAGCCGATTTTGGCATTTAATCATCTCACATAATCTATAAATTGAGTTTAAGCATTGTTTTTGTTTGGGGCTCTTGGTTAAAATTATCACTCCCTATAACTATTCCAAATCGTATAATTTGTTCAATTCGATGTGACACCATCACTTAAAGTAATGTAGATTGTCATTCGTAAATGCGTTTAAGTTACATTTTGAAATTTATTTAACATTTGCATTCGTAAATTAAAATTGGAACATTCCCAGAGACGTTAAATGCATGTTTAATAGCGGCTGTGTTAATTAAACTTAAGTGTTTCATTTTCGTATTTTAAGTCATAATTTCGCCCACATTTTCGGCACTAAAGTGTCGTACGCTGTGTGAAATTAAAGGCCTGAAACTACTAACGTTAAAGTGGAAGTGAAAGTGAAAAAACTGTTGAATTAGTACGAAAAATTATTCTTAGAGAAGTAATTCAAGTTACAGTAAACAGGTATTCTACCAAATTTTCTTTCTCAGATACATTATAAGAGCTCTACACTTGAAACATTCTTTTGAATTGGAGCCATGACTTTTGAAGTGTTTTTATTTTAAGAAATATCTTTTTAACGAACGTTGCACCATTCATCGTGAAATAATCTGTTGTTTTTTTATAAAGAAGTAAAAATTCAAATTTTACTCACCTTGAAGTTGTATGATGGTCATTTGATATTCAGCTAGTTTTTCGTCAACATAATCTTGTGATTGATTGGCGATAATTTCTGCGGTAGAAGGTCCTTGCTCTTCTTCGTCGTCATAAATTATATACGATTTGGGTTGGGGTGGTTCCATTGGTGCACCTACATATTCATAGCGAGCCGGTTCATATGGCGCTGGTGCACTATACAAATACTCAGGGGGCGTTTGGCAAACTACTGGCGAAGCACGCGAGTAATTATTATTCGATGGTGGAGGGCTAAAAGGTGGTCGAACATAGGGTTTCGGTCCATTGACTCCGATCATAGGAGACGGTGAAACCATATTTTGATGAGGAGATACAGGTTGCACGGGACCGGGCCATCTGGGTCGTGGGCATGGTATTTGTGGTCCTCTAGTTCCACGTTGTCCAGGCGATCCGAACATTGGGGAAATTGGAGTGGAACGTGGAGACATTCCAACCGATGATGTGCCTGGCGCTGGTGAATTTACTGATCGCCGTGGACCAGATATGATGGGTGGAGGTGATGGTGCCCATGGCGATGGTGGTCTGTACTGTATTGGCGATGGTGGACCTCCACGATGCCATCCTCGAGGTGGTTGATTCGGTCCAGACATCACTCACCTTTTGTTACTTCAGTTATTAGTATTTTAGTTCAAGCATCTCTAGTTATCTGAAAATAAGAAGAAAAGAATTTACTGGATTGATTGAATTTTCTTCTGCAGACAACAACACTTTTAATTTCGGAACACTTTCACTTGTAAAATTTACTCGTTATTGTGGCTATTTATAACGATTGACGCAATATTTTTTATATGACTAGGTGAATGATTCGACTATTGAAATATAGCAAAGTTTCAATTTTAAATTTCTATTTTTATTTGCATCGGCCATTGGGATCAATATTTAACAAAACATGAGTATCAAATCACTAGAAACATCAGGAAATCACAAAATAATTAACCACATCATTGCTCCAATAGGAAAATGAGAACAAAAAGTTACGCAAGACCCGAACGAAATGGACTCTTTCCAGAGACCAATAGAAAAATCACATTCGTGTGATCAGGTAAACCAAATTCCATAGTTTGATTAAAGCGTTGATTATATTGGTCGTATGATGACACCCTGAAGAATGAAGAGTCCACATCACATCCATAGACAATTTTTTTCAAATCAACTAAATAAGTGAAAGAATTGCCAAAAAAAGTAAAAAATCGCACGTACAAAATATCACAATTTCATAAAAGAAATCGTGTGCTTGCCTGTTCACTCAACAAAATCTCTGAATTAAAATTACGAGTTTGTTTGCTCTCTGACATAGGCGGAAATTGTTCTCTGTAACGACCGACTGCCATGATTTTACCGATTTTCTATCAGAAGATGGAACAGTTAGACCTATGTGCAACAGTCAAAATCGAACTAAGACCTCATATTCCATAGTGCAATAAGTTGGCGTCTGCCTACGTCTGCCACAAAAAAAAAGACCGCATAAGATTTGATGAATGGTAAACTTTGGAGACAATTTTCTCAGGGTTAGTGTAAGAAATTATTAGTAAAAATTTCATTGAGACATTGAGACTTGACTGGTGATCGGTGATTGATTTATTTCTTCTAATAATCTCCATAACGCAACTGTTCTAGATGTGTTAATGTCTGAGCGTCATGTCAATAACAATAGTATATTACAATTGAGGTCATGTAAACAGCCGGTAACATAAGGGCGAAGTTTGCAAAATCGAGCCGAAGGCGAGATTGTGTAATCGTCCTTGTGTTACAGGCTGTTTACATGACCTCGCTTGTACTATGCTTTAACGTAGTAGCACTCGGTCGTTGAAACAAACAATTAAACATTAAACATTTTGAAAACAAAAAAAAATAACTCCTGAAATACAGCGTACACTATTTGAGTTCTTAGAGTAGGCTAAATATCGAATGAACTATCGTATAGAACAATGTGATGCGTTCATTTTGTTATTTCATTTGTCGAATGTTATAATATATTTTTTTAATTATTTATATTTAATTATTAATAACGCAAGCCATGAACGGTGTATATAGCTCAGTGAGCAATGCTGTGGTGTTATAAACTCATTTTTTCCAGAATTTCCTGTTCAAGTTCTAGTTTTTGACAATTTTTTTTAAAATTTTTTTTTGTGTTGCGTGCATTCCATCAAATAATATCTATTAATTTTAATATAGAAACTCTTATAAAAATGAAGTAAATAGACTTTCAATCGGTATCGACCTACAAATTTTACAAATTGGTCACATCATGTTTTCAAAGCCTTTTTTCTCGGGATATATTAGTCCGATTGAGAAACTAAGTACTTTACAGGAATCCTATGATCACACACGACAGACTGGCATGTTTCACCAAAATCCTTTTGGGCAAAGTTTAATTATTTTGTTTATGTTCTAAACAAAATCAACGACATATGAACTTTTTGAATCGAATAGCCTTGTTATGCCCTTACAACTAAGTGTTTGATTTCTAATCGTTGTTCGTTACATGAATCCGTGGGATAATGGTTAGCGTACAAGACGCAGCTGTGAATGTGCCAGGTTCAAATCGCGGTATGGAGAGAGTTTTTTTCCTTTATTAATATAAGAAGAGTTCATTCTGGATGAACTGGACCATAATGGCTCATTACGTAGGTCGCATCATTACTGCCTAGCATGTTAAATTGCATCTACATAGCAATGAACCTGCAGCGTATACTCAACGTACCGTGTGTGTACACGTTAAAATAATTTACAGAGCTTATCTGCAAAAACGTTCATAGAGAAAGTAATAGGCAATGAGTTGTAATTTATAATTGAAACCATACTTCACGCACAAACTTGTATTGCTTTGTTGATTTGGAATTTCGTCAGCGTTCAATACAACCCCATCTACGAATATTCGCATGTGAAATGCGAAAAAAACCGCATCGCACGTCCAATACAATCATCGCTTAAATGGACCTCTCGAAACTTTCATGAAAATAAATTTAAAAATATAGTAAGTTTCGGTAAACTTCTGCCCAGAGTAAAGTTTTTACACAGAGTTTACACAGAGAGGTCCGAAGAAATGCATCTTTTTCGTTGAGAGCTGCGAATTTCACACGGCGTCATCAAATTTTGCGCTCTGCTTCACCATTTCAGCACTAAATACAAAAAAAATTTTTTTTTTTTAGAACTAAAATAAGCACTTAGGCCATCCTTATTGGGCCCATTGTACTGCGTCTTCTGTTTTTTGGTTTATGGCGTTGTTGTGGTGAATGTTGTTAGTGAATCGTGAATTATCTGGTTCTATTGTGTGTTGTGGGTGAGGTGTTGTATTTTTTATGTGCTTCCATCTAGCACTGACGCTGTTGCTGCGTCGTTGGTGGGTTCAGCCAGCCGCTGTCTGTGATAAAAGCTAGAACATTAGTCAGTGGAACTCTTCTAAACTCTTCTATGGTGAGATAAAAGTCCCCTAAATGTTTCGTCCTCAGGCTTGCCAAAGTCGGGCAATGGCATAGGAAATGCTTCGATGTTTCAGGTA
The DNA here is from genome assembly GCA_029228625.1 of Pseudolycoriella hygida. Classification (NCBI taxonomy): domain Eukaryota; kingdom Metazoa; phylum Arthropoda; class Insecta; order Diptera; family Sciaridae; genus Pseudolycoriella; species Pseudolycoriella hygida. Next base: position 109,498,339 of record CM055403.1, read on the forward strand.
TGTCGCCACACCTTCTGCAGTTTGGATCATCATTAAGTCCCATCTTGTTGAGATAGTATCCTAATGAGTTATGCCCTGTCAGCATTCCTATCAATCGCCTGATTCCGCCTTTATTCAGGCTTAGCAGGAATCTGGTGGTCCTTAAGTTGCGGACTAACAAAAATTCCTTTGCCTGCCTGCAATTGTGCAGCCTTTCCCATCTACGTTGGTGCATTTCTTCGGCTTCTCTTTTGAGCAGCTCTTTAACGCATCCAGCATAAATACCTAGTGTCGGCTCGGCGCCAATAAGTTGGTAGCTGCTTCCCTGTCTTGCCAATTCGTCGGCTCTCTCGTTCCCCAATACGTCTGAGTGACCCGAAACCCAGATCAAGGAGATAAAATTATCTCTTGATAAGGTTTCCAGGCTCTCTCGACTGTCGAGTACCGTTTTCGCTGAAAATTTGCAAGAGGAGACAGCTTTGATCGCCGACTCACTATCCGAGCAAATATTTATTCTTTTATCTCTCACCTGCTTTTCTGTCAGTATTCGACAACTTTCACTTATGGCTAGAGTTTCTGACTGAAACACAGTTGCATAGATTCCTAGAGCGATTGATACATTAATATTCAATTCCTCACAGTATATCCCTGCTCCCGCGCCTTCGTCAGTCCTCGACCCATCAGTGTACATCGTCAGGTCTCTCTCTACAGGAAATTTTCCTTCTACCCATTCTTGCCTGCTCGGCAGAACTACCTCAAAACCTCTGTCGAATCGGAATACGGCTTCGATCTGGTCACTTGGCATCTCTACTTCCCCGAATTCTTCAGGTCCGCTAAGATTCCTGCGCGTCCTATCTTTCTGCCTGATGCTATCCAATGACCCTGCCTGTACAGTCTCGCCACTGTCGAACTGGCTTTTGCGGGGCTTACGAGTTTAACGCGACGTTTCTTACCAAACCAAAATCTACAAAAAAAAAATTTTGTCCGTTCGTTTCTTTACGACAACTCGCGTAAATCCTGACAAACTCTGAACTTTTTATATTAGTATTGAACTTTCGAAGAATATTTTGGGATAAAAATGGAAAGGGAAAACATCAGCACGTAGGCGATGCTGCAGCCGTATCTTAGAGTAGAAAAATGTTGGCGAAAATAATTTCTTGCATCTGTGGAGAAAAAATGTTTTTTCATAACTGCTATGAAACAATGCGTACTTTCTCTCCTCAAAATGGGGGAGAAAATTTATTATTTCAAAGAGAACATGTTAAATGACAAATGCGGGAGTGAAATACTTTTCACTCCCGCAAAATGACAGAAGAGTGAGTGAAAAAGAAATTGTTTAATATACGCGTTTACTATAGAACATTTATTTCAACACATTTTTCGATATTTATGAAACAAATAATAGACAATTATTTTATAAACAACATCGTAGCCAATAATTTTCACTTCTGTACACTGGCACTATACTTTTTTCCGATTAAAACACACTGCAGAATATAGAAATGAGCAAACAATCCAATTTTTTGTGCTCTTTTACAACTATAAGAATTTTGAAGATCCACAAAAGTTATCCATGTTAATGTCAAAGACCCTAAAGCATTACATCTTATGACATCTGAGACCATTGGTTTCATTGTCGGAAATGTTCTCCCCTGCACCATATCAAAAACAAAACGGGAGCGGGCAAAATCGCCCACTGTATTTTCGTCACAGGACGATAACATCATACCACTGGGAGATAATATCGTTCCATTTACGATATGCCTTAAAACAAGCTTCTATAGCAAGAAGCCATATTTGGTGAACGCCACAATTCCGTTTATAGACACTTCGTTGACTTCTCTATTGACTACTTCAATGAACACAACATTCAGAACAAAAAAAACATTTTGGCAAATCTTCACATTTTGAAATATTTTCTTGAGCACGACTGCGCTGAACTAAACGGAGGATATTATGATACCACCGGGCGATAATATCATGCCAGAAACGATATTATCATACCATCGGGCGATAGTATCGTGCCAGAAAGAATATTATCATACCACCGGGTGATAATATCGTTCCAGTGACGATATTATCATACCACTGGGCGATAATATCGTGCCAGGAATGATGTTATCATACCACTGGGCGATAATATCGTTCGAGGAGCGATATTATCATCACTGGGATCATATTATCGTTCCGGGCGAAAATACAGTGGGCGATTTTTCCCTGACCCAAACAAAACCTTTGTAGTTTCCCCCAAAAAATCCTGAAACTGCTTTCTCTAAAATGTAATTCTCGCCAACTTTACCTTTGGAAGCAGAGGTAAAATTTTTTTCTCTACAGCTTTGGTTTTGGAAGCAGCGGAAGCAGCTTTCTGTCATCCTTCCCAATTTTAGAAGTGGTCATATCCCATGATTGGGGTATTTTTCCCCACAACTCTCTGTTCTCTAAAATTTTATTCTCTACAACAGGAAAAAAGAGTTTAGGGTGATCGGTTGAGCAATTTGGAAAAAAGTGCTTTTTGCTGATTCGTCATCTCTACACGATAATAAATGTATCTCCTAATTCCCGCCTCGATCTATCCCACGTTACAATAAAATTGTTTAATAAATGTATTTTGTACTTCGTGCCGGTCCAAACATATATTAGAAACTATTAATTTAGAAAAAAAATATTAAGGACGCACATTAAATTAGGAAAACATATAGTTATTTTCACGGCAAGGGGAGAAAATAGAAATTGCTTAACAAGGTTGACGGACGTCTGTGGCAAAAGCACAGAAAATTGCAACGAGAGTAAAGTTTGTGGCACAAGCAGAGAAAATTGCAACGAGAGTGAAGTTTGTGGCCAGAGCGTAGCGAGTGTTAATTTAAGCATACAAAAGACGAATTTCACAGAAAACATAGAAAGTAACTCAAAAACACATTCGACTGTGTTGTTTTTCCAAACTCGTCTCGGGAAATATTTGCCAGATTAGCTAATGAGTTACTTTAGAGTAATCCTTTGATCCTAAACTATGTACTTAAATAAATAAATAAATAAATTATTTTTGTTTACTTTCTTTATTGCAAAAAAAAATTCATATGAATAGATCGGCCATGATACTTTATATTATAGTTATTTACGTTACAAGGGAGTAGGCTGAAAACTCCTTTCCGCGTAACGTATTAAGTTTTTCATGCTTCATAGCAGAGCAGAAAATAATAAAATGTCAAATTGAGGGGCGAAAGTTTTAACTTTCGCCCCGTGGTTTGACATTTTATTTTCTGCCCGGCTATGAAGCATGAAATAGTTATTTGTGTGTCTGTTTTTGACGACTGATTTTAGGCAGTTTCGCGTGTTGTAGACCGAACAGAGCGAGGTCTACATGCGAAAGTGCCTAAAATGAGTCGTCCAAAACAGATACACAAAAAATTTTTCATGCAGAGGTCCAAAATCGAGAGAAATTTATAAAATTTCCTTCGATTGTCCCCGAGGCGTGAAAAAGTATTTACAAGAGAAGAATCGTAAGAATGTGCAACGTTTCGTTTTAACTCGTTTCACCGATAAACCGAGTTTTACATGCACAAAATGCAAGCGAATACTTGAAAAAAGAGATAAAAGAGAAATAAGAAAGATGCACATTGCACAAGCTTATGATTCTCTTCCTGTATTTTTATTTACTTTTCATCCCGCTACAAACTACCCATGCAAAATTCAATTTTCACACCCTCACTTGAGGTGAGAAAATATCAATTTTCGCCTAACAAATGTCAAAAAATATGATACAAATGTCAAAAATAAGGAAAAAAGTAAGAACTAGAGAAGCTACTGTTTTAATTACATTTAATATTGGAGCTTCTGCCCCCTCCCCCGCGCCTTTGGCGGTCTTGACTACGCCCTGCAGACGGCTGTACGTACCCAAACCCCGCAGGGGGCTCTGCTCCTTAAACTTAATCCCCGCACTTTTGCGGCCTGCGGCACAGCATTACCGATAAAAATACAATAAGTATAAAGAAACTGTCGCTGCTGAGAAAAAAACAACTTCGTTCCTATTTCGTTCGGATTTTTACGCATCCTGCTTTTTTTCTTTATGTGACTCACCTACACATTCTCTTTGTTGTCGCATGCATTTAATGGAGAACGTCAGCAGTTGTAAACAAAAACAGTTAATCTAACGAAAACGGAAACGGACACGGTAAATGACATATATGACAGCACACAGAGAGATGTGAAAAATCTTATAGCAACTGAAAATAGCAAAACTTTACAAAAAAAATGTAAAACGAAATACATGACGATCTAATTAACTATATATTATATTTTAACTTAAAACTCATTTCTCCATTTATTCTTTCTGATTTTTAGTAACTAATGACAATATCAAATCACACATTCTTTTTCTTCCCTCAATTTCAGCTACAGTTTTTAAATGGAGGATCTCTAACTCTTTTTCTTTATTTTTTACCCCCTTTTCACGTATTAGAATTTCGAATCAAGAGTTATAACATTCGCCGGAGAGGGCTTATGCATATTACTGCAACGGCTATCTTATCCGAACAGGTAATCCAAGTCATTTGATGTTTTATTTCTTTATTTTCTAAAATGTTGGACTTAATAGATACGTAGATCTCATGAAGAGCTTTCCGAAAAGTCGCAGTGCGTTGAGCGAAATAATAAATTTGATGATAAATCATATCTTACATGAAAAAGGCCACGTCCTGAAAAATTTTAATCAACAATACCTGTCACGTCAGCGTATTGATACATTATGCGAAAGTATTTCTCAGAAAGAATGGCATTATGAACGATGCTTCGGATTAATTGATGGCACGGTGAAACCTATTTGTCGCCCAACCTATCATCAGAAAGAGGTACTTCACAGGTCCCCGCTCAGTCGTCTGCTTAGCTCTCCGGATTGTCTTCGTGTCCTCTCCGTTTGGTAGTAAAACAATTGAAAAATGTCAAACGGAGGGGACACGGAAACAAAATAGAGCGGCACCATAACTTGTACAGGAAGTTTAATTGGAAAATGTTTAATTTTCTCTACGATTATCAGTACTACAACGGTCATAAACGGGTCCATTCGCTTAAATATCAATCAATGGTGTTACCAAATGGAATAATTATGAATATGTTTGGTTCAGTGAAAGGGCAGCGTCACGACGGATACATTTTAGGGAGAATTGACTTACTTGGCAAATTGGAATGTCCGCCGTACCTCTACGGTGACTCAGGCTTTCCCCTTTCAAAATATATAATAACACCTTTTAAGGGGATCCTTAATCAAAATCAAAAACGAGTCAACAAACGCATGAGTAAGGTTAGGGTGTCGGTAGAATGGGGCTTCGCCAAAATTATACAGTTATTTCCATTCATAGACTACAAAACAAATCTAAAAATTCAAAAGCAACGTGTGGCTAATTTGTTCGAAGTTGCAACAAATTTAACAAATTGCCACACTTGTCTATATGGAAGTCAGACTTCGCACTTTTTTGGTTGTGACCTACCACAGTTAGATGAATATTTCTATTAATTTAATTTTTTTTAAATATTTAAAATTGAAATAAAAATTAAATGTTCGAACAATATCAAAACAACTCTTAGAACTTTCATTTCTCTGCATTTCAACGCTGTCATATATGTCAATTATCGTTTCTGGACGTGGTGGCTCAGTGGTGACGCGCTGGCATTCCACCAAGAATATCCGGGTTCGATCCCCGGTTAACGAATGGGTTTTTTCCATCAAAAAATTTTAATTCAGGAACGTCCACAAGTTCACCCAAGCTTCGATGCTTCGTTTAAATTGGGTAGTTACAGGATTCGATTGCCTGTAACGAAACGCGTGCATTCAGTGACGTCACTCACACTAGCAATGCACAATGAATGGGTCATCAAGGCACATTCAACGAAAATAGACACGAAAGATGGCGCCCAGATCACACAATGGGTTCGTGAGGTCCCAGCAGACAAAAGAGTCATCACTCGGTCGTCGGAACTGTTGGCTAGCCAATCTCCCCGGCATTAGCATCGAAAAACAAATCAACTACGAATGAACAAGTGTGAAAAATAGAAATGTATTAAAATCTAATGTGCAATTGAGATATAATAACCGAACCTGTCGTAATGACCTCTCGGTCACTCACAATTGTAATAGAATAGAATAAAAATATATAATTGTAATAGATGTAAGAAACCATACGCTAAATAAATAATAATCGTTTCTGTATCCGTTTTCGTTGGATTTACTGTTTTTGTTTACAACTGCTGACGTATTCCGAATTAAAGTACTTCCAGATTTTGAATATTCCTAATTTAATTATTTCCAGATTTATGAATTCCGAATATCGGTATTTATGTTTCCTAATTTTTTTTCCTTATACTACCTTTCAAAATAAATTTTTCATAAATAGTGTGTACTCCCACTATTTGTGTACGTATTTTTCTGGGCTTTACGCAAAAATTCTGTATTAACACTATTCTGTAAATCGCCTATGCTAGATGTTCCTTCTTCTTCGAATAGATCGAATTGCGGTCGCTAATAAGTCTTAGGCAACCGTTCAACTGCAATGATCCGTTGTTTTCTGCCTTAGAGATGGAAATCGAATCAGAGACATTTGACATAGTCGACTTGAATGCTACAAGCGCACATGTCAGCCCTACCTTGTCCTTTCATACCCCATTGCTATGGGTCAAGTAAGTCAACTCAAAGCCACATATCTTTCGTACAGGTCGAAATTGAAAAAGAAATAGACATTCAGTCACTTATAAAAAATTTTTCATTTCAAAACGAGAAAGAAGCATGCATCATCCACGCGCCAAGCAATTTTTCTGTCTTTAATTCTTCAAACATCTAAAATTGATATTTATGTGATATGAAGAATTGAGGAGATGAATCTTAACGATCACAAAATGAAAATAAATGCCGTTACACTTCAAAAATATCAAAATACGCCCACACTTAACCGAATTCATTTTATTTATTTAGAATTATTATTTTATAAATAAAATCTTTAAACTTATTTTTAAAATTTTGATTCAGTGAATTAAAAGCAAATTCACTTTTCACATTTTTTGTGATCGAACGAATGTGTTTTACAGCATCCAATGACATCACCGTTTTAATAAACAACGTTTTCAATTGAAATGCACTATCTTGCGTTGGATGAGACAAATGTCTTAGATATTTATTTATGTAAAAAAGAGGAAGAATCCTTTGATTTATCGGTAATTAAATATTGCGGCTGTGAGTTCATCTTACGAAAATGATAGAAATATTTCCACAATTTTTATGACTTATGAAATTATGTAACGAGAATAATTTGAATTGGCAAAGAGTATAGCGTAAAATATGCACATTGTGACGACAATTAAGTTCAAGTTAATTGATGGGAAACAATTTCTGACAACATACTACCTAAGCTTCATAATTTCTGTATGTGTAGAACTAATTAGTTATTTGAATCACTAGGACGGAAAGTGAGGATTTTCTATGTGTCTCTGTATTTTAACTGACTCTGCATTGTCTTTGACTCGACACACATTCACACTCATGTTACAATCAGTGTTGAGATATATAAATACAGAGACAAATGGGAATTCCGAAGTGTACGTTCTAGTTTATTCGAAAAAATGTTCATACAGTATGCACCGAAATGCACAAACACATCAATCAACATTTAACACATAATTCATTTGCACATATTTCTCCAATAAATTATATACGCAATTTACCACACATAGCACAGAATGACTTTTTCCCCGTTTTGCTCCTGCTGATCCGTATTCGAAATATAGATAACCGTATCCGCTAACGGGCGGGCGGAGTTGGAAATCGGGCATTATAGATTTATCAGGGTGGGATGGGCCTAAAATACAGATCTATTGATCCTTTGTTTTCTTCCCGTTCATCATATAAATCATTTAAAACCTTCCGGCTCTTACCAAGAACCTATCTAGGGCGATAGGTCCTAGGTCTAAGATATCGGAGGGTCGAATCACATAACCACCTAATGTCATGCTCCTTAGCAGGTGGAACTCCAGTCATTGCATATAACGTGGACGCCCGTTTCCTCCTCCAAGCCGCAGTAACATCTTGGATCAGCCAAAATGGTCATTTTGTCCAAGTGCTTGTTCAACCCACAGTGACCCGTAATGGCTCCCACTACTCTCCTTATGCCACTACGGTCCATTCTGAGAAGCTCCTTGGCCCACTTCTCGTCAGGCGCCGGGAAGAAGAGCTTCGTCTGCTTTCCTCCGCCGTACGCGCACAAACTCTTTGCGGACTCAGCCCGCACCCAGTGTTCCACCGCCTTTTCACACAGAGATTGTGGGATCGGGATGTAGGGCTCTGGGCCCTCGATCGCAGATGCTGAACCCTGTCTGGCTAGCTCTTCTGCTCTCTCATTACCGTCTATACCAGTGATTTCTCAGTTCCAATCGGCTTAGAGTCCCTTTCAGCTCTTTAACCAGTTTTGACGTTGTCGCAGGCGACGCGAGCGCCTTTATCACCGAATCACTGTCAGATGGTCGCTCTGCCACCCATCATTCCTTCTGGAACTAAATTCATCACTCTCATCAACGTCGCAAACGTCTCCGCTTGGAGGACGCTCGCTAACTTTCCCAAATGGAGACTGTCGCAGTTCGCTGGTTCCTGCGAATAGATCCCGCCTCCCGCTCCTTCCTCAGTTTTCGACCCATCCGTAAAGCTCACCAGTTCATCAGCCGGTAGGCAGGTCGGCAAGTTTCCTAGCCAATCCGCTCTGTCCAGTATAACGATCTGGCATCACCTCACAAAGTCGACCTGCGGAATCATGCAATCTGTGGGCATATCAAAGATCCTGTCGTTGATCACTTTCAGGATCCTTCCATGGCCAAATTCAAAATTCCTCATCCAGAGACCATTTTGCTTCAGCCTGTCTGCCGAGGCAAAGGCTCTTGCTTTAACGATCGTCTGGATGGGCGATAGCGCAATGAGCGCTTAGATGGCTGCTGTGGCCGTAGTCTTCATAGCTCCCGTGACACAAATACACACGAGCCTCTGTATTTCATTCAACTACTTCCTCGCGCACTTCACGTTGAGCCTAGGCCATCAAACTACGCAGCCATGGCTCAACATGTGTCTGACCACCGTCTCATAGATCCACAATATGGCTTTAGACTGTATTCCCCAGTCCCTTCCAAAAGCCTTTCGACAGATCCAGAAAGCGGCCACCGCTTTTTGTGCTTTGTATTTAAAATGTTCGATCAAGTTGAGCTTTTGGTCGAGAATAACCAGATACTTTATTTTTGGTCTAGGATCAACAACCTTTCCGAAGAGCCTGAAGTTCCCCACTAAATTGTGTCCTGTGTTCCTTTTACTAAAAAGCACAATGTCCGTTTTGTCGGGGTTGACCTTCAAGCCCCTCTGCAGGCACCATTCCTCCACTAACCTCAGCGAACTCCTCAAGCGACTTCCCAGTGTACTTTCGAACTTGCCTTTAACTAGAATAGTCAGGTCGTCGAATAACCCTGTGCATGAACGCCTGTCTCATTCAACCACTTGATCAGGGAGTCCACGACCATACTACATAGCAACGGTGATAGTATCCCCCCTTGCGGACAGCCTTTCGATACCCAGAAGCTGGACTTGTGGCATACGCTAGCCTCCACGGTCCTGCTTCTGAGCATGTTGCCAATCCACCTCGTTACTACCGGTGCTACGTCCCTTTCTTCCAGCGCCTGCTGAATGACATCGAAGCCGGTGTTGTCGAATGCTCCTTAAATATCCATAAAACATCCAAGAGCAATCTCACCGAATTCGAATGACTTTTCAACCCCCGCCACAAGGGCGTGCAGAGCCGAATCCGTCGATTTACCCACCTGATATGCATGTTGCTTCTCTTGCAGCCTGGTATCTCGACAGAATTTCGTCTCTGATGTAGAAATCTACGAGCTTCTCGAGAGTCTTTAATATAAAGGAGATGAGACTTATGGGTAGGAAATCTTTGGCTTCGCAATGCGAGGGCTTTCCCGGCTTTGGTATAAACGTCACATTGACTTTTTCCCAAACAAAGTGGTTCCAATAAGATCTCTCCACTCTCTTTCAACATCGAAGGGAATATCCTGTCATCCCCTGCCGAATTGAACGGCTTGAATCTACCAATGGCCCACCTCCGACGGAAGTGGAGGATCAGGTACGTTGTCTCTGACCTTTGTATCACTACAGCCAGGAAAGTGCGTCTCTAGTAGATGGGTGGCGGTCTCTTTCCCGCAGCTCGTGAAACTATTGTCCGGTCTCCTAAGTGAGGCCGGTAATAGTCTCGAGTCTTTCGATAGGACTTTATGAACCCTAGAATAATCCGGAATCTGCTCTACTTCAGCACAGAACCTCCTCCACATCGTTCTTGCTTTCCATCGAACCGCCTTCCTTACCATGCCTTGAGAGATTCTATACAAATACCAGCCCGTCTGCTGGGCTGTCCTTCTGGCCTTATTCCAGGCCTTCCGGGAATCTCTTCTAAGCTTCTCTAACTCATGACTCCATAGTTTCCCGTGCTTCCTCCGGACCGACTTAACTTTGGGACAAGAGAATTCGATATGGACCTTCAGAAAACCTCTATACTGTTCCCAGTTCGTTCGCCTGGGGTTCCTGTATCTGACCACTCGCGGTGCATAACTTCTCAGACTAAAGTGTATACACCTATGGTCCGAAAAATTATGCGTCGTGGATACTTTCCAGGAACTAATTCTGTCAGCAATATCCTTCGAGGCTAAAGTTATGTCTAGCACCTCTTCTCTATTTCTGGTGACAAAAGTAGTAACATTACCCCTATTCATTATGGAAACATCCTTGTCGGCTATAAATTGAAGCATCAAGGAACCTCTCGGATTAATGTCTGTGCTACCCCATACCGCGTGGTGCGAGTTTGCGTCGCACCCTAGGATAATGGGTACTCTATTCCTTTTGGAGTAGTCGATTGCTTCCACCAGCAGGTCTGTGTATGGACAGACTTCGGTGTCAGGCATATAACAACACGCTATTAGCATCTTTCGTGATCCTTACCACAGTCGTGTCTCTATCTGAGAATTGGTAGATCAACATCGCATGTAGTTTCGGCGTCACGTAAATTGCTGATCTCGGGTTCATATCGGCATTGGCTTTAAAGATCCTGTTCCTGTAAAGACCAAATCCAAGTACCTTTTCAGCATTAGTCCAAGGTTCTTGTATTAGTAATATATTTGTATGCCCCACTGCTCGGTCCCGGTATATATTGGCCATGGTCGCTTTGCAGTGGTGCAAGTTAATCTGTGTGAATCTAATCGGGCATGCCCACACCCCGCACTCCTCTAATTTGAAAATGGAATAATTATTTTTGAACTAATTACACTTCTTAACATTCAAAAACGGACAGTTTTCATCGATTTAATCAAAACTCGATGATCTAGATTTCTTATCTTCCACTATTTCCACACCGGCTGTGAACTTTATGGCGCGTCTTTTTAATTCAAATTTACAAGTCAAATAACCAAAGAGCCGTTGAATACAAAACTTGAAATATTAACATTCGAAACATTTCAGCTTCACATTCGTAACGTTCAGCTTAAGTGAAAATCTATATTTTAAATCTTCGAATGTCCGCGGATGTTACGTTAAAACAATTAATGAAATTTCATTATCAGTCAAGGGACCTGACTCATCTAAGAGATGGGGCCTAGTGTGGCTGAAAACACAATAAATACAATCCACGTTGGTGTTGCTGCTTTACGCATACACGGTTGAGATTGGCATGCATTTGACAGTTCTTAATTTGTTAATTCTTGAAATTTCGAATAGTTAGTGCAGAAGGTGAAGAAACAGTGTTTTTTGACCTGTAAGAGAATTTCAAAAGTAATAAAATTTTGACCAGTTCTTTATCTGTGTTTGATTGTTCAATTGTGAATCTTTTTTTAATAGAAATTCGGTGTAACCCAGCAAAAATTCGCAAATTACGGCCTAGTAAAAAGTGCTTTTGTGTTTTGTATTTCCACTAGCATTATTTCGCTTCCTTATAGAGTTCTTTCAAGTAATTTGTTTTTATTAGAATTTCTAAGCTATTAAAAACAAAGTGTTAAAATTATGTGAAGTTGGAGCAATAAAATGAATAATAAAATCTAATTTAATTTGTGATCTGCCGATTTGTTTTTTTCTTATTTACATATGACATAAAAGCAATGTCCATTTATGTTCCACATATTCTGTGCAAATGTGTTTGTGTAAAATAAAACAATGGACCAATACGACATATGTAAACAAATCGGAAGTTTTGTGTGATGACCACAATTTAAATGAGATTTTATAAATAAGTTCTTTACTCAAACTTCACGAAACTTTAACACTTTGCTTATGATAGTTTAGCAATTGTAATAAAAACAAATTTCTTGCCAATACTATATAAGGAAGCGGTGGAAGAAGGTTGAAATACAAAATACAGAATCACTTTTTACTGGACCGAAATTTGCCAAATTTTGCTGGATTACACCGATTATTCTATTAAAAAAAGGTTCACAACTAAACAATCAAACACAGAACAAGAACTGGTCAAAATTTTACAACTTTCGAAATATTTTTACTCGTAGAAAAACACTGGTTCACCTGCTGCACTGACGATTCGAAATTTCAAGAGTTAAAACAAATTGAGAGCTGTCAAATGCATACAAATCCCAACTGGGAATTGCGGGAAATGTTAAAATTTGATTAGTCAATTTTATTCAGCATTAGTGCATAAAGTATGGAATGCAGCGTTAAAATTCGTTATAAAATTCAAATTTGTTTACATCTTTTGATTTGAAAAGCAACTGTCGTGTTTGGTAAAATAAGGCAAGTGCTACATTTGAAACAAAAAATATTTGACCGTTTGCTATCCAAAACATTTCAATTTCAATTTTATAATGCTGGTTAACATTTCCCGCAACTGACTATGTATGTTCAAAGTACACAGCTATTGTTTGGATGGTAAGACAAGCTAACATGACATTTCTAGCTAACTTGAATTTAATAACACTGTCCCTTATTGAATGTTAAAAACTGTAATTAATAATTAATAGCAATTCATTAATAATCAATAACAATTTTGTCCTTGCATCACAACTTTTGCTCTTGCAGCCATGCCTCGCACATGAAATTACGAACAGCTTCCCGTCCCCCAAATACCGGTCTGGCTACGGGTGTGACCCTTGTTTCATAATACAGATACGCTATTATAACATTCTCAAAATTGAGTAATTTCATGAGGGAATGGGGAATTGCTGAGACGAACAGTACTCGTGTTATACATTTTGTGAACACAATATGTTAGCAGTAAAATCTCATTCCAGAGAAACTCGTGTTTTCGTTTTATAAGTTCTCTAATAGATGACATTGTTATGACATGGTCATTTTGTACTTTTAACAAGAAAATATTTCAAAACATGTCAAGATCAATAGTTATTTTTTATAAAGGTAATAAATCAATGTTACCAGAGTGCTCTGTATGTAAGTATAAGTGTATAGTTCAAAGGCGTGTATTTAAATTAAGCGTTTGAAAGGTTTGTTCCTGTCGGACCTGAGAGAACAGCCTTTTTTAAATAAATTGGTAAAATTGATAACAACAAACTTTGGTGAATCCATTGACTTGAAAGATTTAAACGGAAGGCCAATAGCTAACCCAGAGGAAATATCGACACCTTCTGTTTTCATTTATTTTTGGAGTTCAGATTAGGCTTTCATCCCTTCGGGTTGGGTGATTTCAACCGAGGTTTATTTCACGAAAAAGTTTTTTTTATTTTTTGCTGCGAATCTTCTTATATTAATGAACTCAGAAGAGTGTTTTTCATAACAGTTTTTTAAGTTGTAAAAACCCTGAATTGATGACGTGCATTTCTGTGTCCACAACGTTCTACTAAAAATTTTCATTTACAAAACTTTACAACTTCGAAGTAGATGCCTTGTCCAAGTATCATTGAGGCATTCAGGAAGAATTTTGTACACTTATTGTGTTCATAGCTAATGCTCAACATGAACTACCAATGTGACGTTTAGAGTTCACAACATGTGTTCAGTTTGTGCATTCTGACTTCTAAGAATTGTGCACACATATACGCAGTTGTGCAAAATCGTGCACAAATTGTACACACATACGCAGTTACATACTTTTTGTGCATTTTATGTGTTCACAAAATTTTGTACTTGTTGTGTACAAGGGGGTAGAGCGTCTGGAACTTCCAAATGGCAACGATTATGGGGAGGTAGACGATAGTTCTTTTCTCTTCAAGCCGTAAATGAGAAACTTTTTTCTGTATTTTGATTCTCCCATGTTGATAAAACACTATGAATGGAAATTCAGCATTTCGAAAGAATATTCTAAGTGAGATCTTATATGGGCAAAGTAAACAATTTTCGAGAGCACGAACATTTACTGTTTCAGACATTCTTTTCAAAGTTTTCACAAAGTTAAGAATCCAATACGCTCACGAAGTGCTTAAGTGAACGTGTCAATTGAACGTCGATTGTCATTTTTGCTGATGACTCAAATTACGAAATTATTTAACGAGTCTTAGAATGAAACTGAAGTTCATCATCAAAGAAAATTCTGTGATTTCATTCGAAGTTACTTTCGTTCAAAAGAAACCAATTGAAAATTTAAGGCATTAAGTTCATGAGTAGAGCCCTTGCTACGCCCCTTAGAAAATTCCACTTCTAGGTACTTATACTTCATGACAAAAAATTAAATCTGAAAAACAACTTTTTGTTCACATTTCGGAAAATTGAGGACATAACAACATTCTATTTCGGTCATGTAAATCGTTAGCCATCTGGATATACGACAGCGTTAATTAATATTAACATCGATTTATAAATATGTTATGCGAATTTGAAAGACAAATTTATTACTCGAAAGAAACACAGCGCGAAATGCATGCCAAAAGTCAGACGAGTTTTCCATAAAAGAAAGAAAACGTTTCAGTTGAAACGCCTATTTTTAGAGGCTTAAAAAAATTCCAATCATCCAGACGGCCTAATAAAAAAATAAATCCTCTTGTTGATAGACTCGAAAAGAACAAAAAAGTACGAAATCAACATTTTCTTCTTCTGAATATCTTAATTCGTTTCAATAAACTTTGTAACACACTTGCTGGTAATGAATTACGAACGCCGCAATGAAAAATAAAAGGAAATACAAGGAAAATTCAACAATGAGCCAAATTTTGAAGTTATTTTTGTTCCAGACGCCTCATGTATTGGAGATGATCCATATGGGATAGTGTAGAGACCACCATTTCTTTTTCGTTAAAACTATTCAAATTAGTGTACTCTAGCAGTCACTTAATATACACAATGAAAATATTAGTTTCTATTTTTAATATGCGGAAGTGTGTAGAGACACAAAACCACTATCCTTAATCTCAAGCAAAAGAAATACTTGGCTAAAATCAGTGATTTGTTAGTTCATCCAATCTTAATCCATTTTGTGGCACTTATAGTAAGTCGTTAATGGTTTATTAGAACATAAAAATTATGCTAATGATTCCTTGGTCACGCGCTTAATTACATAACCAAAAAGAGGGAAAAATCCATCGTCCCACAATTTTACACTCAATAGCGATGTATCGGCATTGATCTCTTAAGTTTCTTCAAAATTGAATAAAATTAAAGCGTTTTTTCGAGACATTTGTGCGAAATTAATCAGCACCCACAAATTATTTGAAAATTGCACATTTCGTCACTCTCACCTAAAAATTGAAAATATTTTTTTACTCCAGTCTATTGAAGTGTTTGAATTTTCTTCAATTGCTTTCTCTTTCAATATTTGTACGCGGCTTTTTATTTCCACACGTTTTTCTTTTACCGTTAATTTAATTAAAAAGATTAGGTTTAACTTTTTTATGTAGGAGAGATGATGAATAAAATGTTAATTTATTCGGGAGCTTAAATCTCGACGAAAACGCAGCACTAACTAAAGAAAATTTTCCGATTATTTGTAGAAACAGTCATTTGGAACGAAAAAAAATCGTCGTTAAGACGCCGTCGCAGTCATATGTGCGTCGGATAGTTATTTTTAAGCAGATCGAAGCGAAAAAAACACGAGTAATTGCTGTATGCGGGAAAAGATAGATTCGCCAACATTTTACATTTTATGCATAAGCCAAAAGGGTCAGTCGACATTAACAGAAAAGATCACGATCACTTTTATTAATAGCGCTTTGCTGTCCGTTAACAGACTGGAAAGCCGAAAAAATCTCGGCGGTTGCCGTTGGTCTTAGTTCATCCGTCCGGACTAATAACAAACGTGACTTCACTCAGTTTAGTTTATTGAAAACTGATAACTACATCTTGAAAATTCTGAAAGAATTTTGATAGTCAAGCGTTGACTATGGTTGAAAATTTGATTGAATCGTTTTATAGTTTTATGCCTTTTTAAAAATAGACGCTTTTAGCGCCATGCAATTTTGAATTTTTCACCGCGTTACAATCGAATTTCGTGCGATATATGCGTAATTACGTACGGTATATGCGTAACAATAGATTTTTACAGTGCCATCTTGTGTCAAATTGTTCAAGTTTCAATTAAAATTCAAATGTCGAACGGACTAAAAAATAGACACGTACATCTTTTTGATGTTATGCATCATCATCATCATCATCAAACTTTATAGACCATTAAGTACCTTTCGGTGTGAGGTCTTTATGACACAACCCTAGGAAGGTGTACCAACCCCCTCCATGCCCTCCTATCGCCCGCCAAGGAGATGGTTTGTTCGCACAGAGGAAGTCCCCTAACTTCTAAATCCGATTTAACAGAGTCTATAAACCTTCTCCTTGGTCTACCCCTTGTCCTAACCCCCGGGACCTGTGCACCTAAGATCCTTTTTGGTAGCCTGATATTACCCATCCTTTGAACGTGCCCGAACCAGCGCAGACGACTAGCCCTTGCCTCCTCTTCCACTGACAAAACCCCCAAGTTTTCCCGAATGTCGTCGTTCGTAATGTGATTATCCCACTGCTCCCTCCGATTAACTTTCGCTATACTCCTAAGAACCCTCATATCAGAAACCTCCAGGTCATGCACGAGATATCCGCCGTCCACCCAGCTCTCACTACCATACAAAATTGTCGGTCTGAAAATAGACTTGTGGATAGCTAACTTTGTTTCGCTATCGCTACTCAATCCCTTTTTGTTAAACACGTGCGACCGCAATTGGCTGGCTACCGCGCTGCCCACCGACAGTCAGTCCGCTATTCAAGCGGTAAGTTCTCCTTGTATCAGGTCTGGAACCGTACTCGACTGCAAGGTCAGCCTTAACGAGCTCGGAAAGACCAACTCCGTGACAGTTCTGTGGGTTCCAAGTCACAGCGGCATCCCAGGTAACGAAAGAGCGGACGAACTTGCTCGCCTAGGCGCCAGTAAAGCTTTTGTTGGCCCAGAACCAATGTTCGATATTCCAATATCGACAAGAAAGGCCATAGTCAAAGAATGGCTTCGAAAGGAGCATCTCAGAAGTTGGTCGCAGTACGAAGGCGCAAAACACACCAAACTATTTTGTAAGAGTCCATCGATGGAAGTCAGGAAGACGCTGCTAAGCCTTAGCAGACCTGACATTAAAAGGGTTATTGAAGCCATTACCAACCACTGTGGGCTCAACAAATACCTCTACGACATCAGTTGCGTCGACAGCCCGGCGTGCCTTTGTGGCCATGGTGACGAAACCGGATATCACGTCATTAGTGTCTGTCCCAGATACAGACTCGTTAGGAGGCAAATTATGGGTAAACCAGAACTAGA